>JACDJE010000064.1:8077625-8094015 GCA_016647715.1 Pavo muticus
CCCGCTCCCCCGCCGCCCAGCCCGCAGGCCAACCAGCACTTCATCATGGTGGAGGTGCACCAACCCAACAGCGAGCCCGATGTCAACGAAGTGAGGCCCTTGCCCCAGGCTCGAGGTGGGTGTGCTGCCGGGGTGAAGGGAAAGTTGGAGGGTCCCCATTGCTTTGTTTATTGGGGTGCTGGCTGTGAATCCAGTTTGGCTTTAGCTTGGAGGCTCATCTGCTCACGCAGCCCCAATGCTGGGCTGTGGGGTGGGAGTGCATCCAGCAGGAGGCAACATCCTCTGGTCTGACCGGCAGCCTGCTGGAGAGAGATGGATGTGAAAGCTGCACTGTTTGGTGGATGAAGAGTTGGTTGGATGGTCATAGCCAGAGGGCTGTGGTCAATGGCTCTGTGTCCAGGTGGAGGCCAGTCAAGAGTGGTATCCCCCATGGGTCCATCTTGGGACTGGTGCTCTTGAACATCTTTATCAAAGACCTTGACAACGGTATCGAGTTGTACCCTCAGCAAGTTTGCTGAGTGGTGCATCTGACACCATAGAAGGAAGGGATGCCATGCAGAGGGACCTGGACAGGCTCACCTACATGAACCTAAAGAGGTCCTACAAGGCCAAGTGCAAGGTGCTGTATTCAGCTTGGGGCAATCCATGAGTACAGACTGGGAGAATAAATCCTTGAGATCTGCCCTGTAGAGAAGAACTTGGGGGCCCTGATGGACAGAAAGCTGGACATGAGGCAGCAGCGTGTGCTTGCAGCCCGGAGCCAGCTGCATCCTGGTCTGCATCAATAGGGGGCTGGCAGTGGGCAAGGAGCAGATTGTCTCCCGGCCCTCCTGAGGCCCCACCTGCAGTGCTGCCCCCAGCACGGAGAGATGTGGGGCTGTGAGTGGGTCCGGAGGAGGGCCGTGAGGATGCTCAGAGTGGCACTGCCGCCCTCCCGTGGCACCGTTCTCCCACTGCAGTTAGTTCTTTAATCACGGTAAGGAGGGGAACGAGGTCCTGCCTCAGGCGTTGTCCTGCTCGAGGGGTGTCAGCGGTGGGACCCCAGCGCTTCCAAAGGGACATTCCCAGGGCTTCAGTCCTCCCTGCAGGGGTTCCCGATGCCCATTTCCAGGCTCCATCTGCACCCACATCCTGCATTCTCTAAGGGGAAGAAGCCCCAGTCTGGCAGCTCGCGCTCCAGGAGCAGGAGGGGAAGGCTCTGGGTTGGCTCGCAGTAATTCCATCAGGATCCTCAAGCTCACTGTCCTCTCCCAACCACCTCAATTCATGACCCAAGCTGAATCCTGGATCCAAACTTGGGGGCACTTCGTGCTCCCTATGCACAACTCTGCTCTTCCGGATGGGTTCACATGGGAACCTCGCTCTAAAATGAGGTGCAAACACCGGGGACCTGCCCAGCCCCGGGAGCAGAGGAGATGTCCTGGCACCACCAGTCCCGTCATCCAACCCCCCTTCTAACAGCCCACATCTCTCTGCAGCCTCCACGCTCTCCCAGCTGTCAGACAGAGGGCAGACCCTCAGCGAGGACAGCGGGGTGGACATCGGCGAGGTGGAGGTCAGCGGCAAGGACAAGAGCAGGCAGCCGGTCCTTGGGAAAAGCCGAAGCCTCAAGGAGGGCACAAGGAGTGAGGGGACAGCAGAAGGGGCCTCCAAGCCGGTGAGGATGGGTCCTGGGGACGCTGGGGTCAGGGACCGGGGGAGAGGACATCATTGATAGGACAAAGGGGAATGGTTTTGAACTAAAAGAGGGGAGGTTGAGATTAGACTTTAGGAAGAAATTCTTCACTGTGAGGGTGGTGAGGCCCTGGCACAGTGTCTTTCCCTCTGCCCTTGTGTGCTGTGGGATCGCAGTGGGTGGCCAGAGAGCCCCTCGGCATCACTGCCCTGTGCCCACAGCCAGGGCTCCTGGAGCCCACCTCGTGTCTGATCCGGGTGTCCAAGAGCGCGCCGACCTTGGGAATCGCCATCGAGGGCGGAGCGAACACACGGCAGCCGCTGCCCCGCATCGTCACCATACAGGTAGGGGGAGCTCAACACACGTCCCAGCCCTGCGCTCCCGGTTGGCTTGGGAAAGCCCCACAGTCACCTGCTGTCAGCCATGTGGCTCCAGCCCTGCCCAGGGGGGATTTTCGGGATGCCCCCAGAGGTACCATTCTGCTGGGGGGGACTTGAGGAGTGGAGGGTTGTTCAAGTGCTGTAGCTGATCCCATAACATAAGGCAAGTCCTGGGAATGGAGGGCTAGCTGCAGACGTGCAGGGGATGAGGGCAGCCCCAAGAACCTGCCAAGTGTGGGGACTGGGGAAGGAAGAATGGTGGATGAGGGCTGGGGAGCGGCGCCCACAGCCCTGCTCTCGGGAGCTGCCTCCTCTGCTCTTTGCTTGGGGCAAACCTCAAGTTACAGCAGCAGAAGGGCAGAGCTGAGCCCGCCCCTCTTTGCAGCGCGGGGGCTCAGCACACAACTGCGGGCAGCTGAAGGTGGGCCACGTCATCCTGGAGGTGAACGGCACGGGGCTGCGGGGCAAGGAGCACCGCGAGGCTGCCCGCATCATCGCCGAGGCCTTCAAGCTGAAGGAGAAGGACTACATCGATTTCCTGGTCACAGAGTTCAACGTCGCCCTTTAGGAACCACGTGGGACCGGGGGCACCCGGATGGGAATGGGAGCCGACGTGGGGGCCCCCCCACTGCTGCACCGCAACGCACACGCAGAATCCCACACCGTCCCCAGATGTCCCCCACGGGGCTGAGAACGGACAGACTCACACCCACTTTGGGGCAGGGGTGCCCTATGCGGGGGGGGAGAGCTATCCCCATGTCCCCGCGGTCATTCTGGTGCCAGGTGGGGGGGAGGAGGTGGAAGGGTGAGCACGCAGAGAGCAGCCGGACGCTTTGTGACTTGCTGCCGCTGTCATTGTATTTATACACAGAGCTTGGCTTTAGTTTTTCAATAAATGGGCGGTTATAGGGCGGTATTAGGGTGCCTATGGGGCGGGGCGGGGCGGGGCGCGGCGCGGCGGCCGCCAGGGGGTGCCCGCGCTGCATAAATTATGGTGATAAGCAACACTTTCCGCGCTCCCATTGGCCGCCTCGCCCAGGCTATGCAAATGAAAGTAAAGAGCGGCTTTTATGCTAACGAGCTCTGGCGGCGCTCTGCGATTGGCGGAAAGAGGCGGGGCCGGGGATGAGCGAGCGGCCACGCCCACCCCGCCGCAGGCCGCGCTATTGTCCGGCGGGGCCGGGAGCGGAACGGAGTGGGGCTGGGGGTTGGTCGTGCCCTGCAGGTGAGCGGACGGGGACTCTGGTGGGAAGGGAGGGGACTGGAGGCGAGGGGAGTGCTGCCCGGAGCTGGGCGGGCACTGGGAGCGGGGCCAGCGCCGCGCAGCGCCGCTCCTCCCTGTACGGAAAGGGGGGGCCCCATCCTGGAGAGGTTTTGCGGTGGGAGGCGGCCGGGGACCCGGAGCCGTGATGGAGCTCCGAGCAGCGGTACTGCATGAGCTGCGCGTCCGGAAGGGGCTCGGGGTGCGCCCGTGGGTCGGCCGCGGGGGGGGGGCCCGGCGCTGGCTGGCTGCTGCTGCTGTTGCTGCGAGGAAGTGGCGGGGGCCGGCGGCAGCTTCAGTTCCTGGTTTCGAGGAAGGCGCTGAGCTCACCCGGCTGCGGTCCCGCTGGTGCTGTGACATCCCCGGGCCGCCCCGAGCAGCGCTGCTCCGCGCCCGGCCCGACGGAAGCGGGCATCGCCCCGCGCACCCCATCCCACCCCGGGCTGCGGGTCACACAGCCGCGCGGTGACAGCGACCGCTACAACCCAGCCGTGGCTGTCACCGCGCCCACCCTGGTGCGTCGGGGTTCGTCCCCAAAGCGACCCGCAGCTTTAAGGGTCGGGAGGTGGGAGCGATGCTGTCCCATTGGGGCCGGTGGGGAGCACGGGGGGGTTTCCATCAGGCAGTGCCACGGGGCCCCTCACGCCTTTCCTCGCTGCGCTGTTTTCCCCGTTGTTTTTACGAACCGGGAACGACTGCCCGCTGAGCTGCAGATGTCCCCTGCCGAGTCTGAGGAACAGCAGCATTCTTTTGGCCTACATGGCCCCCCTCCCCCCCTCCCTCCCCAAAAAAGGGGTTTGGGTGGAAACGTATTCAGACAAAAAGACGCTCTGCCCCCAAACCCGCTCCCTGCAGGCAGCAGCCGGGACTGAGCCGCCAACCCCTCCTCCCCCCGGCTTTGAGCCCTGCGGGGCTGTCGGAGCGCTGAGCGGTGTTCCTGCGGTGCACCGAGGCGTGATGGCTGCTTCGTGGTCCGGGAACCAGCTCTGAAAGGCCTCGGTTGCAGCTGGGGCTGCGGGGGCTGAGAACCACCCCCATAGGGATGCTTGCTCCCCATCGCTCCGGGGATGATACTCTGCGGGGTTGGCGGATGCGGGGGGGTCCCCCCGGCTCTGCCCCCATGGCTGTCACCAAGCGGGAGATGTGGCACACCCTGGCGTGCTCTCAGCAGGGTAATTAATCCAGCCCGTTAGTGTGTAATTAGCGGCACGCGGAGCAGAGCTCACACAGCTCCTGGCTGCTATTGAAACCTCAGCGTGGCCCCATGGTGGGGGTGTTCGGCCCAGGGTGTATCTGGAAGTCCCCAGGTGGTGCCCTGGGGATGGCCACAACCCTGCTGCACCTGCATGCTGCAGGAAAAGCCTCTAATCTTCCCCACAGCCCCAGAGCTGCAAATCCCCACTTACTTAAATCCCACTGTTGGGGTGAGACCTCCATGCAGCAGGGCTGCCCAACGTCAGGGGTGCATGCTGTGCTCCCACCGCCCCGCTCTGCTTCCCCCAGGCATTGTGGGCACAGAGCAGACCCCAAACCCTCCAGCAGGGCCCCAGCAGCCCCAGAGGCAGCAGCATGAGGCTTTTCCCTGTATGCTGCCCCAGCAGCGCAGCTCTTCCCCAAGTCTGTGCTCCCCGGGATGCTTTGGGCTCTGCATCTTCTCAATGCGACTAAAGAGCAATTTTGGCTCCGGTCCCTGGCGGGGTTGGGATGCATCCAACCTCAGATCCTGGCATGGAGCAGGGAAAGCAGCCCCAAGCCCTACAGCTGTGCTCCAGCATCAGCCCCGGGGGGCAGGGATCCCCAGAGCCCTGCACAGTGAGATTTTGGGGGGGGGAGTGGGTGGCTGACCCTCAGTGCTGCTGCTTTGTGGGTTCAGCCCGTACTTGGGGGGCCGGGAGAGCTGTGCATCACCTGCAGTGTCCCCATGCAGCAGGGTTCTGCCACGTCCATCACTTTTCCCGACTGTCCCCCCACCAAAATGTCGTGATGGTAAGAGGGAAAAATCCTTTTTTCTTCTCCTTTTCCTTTGATTTTTGCTTTTTCTCCTCTGAGTGAGCTGCTCGCTCTTAGGGTGGCGCAGGAAGGCCTGAAAGAATAACCCAATGTAGCTGTGTGCTCAGAAACCACAAAGCAAAGGAAAACAATCCCAAATGCGTGTATGGTTTTTACCCTTGCTCTTGGAACGCTCGGGTTTTGCACTGGGAGCTGAACAGAAATGCAAAACAGCAGCAGGGGAACATTGAAGCCCCTCACCCCCCCCTCCACCTCTGTGTGCCACTGGGGCTGCCCAAGTTGTGCCTGGGGTGGGAGGGATGCAGGGTGGGATGAGCTCTGCCCCACGTGGAGGTGTGGGGCTGAGAACCCCGCGCTCATTGCACGCGTGGGGGCACGGTGCCATCACTGCTCTCGTGTCCATCGGCAGTGACAGCTCGGGGGGGGACGGGGCTGCTGTCACACTGCCTTCGCTGTGTCAGCTGTATCCCAGTTTTCAAAGGGGGTCGATTTCTGGTGCCCATCGGTAGTGCCAGGTCCTTGCCGTGCCCTGCGGTCCTCTTGACAGACCCTCACTCTGTGCCATGCTGGCGGCCCCATCCCGGGGATGTGTTGTGGTGGGGGTGGGCTGGGGGCTGTGGAGCCCTCAGGATCAATGGCTCAGCGCAATTCAGCACAATAAACCCGCAGCGTTCCGTCCCCGCCCCACGGCTGTGTTTTGTCCCTGGAGCTGCTGCTATGGGAACCCTGGGGACACAGCTCTAAAGGGCAGGTCCTGCTCGCAGGGCACCCGTCCTGTCCCCCAGCTCTGCTTCTCGCCACTGTGGGCTTATGGCTATCTGGGGTACATCGCGGCACAGCGGTGGGCTTGGGTTGATGCCCTCGAACAGAGCCTGTTGAGCACCCTCCTTCTATCCCCCCAGGATGCCGAGCAGCGATGTGAGCCACGTTGGTGATGAGGAGGACCCCAGCTGCCGCAGTGCCATGGGGGGGCACAAGTGACGAGGACAGCACGGGACACCATGGGCAGCTCCTCGCCCTGGCTGCGCTGGACGCAATCGGAGCTGGGCAGCCAGGAGCCCAAGTGCTGGGAGGAGGAGGAGGAGGAGGAAGACTTTGAGAAGCACATGGATGAGAACGGTGTCATTGGGCTGGGGGCTGACACTGCGGAGCTCAGCGACCCACAGGACTCGGGCTCTGAGTGGGGACAGGAGGCGGCCGGGAGCCCAATATGGGGTGAGTGCCCTCTGCTGCCCCTAAACCCTTGGGGAAGAGACCGTCACGCCGGGGGGGGGTCCCTGTGTGGTGGGGGCCTCAGGGATGGTACACATTGGTGGCAGTGCTGCTTTGCAGGGGATGGCGAGGACCTGGATGTGGGGTCCCCGGCAGAGCCACGCTGGTATGCACAGCAGGACCTGACAGAGGAAGAGGAGGAGGAAGAGCAGGGCAGCTCTGAGGAGGATGAGAGGCCAGAGGGGCCCTGGGGAACAGAGAGCGATGGAGACCCCCATGCTGAGACCCCCCTGAAAGCTCCGGGTACCACCACAGATGGCGGCGGCACCTCGGGGCCTTCAGACTCCAGTCCTGTCCCCACCACCCCCCCACGCCAGCGCCGGGGCTGGGGTAGAGCCAGGGACCCCAACCGGAGACCCCAAACCCCACAGCAGCCCAAACCCAGCCGGCTGTCCCCCAGCCCCCGGCATCGCACCGACGCCAAAAAGCCAAAGGATCCCACAGACGTTCGCCCATACGGCCGAGGGCGGCTCAACCACCCCCTGCCCGACCTCTCCAAGGTGGAAGCACGGGTGAAGGTGGGGCAGAGCTACCGCCCGCCACCCAGCAGGGCCCTGCCCGCCCGCGCCAGGCCCCACGGAGGTCCCCTTGTCCCCAAATCCCCCGCCGAAATCGTCCGGGAGGTGCTGCTGAGCAGTGGGGAGGGGGCCCCGCCACGGCCTTCTGCCCCCCCCGGGGTGCCACAGGAGCTCCGCTCCCCCAGACAGGCCACCGCGCTGGTGCAGCAACTGCAGGTAACCCCAGAGCTGGACTGGGATGCTCGTACCCCCCCTGTGGGATGGTCGTGTCCCCTTCTAGGGATGCACATGGTACCCCGTTTTGTTGCTTATGTCCACACGTAGAGATTCTCCTGTCCCACCCCCCAGGATACCCGTGTCTCCCTGGGGGTGCTCATGTCCCCTCTGTGATGCTCATGTCTGCCTTTGGTTTCTCCTGTCCCCCCCAAGGATGTTCCTGTCCCCCTCCATGGCTTAGGATGCTCATGTCCATGCCCTTGGGATGCTCATGTCCCCCTAGGGATGCTCCTGTCCCCTTCCCAGGATGCTCCTGACCCCATGCAGTGCTCATGTCTCCTGATGCCCTTCTGTCCCCTGGGAGGAGAGGGATGGTCCCATCACCCCCCCCTCCGTGCAAGGCTACATCCACACCAGCTGTGCAGGTGCCCCTCCCCATGACATGCTGACATGTGCCCCCCACAGGACGACTACCACAAGCTGCTGACCAAGTACGCCGAGGCCGAAAACACCATTGACCAGCTGAGGCTGGGGGCCAAGGTGGGGAGGGATGTGGGGCTGTCTCCAAATATAGGGGTGGGGGGGATGGGGACAGACACATTGCTGTGCAGGGCTCGGGGCATTCCTTTGTCCTCCTGCGCTGCCCCATTGAGCAGGTGGGGAAACTGAGGCAGGGTGCTCCGGGTGCCAAACCAAGTGCCCCCATGGCCCAGTCGCAATGGGGCTGAGGTGCCCGTGATGGGGTGCCCGCTGTCTCTGCCCCCAGGTGAACCTGTACGCCGACCCACCGTGTGCCAGCCGCAGCGCCCACACCGGCACCATGAGCGGGGGCTGCAGGGTGATGGCCTTCAGCATCCCACGGGCCAGCATCGCAGCCATCAGCACGGCCCCAAACCCGCAGCTCCCAGTGGGTGGAGGTGAGCTGAGTGCCAGGAAACTGGCTGCTCCAAACCCAGCCACCCCACAGATGCCCCCATAGCAGGGGAAGCAGTGCTGGAGGTCACCAGCCTCACTTCTCTTTTGTGCCCATTGCAGCTCCAGTGCCACAACCAGCAGAGCGGGGGGCATCATCCCAGCCCCGCTCGCCTCGCTCCCCCCTGGGGGGCTGCCCCACATGTGTGGGGCCGTGCTGCTGTGCGGGGCCACGGCTCACACAGACACTGGCAGAGCAGACCCGCAAGTTTCAAGCGCAGGTAAGTCAGGGGTCAGCCCCCAGCAGGAGCAAGCAGTGGGGTTCCTAACCCTGCTCAGCCGCTTCTCTCCCACCCAGGTGGATTCCTTTGAAGCCTGGATCCGGGCAGGGAGCTCTGTGCCACAGGAGCAGCTCCAGGTACAGCACTGTGTGGTGCCGCACCCCATCCCCAAAGGCTCCATCCCATTCCCAGGTGCCCTATCCCATCCCTAGGGGTCCCATCCCACCCTAGATGCCCCATCCTGTCCCCAAGGGCCTGTCTTGTTCCCAAAGTGGCCCATCTCATCCCCAGGTGCCCCATGCTGTCCCCCCAAGCTCCCATCTCTTTCTGCATCCCTAACCCCAGGGTGCAGGGTGCAGACCCGGTGCTGTGAGGTCACTGCAGGGGGCTCCCTTTGCACTGCAGCGGTTCCGGAGGCTGCAGGATACTCAGGATGCACTGGAGCGGGCGTACCTGGAGGCACGGGAGGAGCAGAGCCTCGGGGACACGGGGAACTTCGACCCAGAGCGGTGAGCATGGGTTGTGCATTCCCTGGGGGTGCAGCACTGCTCAGAGCCCTGCGTGGGAGCAGCCCCAGCCTCTCATCCTTCATGATGGGCGCTGCGTTGCAGCACAGTGGAAGGGGACATCTTCTGCCTGGGGATGCGCCTGGAGGAGCTGAAGGAGCGCCTGGAGCGGGCGGCACCAAGGAGCCCTGCGGTGACAGAGGGCCCCCCCGGTACAGGGGAGACAGTGGGGGACAGCAAGGCGGTGGCAGTGGGGCTGCCACGACCCCTACGGCACAAGCAGCTCCAAGCGGAGGAGGACTTTGGGGATCTGCTGCAGCAGTGAGTGTCCCTCACTGGGAGGTGGAGGGCGCGGGGGGCACCCCAAAACCTGCCCACGCCCCCCAGGTACCAGCGCCTCAAGTCGCTGCCGGCATCACTGAGCCTGGAGCAGCTGAGCCTGACGGGGAGCGCAGTGCTGGAGGAGGCGGGTGGCACCGCGGCAGGGGACAGCGGCCCCGGGGGGGTCCTCAGTGGGGCGCAGTCACTGGAGGAGGGCACTGACCTCGAGACCTCCCCCTCGTAAGTGTGGGTGCCGTTGGGTGGGTTCGGGGTGAACAGCCCCCATGGCACACCTGGTGCTCGCGCTCACTCCTCTCCCCACAGGCCCCCCCCGCAGAGGAAAGCAGTGCCGCTGCCCCACGCTGAACCCACACACCCGCAGGGGACCCACGGCCGCCTGTCCCCTGTCACCACCTTGCTGCCACCAACCAGCTCCAGGCTCCCGCTGGCATTCCCTGAGCCTTTGCCGTCACGCACAGCCCCGTCCCGCCACAGCAGTGGGACAGGGAGTGCGGCCCCCCAGTGCCATGCCCTCAAGCCCTGCCGCCAGGTGAGTGCTGGGGGGGTCCCTGAGGCAGTCCCCGTGCCTGGGGAGGGTGCACGTGGCCCCAATCCCACTCCCTTCACAGGAGCAGCGCATGGTGTCACCGGAGACGGACAGAGGCTTCGTGGGCTCGGAGAGCAGCCGAGTGTCCCTGTTGGCACGCACCCCTGAGCATCAGCCACTGGGCACTGGGTACAGCACCAGCACTGCGGGCTTGCTCCGTGCCATGGGGCAGTGGTGGGGAAGAGGCAGTGGGTGATGTGAGTGAGAGGTGGGGGCTGCCTCACTGACACATCCCTCCCTAGGACACGTGGCGTGCTGGAACCCCCCGTCCCCGCTCGCCTCCATCCACAGAAGAAGGAAGCTCCGCTGCTGCCCCCCAGGAAAGCGCTGAGGGGTCCCTACCCAGCTCCTGGGCACGGTCCCCCCCCGGGCCACAGCGTGCCCCCCAGCACCCCCTCGCCGAGCAGCTCCCCGCTGCGCTGGGCTGGCAGCCAGGGCAGTGAACTGGGACCTGAGGGTGATGGTGGTGAGTGCCCGGCCCCCGGCTGTGCCCATGCCCCACACTGCCCCACTGACCGTGCCATCTCTGCCCCCCCAGCTCGCTCTGACTCAGAAGGAGACAGGAGCTGCACCAGTGGGCACCCCCCCGGTGGGACACCCGCCTCGCCATCCCCAGCTCCGGCTCACTGCGACCTGCTGGGATCCCGCATGGAGCGCGAGTGAGTGCCCCCAGCCCTGCCGGCACGGGATGTGGGGGGTCCCTGAGAGTGCAGGTGTCATCCTTGGTGGCGGTGGGTTGTCCCTTTGTGGGGGGGCTGACTGGGAATAGTGGCTCCTGAAGAGAGCTGAGACTGCCAAATTCATGACACATGTGATCTGTGCTGGCTGCGGGTACGCTCACTCCCAAACACCATAGGTTCGTATGGAAGGGCCCCCAGCTGTGTCCCACAGGGACAGGTTGAGGCTGTCCCTGCCCCTCAATGTCCCCTCGCCGTGCCCTGTCCCTACAGCCGGGCCATCCGCGCGCTGCAGGACGAGGTGTGGCGGCTGCGCCTGCGGCTGGAGGAGAGCCTGCACCGCTCCCACAGCTACCCCGAGGGCAGAGCCCCCCACACCCCCAAGGGCAGGAGGCAGCCGGCGGCCAGCAGGGCTTCATTCCTCCAGGATGCAGCACCCGTGGGGTAGGTGGCTGAGCAGAGACCGGATTCTCCCCAAAGAGCACTGGGTTGGGGGGTCTGGAAGCTNGATGCAGGGTGGGATGAGCTCTGCCCCACGTGGAGGTGTGGGGCTGAGAACCCCGCGCTCATTGCACGCGTGGGGGCACGGTGCCATCACTGCTCTCGTGTCCATCGGCAGTGACAGCTCGGGGGGGGACGGGGCTGCTGTCACACTGCCTTCGCTGTGTCAGCTGTATCCCTGTTTTCAAAGGGGGTCGATTTCTGGTGCCCATCGGTAGTGCCAGGTCCTTGCCGTGCCCTGCGGTCCTCTTGACAGACCCTCACTCTGTGCCATGCTGGCGGCCCCATCCCGGGGATGTGTTGTGGTGGGGGTGGGCTGGGGGCTGTGGAGCCCTCAGGATCAATGGCTCAGCGCAGTTCAGCACAATAACCCCGCAGCGTTCCGTCCCCGCCCCACGGCTGTGTTTTGTCCCTGGAGCTGCTGCTATGGGAACCCTGGGGACACAGCTCTAAAGGGCAGGTCCTGCTCGCAGGGCACCCGTCCTGTCCCCCAGCTCTGCTTCTCGCCACTGTGGGCTTATGGCTATCTGGGGTACATCGCGGCACAGCGGTGGGCTTGGGTTGATGCCCTCGAACAGAGCCTGTTGAGCACCCTCCTTCTCTCCCCCCAGGATGCCGAGCAGCGATGTGAGCCACGTTGGTGATGAGGAGGACCCCAGCTGCCGCAGTGCCATGGGGGGGCACAAGTGACGAGGACAGCACGGGACACCATGGGCAGCTCCTCGCCCTGGCTGCGCTGGACGCAATCGGAGCTGGGCAGCCAGGAGCCCAAGTGCTGGGAGGAGGAGGAGGAGGAGGAAGACTTTGAGAAGCACATGGATGAGAACGGTGTCATTGGGCTGGGGGCTGACACTGCGGAGCTCAGCGACCCACAGGACTCGGGCTCTGAGTGGGGACAGGAGGCGGCCGGGAGCCCAATATGGGGTGAGTGCCCTCTGCTGCCCCTAAACCCTTGGGGAAGAGACCGTCACGCCGGGGGGGGGTCCCTGTGTGGTGGGGGCCTCAGGGATGGTACACATTGGTGGCAGTGCTGCTTTGCAGGGGATGGCGAGGACCTGGATGTGGGGTCCCCGGCAGAGCCACGCTGGTATGCACAGCAGGACCTGACAGAGGAAGAGGAGGAGGAAGAGCAGGGCAGCTCTGAGGAGGATGAGAGGCCAGAGGGGCCCTGGGGAACAGAGAGCGATGGAGACCCCCATGCTGAGACCCCCCTGAAAGCTCCGGGTACCACCACAGATGGCGGCGGCACCTCGGGGCCTTCAGACTCCAGTCCTGTCCCCACCACCCCCCCACGCCAGCGCCGGGGCTGGGGTAGAGCCAGGGACCCCAACCGGAGTCCCCAAACCCCACAGCAGCCCAAACCCAGCCGGCTGTCCCCCAGCCCCCGGCATCGCACCGACGCCAAAAAGCCAAAGGATCCCACAGACGTTCGCCCATACGGCCGAGGGCGGCTCAACCACCCCCTGCCCGACCTCTCCAAGGTGGAAGCACGGGTGAAGGTGGGGCAGAGCTACCGCCCGCCACCCAGCAGGGCCCTGCCCGCCCGCGCCAGGCCCCACGGAGGTCCCCTTGTCCCCAAATCCCCCGCCGAAATCGTCCGGGAGGTGCTGCTGAGCAGTGGGGAGGGGGCCCCGCCACGGCCTTCTGCCCCCCCCGGGGTGCCACAGGAGCTCCGCTCCCCCAGACAGGCCACCGCGCTGGTGCAGCAACTGCAGGTAACCCCAGAGCTGGACTGGGATGCTCGTACCCCCCCTGTGGGATGGTCGTGTCCCCTTCTAGGGATGCACATGGTACCCCGTTTTGTTGCTTATGTCCACACGTAGAGATTCTCCTGTCCCACCCCCCAGGATACCCGTGTCTCCCTGGGGGTGCTCATGTCCCCTCTGTGATGCTCATGTCTGCCTTTGGTTTCTCCTGTCCCCCCCAAGGATGTTCCTGTCCCCCTCCATGGCTTAGGATGCTCATGTCCATGCCCTTGGGATGCTCATGTCCCCCTAGGGATGCTCCTGTCCCCTTCCCAGGATGCTCCTGACCCCATGCAGTGCTCTTGTCTCCTGATGCCCTTCTGTCCCCTGGGAGGAGAGGGATGGTCCCATCACCCCCCCCTCCGTGCAAGGCTACATCCACACCAGCTGTGCAGGTGCACCCCAGGGTGCCCCTCCCCATGACATGCTGACATGTGCCCCCCACAGGACGACTACCACAAGCTGCTGACCAAGTACGCCGAGGCCGAAAACACCATTGACCAGCTGAGGCTGGGGGCCAAGGTGGGGAGGGATGTGGGGCTGTCTCCAAATATAGGGGTGGGGGGGATGGGGACAGACACATTGCTGTGCAGGGCTCGGGGCATTCCTTTGTCCTCCTGCGCTGCCCCATTGAGCAGGTGGGGAAACTGAGGCAGGGTGCTCCGGGTGCCAAACCAAGTGCCCCCATGGCCCTGTCGCAATGGGGCTGAGGTGCCCGTGTTGGGGTGCCCGCTGTCTCTGCCCCCAGGTGAACCTGTACGCCGACCCACCGTGTGCCAGCCGCAGCGCCCACACCGGCACCATGAGCGGGGGCTGCAGGGTGATGGCCTTCAGCATCCCACGGGCCAGCATCGCAGCCATCAGCACGGCCCCAAACCCGCAGCTCCCAGTGGGTGGAGGTGAGCTGAGTGCCAGGAAACTGGCTGCTCCAAACCCAGCCACCCCACAGATGCCCCCATAGCAGGGGAAGCAGTGCTGGAGGTCACCAGCCTCACTTCTCTTTTGTGCCCATTGCAGCTCCAGTGCCACAACCAGCAGAGCGGGGGGCATCATCCCAGCCCCGCTCGCCTCGCTCCCCCCTGGGGGGCTGCCCCACATGTGTGGGGCCGTGCTGCTGTGCGGGGCCACGGCTCACACAGACACTGGCAGAGCAGACCCGCAAGTTTCAAGCGCAGGTAAGTCAGGGGGGCAGCCCCCAGCAGGAGCAAGTAGTGGGGTTCCTAACCCTGCTCAGCCGCTTCTCTCCCACCCAGGTGGATTCCTTTGAAGCCTGGATCCGGGCAGGGAGCTCCGTGCCACAGGAGCAGCTCCAGGTACAGCACTGTGTGGTGCTGCACCCCATCCCCAAAGGCTCCATCCCATTCCCAGGTGCCCTATCCCATCCCTAGGGGTCCCATCCCACCCTAGATGCCCCATCCTGTCCCCAAGGGCCTGTCTTGTTCCTAAAGTGGCCCATCTCATCCCCAGGTGCCCCATGCTGTCCCCCCAAGCTCCCGTCTCTTTCTGCATCCCTAACCCCAGGGTGCAGGGTGCAGACCCAGTGCTGTGAGGTCACTGCAGGGGGGGTTGGGGGCTCCCTTTGCACTGCAGCGGTTCCGGAGGCTGCGGGATACTCAGGATGCACTGGAGCGGGCGTACCTGGAGGCACGGGAGGAGCAGAGCCTCGGGGACACGGGGAACTTCGACCCAGAGCGGTGAGCATGGGTTGTGCATTCCCTGGGGGTGCAGCACTGCTCAGAGCCCTGCGTGGGAGCAGCCCCAGCCTCTCATCCTTCATGATGGGCGCTGCGTTGCAGCACAGTGGAAGGGGACATCTTCTGCCTGGGGATGCGCCTGGAGGAGCTGAAGGAGCGCCTGGAGCGGGCGGCACCAAGGAGCCCTGCGGTGACAGAGGGCCCCCCCGGTACAGGGGAGACAGTGGGGGACAGCGAGGCGGTGGCAGTGGGGCTGCCACGACCCCTACGGCACAAGCAGCTCCAAGCGGAGGAGGACTTTGGGGATCTGCTGCAGCAGTGAGTGTCCCTCACTGGGAGGTGGAGGGCGCGGGGGGCACCCCAAAACCTGCCCACGCCCCCCAGGTACCAGCGCCTCAAGTCGCTGCCGGCATCACTGAGCCTGGAGCAGCTGAGCCTGACGGGGAGCGCAGTGCTGGAGGAGGCGGGTGGCACCGCGGCAGGGGACAGCGGCCCCGGGGGGGTCCTCAGTGGGGCGCAGTCACTGGAGGAGGGCACTGACCTCGAGACCTCCCCCTCGTAAGTGTGGGTGCCGTTGGGTGGGTTCGGGGTGAACAGCCCCCATGGCACACCTGGTGCTCGCGCTCACTCCTCTCCCCACAGGCCCCCCCCGCAGAGGAAAGCAGTGCCGCTGCCCCACGCTGAACCCACACACCCGCAGGGGACCCACGGCCGCCTGTCCCCTGTCACCACCTTGCTGCCACCAACCAGCTCCAGGCTCCCGCTGGCATTCCCTGAGCCTTTGCCGTCACGCACAGCCCCGTCCCGCCACAGCGGTGGGACAGGGAGTGCGGCCCCCCAGTGCCATGCCCTCAAGCCCTGCCGCCAGGTGAGTGCTGGGGGGGTCCCTGAGGCAGTCCCCGTGCCTGGGGAGGGTGCACGTGGCCCCAATCCCACTCCCTTCACAGGAGCAGCGCATGGTGTCACCGGAGACGGACAGTGGCTTCGTGGGCTCGGAGAGCAGCCGAGTGTCCCTGTTGGCACGCACCCCTGAGCATCAGCCACTGGGCACTGGGTACAGCACCAGCACTGCGGGCTTGCTCCGTGCCATGGGGCAGTGGTGGGGAAGAGGCAGTGGGTGGTGTGAGTGAGAGGTGGGGGCTGCCTCACTGACACATCCCTCCCTAGGACACGTGGCGTGCTGGAACCCCCCGTCCCCGCTCGCCTCCATCCACAGAAGAAGGAAGCTCCGCTGCTGCCCCCCAGGAAAGCGCTGAGGGGTCCCTACCCAGCTCCTGGGCACGGTCCCCCCCCGGGCCACAGCGTGCCCCCCAGCACCCCCTCGCCGAGCAGCTCCCCGCTGCGCTGGGCTGGCAGCCAGGGCAGTGAACTGGGACCTGAGGGTGATGGTGGTGAGTGCCCGGCCCCCGGCTGTGCCCATGCCCCACACTGCCCCACTGACCGTGCCATCTCTGCCCCCCCAGCTCGCTCTGACTCAGAAGGAGACAGGAGCTGCACCAGTGGGCACCCCCCCGGTGGGACACCCGCCTCGCCATCCCCAGCTCCGGCTCACTGCGACCTGCTGGGATCCCGCATGGAGCGCGAGTGAGTGCCCCCAACCCTGCCGGCACGGGATGTGGGGGGTCCCTGAGAGTGCAGGTGTCATCCTTGGTGGCGGTGGGTTGTCCCTTTGTTGGGGGGCTGACTGGGAATAGTGGCTCCTGAAGAGAGCTGAGACTGCCAAATTCATGACACATGTGATCTGTGCTGGCTGCGGGTACGCTCACTCCCAAACACCATAGGTTCATATGGAAGGGCCCCCAGCTGTGTCCCAC
>JACDJE010000064.1:8094199-8153563 GCA_016647715.1 Pavo muticus
CCCCAGCTCCATGCCCCACTCCCCATAGGGCCCCTGGTCCAACCCCCTGCCAAGCGAGGTCTTACCTGGAAATGCTTGCAGAGAGATGGATGCCCATGGGGGCTTGGAATGGGGAAAGGGAGGGTGTGGGAGGGATGAGGGGATGGATGGAGTTGAGGGGCGGTGGGATGGGGGGAGGGATGATGAGGACCCTCCTGTCCCCTGCCTGCATGCAGTAGATCCTGCTGAACGCCACCACGGGCACTGGGGGGGGACGGGGGGAGTGCAAGGAGGGGGTAGAAGGGGTTAAGAGAGGTTGGAGAGGAGGAGTGGGGGGGTCCTGCCTGCTGCGGCCCCACTTCTTCATGGCTGCCCCCCCGGTCCCTTCCCTGGGTGTCCCCATGTTCCCACTTTGCCTGAGGGCTGCACAGTGTGCTCCAGTGCTGGGACACGGAGCAGGACCCGGCTGGCAGCCCCGTGCACAACGAGATGTCACAGTCCCCACATGCCCTGCTGGGGACAACACACGGTCCCGGCTCCATCAGGGGGCACAAAGAATCCAACAAACCCATCATTTCCTACAGAACCAGGAGCTCACACCCATCTCTCCCTGAGCAAGAGGACACCGCTCCGCACCTCCCAGAGTGGGGGGACCCCGTCTGCACTATGGGGAGCGCATGGCATGGAGGGGCTGCGGGGCCGGGCATGGCAGCGGTGAGACCTGCAAGCATTTTCTCATCCAAAAAAATCAAAACCATCAAAAGGAAAAAGCAAAAACCCAAATTAGAACGAAAGAACGGAAGAATCAAAGAAAGCCCTTCAGGGAGGAAGAGTTTCTTTTTTCGTTAGTTGGCTGCCTTTACTTGGTTGCTTGGGCTCACTCCATTGCTGGAGCCTGATCCTCAAATGAGACCCTAGTGGAGTCCCTGAAGTCGGGGTGCCTCAGGTCCATGAGAAATTTGGTGGGAGTGAGAATGTGAGTAGAACCTGCGGGAGAACAGAGCAGGCTGACGGCCCGGCCGTGCCCCAGGGGGAGCAGCATGCACCGGGCCGGGGGGCTCAGGTGTGGGTTCTGGTTTTGGGGGCAGACAAGGGATGCGCTGCCCGCCCGGAACATGCGGGGTCGGTCGCGGAGCGGTGTGGGATGAGATGGGTGAGATGTGGAAGGGGTTGGCACATGGGTGGGGGGGCAACAAGGAGCTGCCCCCGCCTGGCTTGGGTCTGCCCTGCTCCCCTTTGGGGCCTGGGGGGCTGACCCTGCTCGTGATCCTGCTGTGCTATGGTGCCGCATGCCTGAGCCATGGCTGCACCCACAGTGCTGGGCAGAGGGTGCTGGGAGGGTACTGAGTGCACTGCACACCCTGCATGCCCCATTGCTTGTGCAGTGCGTCTCATTGCACACGCAGTGCATGCCCTGCTGTACACGTGGTGCGTGCTGTGTTGCACAGGTGTGCACAGCCTGCTGCACGTAGTGCGTGCCCTACTGCACACACAGTGCACATCATGGTTGGTGTACCAGCTTGTACACCCATTTCTCCTTGCAACAACCCCCATGACACACAACAGCTCCTGCAACAGGAACAACTCAAGCTGCAAAATGCCCTCTTCCTACCCCAGCTCTGCCTGCGCTTCAGGCAGCAAAACTCACCAGGGAGATGCAAAGGGGGCAAAGAGAGGGGCAGCACGGGGGTCACTCCATGTCCCCGGGGGGGGTGCCACCGGCAGGACCCCCCTACCCTGCTCACGTGGTCACCTGGAGGCAGATGCTGCAGGGTGAGAGTGGGATGAGCAGCGGGGAGTAGGGCAGGGCCCCCACTCACCTATTAGCACCTCCCACTTGCCGCTGGCTTGCGTCACCTCGTAGGCGCAGCGCATCTCGTTCATGCTCACCCCCCCCAGGATGAAGATGATGAGGCGGGGGCCGCTGCGGTACTCGCCAGGGGCCTTGTTCTTGTGCCAGTGGCCGTAGCGGGCACTAGAGAAAGGGTTTAGGAAAGGAAAATGAGGCACTGGAGGCTCGCAGGCCCGTGATGTGGGGGTGATGTGTCACAGCCCCCTGCTCGTGGATGATGGCACCAGGGGGACCCACCTGACAGCCGTGGTGCTGAAGGAGGCGGAGGAGCGGGTGGAGATGTACGGGTAGTGCTTGGTGTCCAGCTTGTCCTCGATGGCGTCCTGCAGGGATAAGGCCCCGAGGGGCTCAGCCAGGTGTCCCCGTTCCCAGCCCTTGGTGGCCTTACCCCCAGGACCCCGCAGCACTGACACTTAGCAGGCAAAGCCCCATTGGTGCAGAGGGGCTGGGTTCAGCTCTGATCTGGGAGTGAGCTCTGGGGGTCCCTGGGCATAAAATGAGGTGAGTACATTTGTGCAGTTTAAGAACCATTAATGCTGGGGCAAGCAGGGGCTGGGCTGCAGTGACGTCCCACCAAAATATGGCCCTGGGGTTGGTCTGTCTGTTGGTGTGAGCAGGTAGGAGATGCTCACATCATTGGAGTGTACACTCAGTGCCTGCAGAGCCCCAGCTGAGCCCCAGGAAGATACTCTGATCCAAGAGGTACCCAAGGGGATGCAGTGAGGATGAAGAAGAGGCAATCCATGCCTTGGCCATCTCAGTGTGTTGGGGCTTTGCATTGTGGGGATGCACAGGAGCTGTGCCAGCACTGTGCTCTGAGCACTGTGCAATGTACACATAGGACCAGGAACGCTTCCACAAACATCCCCACCCTGCTGCAACCACAACAAAACTGCAAGCACTGGCACTGCAGGGCACGCGCTGGGGAGATGTGCTGAGGTCTGGGCTGGTCCCCAGTGCACACCCCAACCCATCACCACCTCACCTCCATGATGTCCTTGATGACGGGGGTCCACCGGGACAGCTGGTAAGTCTGCTCGCTGATCCGCTCCTTGCGCTCCGGCTTGCTTCGGCGCCGCAGGGTGGACTGAGGACAGAGAGGATGGGGACACAGTGAGACACAGGGCCACTCCACAGGGATGTGTGCAGACTGGGGGGATGGACACTCACGTCTGTGATGATGGGCACCCCGAGGTGGGCCATGTTGGTGATGATCTCGCTGTCCTCGGCCGGGATCTGGGCGTGCTGGAT
Source organism: Pavo muticus (assembly GCA_016647715.1). Lineage (NCBI taxonomy): Eukaryota > Metazoa > Chordata > Aves > Galliformes > Phasianidae > Pavo > Pavo muticus. Next base: position 8,097,282 of record JACDJE010000064.1, read on the forward strand.
CAGCTTGTTCAGGTTCTCCTCGGTGATACCTGTGTGAGAAATGGCTGAGCACCATCTCCTTGGGAAACCCACCTCGGTGGCCCATCACATTTGGCTCCTCCTGGCCCCCTTCCAGCACACCCCCTCTCACCGTTCTTCAGGAAGATGTAGAGCAGGATGATGCGGATCTTGTCGTAGGTGCTGACGTTCCCATCCAGCAGGATGGGGACAATGGCCCTCATGGGGTCTTTGATCTTCTCGCCTTCAGCATCAGTGCCCATGGCCAGGTCCTGCAGAGCACATGCCCGTCACCGAGGCTCAGATGTGGCACTGAGCTGCTGTCCCCATGGGGTGCAGGGAGATGGCAAGGGGCAGTACCTGTTCCACTCGGCACAGCTTGTCCACTGTGCCCTGGTAGTGCTTCATGCAGTCCTCGGCCAGGTGCAGGTGAGTGGAGTACTGCGGAGACACGAGTGGCGTGGGCACCCTCATAGGGGGGTCCCCACTTCAAAGCCACCTCTGGTGCTGCCCATGTCAGCTCAGCACCAGTGGCTCCACCAGGACCCTTCCCCTTGGCATTACCTTGCTGAGCTCCTTCTGGTACTGCGGCATCTTCTTCAGCATCTGGGACAGGTCCCTCATGGTGGTCTGAGAGGGAAGGGGACATGGTCACCCACCCATGGGGACAACAAAGAGGGAGGGCACGACCCTAGCAAGCACTGTCCAAGCGTCCCCTTCTTTAGGGGTCTTGTTCTCATGCTGGGGGTCACTGTTCCCTATTTTCTCAGCCCCTTCTCTAGCCTTCCCCCCCCCAAAAGGGACCCATGGCCCCAGCAGGCTTCGCCACAGCCCTTAGTGGTGTCCCCAAGAGACGCTTGGCCGTGCACGAGCTCCTACTGGGAGATGTCACCTTATCACCCGTGTTCATCCTCTTGCTTGATGAGAACTCCTTCAGGGACCGGGTCACCTCCCTGGGGACAGGAGGAGGACACAGCCATGAGCAAAGAGGGACCCACAGGGCTGGGTGCTGTGGGGCAGCCCATAGGGACACTCACTGGGACACCTCGGCGATATGCTTGTGGCGCAGGGAGACCCAGAGGTCATCATCTTCATCCAGGAGAACCTCCTTCACCCGCGCCTCCCCGATGCCACTCGTCTCATATCTGGGAAGGGGAACAAGGCACGTGGTCACACGTGGGTCAGGAGCCATGGAGAGACATGGGGACACGCGAGGCATGGGGTGACATAGGACAGGGTGACATGGAAGGATCATGGAGGGACCACAGAGGGACATGGGAGAACATGGAGGGACCACGGAAGGACTACAGGGGGCACAGGGTGACACAGGATAGGGCAGCATGGGGGGATCATGGAGGGACATTGGGGGACACAGGGTGGTGCAGGGAAACCACGGAGGGATACGGGGGGACATGGAGGAACCACAAAGAAACACAGGGGCCATTCAGCTCTGCCAACAGCTGGGTGACACCATCTCAGCTTGGTGTCACGTCCTGCCACCTTCCACTCACTTAAAGGTTGGGAAAGGGCAATGGGCTGAAGGTGGGCAAAGCTGCCCACGCCAGGAGGCTGCCAGCACCTGGCTCCCCACCAGAGGCACTCACTCACTTGTAGACATCGTTCTCGATGGGCAGCAGGTCATAGCTCATGGCCTGAAAGGTCAGCTCGTGCAGCACTGGGGAAGCGGGGTCGAAGCCGCGATCCAGGATGAGGAGCTGGGAACGAGCCTTGTCCGGACCCTACAGAGCCAGCAGCAGGGCCATCACCAGGTGTCGGGATCCCCAGTGCCATCCTGAGCTGGTGTACAGCAGTGAGATGCCACCCCATCCCTGTCCCCACTCACCTCACCCATAGTGGGGTCATCAGCCTTGTAGGCATCCAGCTTGTCCTGGATGAGCTGTGCCAGCATGGCGTTGTCCTTGTAGTCCCTGGGGAAGGAGGAAGGGACGTCAGCCCCTGGCTGTGCAAAGGGTGGGGAGGAGTTGCTGTGATGCTCAGGGGAGAAATGGGACCTGAGCAGCATTTGCTGCTCCTTTTCACCGCTCCTTGGGGAACGCGATGCTCTGCTTTCCCTTCGTCTATCCCACAGGAGACGCCCCCTGGATTCCAGGTTCCTGAACCCAGCTCTGCAGAGCATCCCCTGGCTTTAAGCCTTCCACCTCCCAACCCCGCAGCCTTACCCGCGGTACCGCACGGCCGGGTACTCCTTCAGCGTGGCACACAGAGTGGCAATCTGCTCTGCCAGCCTCTCCAGGATCGGGTTCTTCATCTGCGCCTTGTGAGGGCTGTAGAAGCTTTGGAAGGAGTCTGCTGAATCCAGGGAGTAAACCTGGGGAGGGCAGCAGGGAGAAGTCAGAGGGGACAGGCTGTGGGGACATCCTCATGGGCTGGGACAACAAACACCAACCCAAACAGATGTGGGGTCCCACCCCAAACCAGAGAGCTGTGGGGTCCACATTCAGTGATGTTTGGGGTGTCATGACCCCCTACCCTTCCCCTGCTCTTGGACTGCCAAGAAGCCCATCTCTCACCTACCATCACCAGGATCTCCCCCAGAACCCGATGCCATCTGTCCCCCCCCATCCCCCTTGTCCCCACAGAACCCGGTGCCCTTGGCAGTGCAGTGCCAGGAGGCAGCACGGCCGCTAAATCCCCACAGCAGATCAGCCCCGAGACATAATCAAAAAAGACAGAGCGCAGGGAGCAGCGCCAGGATGGGGATCGTGGTGTCTTCACAGCTCTTACAGAGGCACTGATGGGGGGGAGGACCCAAGCATCCCCCCCCGAGTCACGTGCAGGGGACATCCCCAGCCCTCACCCACCTGGGACTCGGAGGGCAGGAAGGCGATGTTGATCTCGGTCAGGGTCTTGATGACCTTGGCAGCACGGGACTTCACCAGCTCATTGAACAGGGCATCGGGGCAGGCTGCAGGGAGCAGGAGGAGGAAGCAGCGCTCAGGGCAAGGTGGCCGTGCTCCCATGCTCCTGCCCTGCCCCAAGCATCCCTCCCACCCTGCCTTCTTGTGCACGTTTCAGTGGCAGCATCGTCCCCTCTTCTTGGTCTGCACGATGCATTTGCAACGGAGGGATGCGATGCCCTGCCCTTGGGAGCAGGGAGCCCAAATCCCACTTTTGGTATGCAGAAACCCGACCACGAGCTTCTCCCCTTCCACCTGCCAATGCCTTCAGTGCCCTGTGGGTACTCACAGTCGGTGAAGAAGACGTGGGCTGCTCTGTACTTGGAGGTGGGGGGATCCTTGAAGTCACTGATGAGGGAGTGGACGGACTGCAAGAGAGAAGGGAGTGTCGGGACTAGGCAGGACAGCCCTACATCCAGCCCCATAGGGAGCCCTGCACCCTGTGCCACAGCCCCGATACATCCCATGGGCACCGCTGCCCATCCCAGTGTGGGCACCCAGCCTTCTGCCCCAGCTCACCTTCTCAGAGGGTGTGATGAGATAGACAGCCTCCAGGCTAGGCAGCGGCTCCCGGCGCTTGTTGATGTCCTCCACAACTGGGGGGGAAACACAGGGACCACGCCAGGGGACGTGAGCACATCCCACTGCAGCAGAGCCCCTGGGCGTCCAACGCACTCCCTGCCCACCACAACCCCGCGCTGCCCCATAGAAGTAAGGAACAGCCCTGGGAGGAGCAGTGGGTTTGTCTGTGTGGGAGGAGGGGACCCACAGACACTGCGTGGGATGGAGAGGGGTGGCTGCATCCCCCCCATAGCGAGAGATGCACGGCGCTGGTACTCACTGGTGATGCCCTCCGTCATGATGTCGGTCATTTTGCAGCAGGAGGACAGCATGCGCATGCTGAGCTGGTCCACCACCAGCACCTGGGGACAGCAGCCATCAGGTAGGGACGGGGCAGCAGGGAACAGCCCCACCTGCTCCCACCCCTTCCCAGCTCCATCTTCCCCACCCTCCTTCTCCTCCTGCAGCCTCGCTCACCTTCCATTCCCCCTTCTTCTTCACCTTCCGGATCACATCGTGCATGATTTCTGCAAGAGGAGGAGATGGGGATGGGGTGAGCACCCTGAGCCCAACTGCAGCACGGAGCATGCTGCAGATGGAGCATCCCTCCATTCCCTAGGGATGCACGGTGGGGGTGTTTTGGAGATCGGGATAGGGGGATCATCCCCAGCACCCACACATGGCACTCACGGGCCCAGTGGGGAGCACTGAGCAGAGCCCAGAAGTGGGTGGTGAGGGGACAGGGGGGTCCCCTTGGGCCACCCACGCGCCTCAGCCCTAATCCGAAGCACCAGGACAACAACAGCAGCTTAAGGGCTCCTTTTAGAAACGAGAATCAAGTGGCCTCAACCTGCTCCTTGTAATCCCCCTCAATCCCATTTCGCATCCCAGCCCTGCACGCTTACACAACCAGCTGGGGGCCGTCCCCATGCTGTCACCACAGGGCCACCTGGGGTGCCAGGGCTGCTCCTAGGGGATGGGGACATCACCTCCGGGGTGGGTGTTGATGGGTCACCCAGGCGTGCAACAACCTGAGCCTATAGAGCTGTGCCCAGCAGTCCCCTTTCCCTGGGCTGCCACCCCCTATAGAACAGGGATGTGCCACCGAACCAGGCATCCATCAGCCGCGGTGTCACATCCTCAGCTCAGCGCTGCCCTCCTGCAGGGTTCTGCTGATCCCCAGTCCCCAGGGCAGGGATGGGAGCCAGCAGGAGCCGAGCTCGGTGACGGACATTTCCGGATCCCGCTGAGGACCTTGCTCTCTCCTCATTACTCATGTTTGGCTCCTTCCCCTGAGCGAGGATCCAGGAATAACAGTGCTGTTTACCAGCACGTCCCACACCCTGCAGCCAGCGCCCCACCAAACCCCGACTGGGGGAGGGAGCGTGGGGCAGGAATCCCAGCCCTGAGAGCACAGCGGTGTTCGCTGTGGGGCAGGGAGGAAGGAAGGAGGCTGGGACAGCATCTTGCATGCAGCCATGGGGAAGGGATGCTCCCACGTTAGCAGGTTGGAGGCTGCAGGGTGTCCCCATCAGCCAGTGATGCTCACAGCCAAGGTTTTCGTCTTGGAGATAAATCAGGCTCCAGGGGAAAAATACATCTGCAGATCTGATCCGGTGCCTTCAACGCTTGGCTCGTCTGAACCTACCACGGTGCATCTGCTTCCTTCAGGATGGAAGGATTTTAATCACAACTTCAGCTGAGAACAGATCACACAGACAGCTCTGGGTCTGTCCTTCAACGCAGAGAAGACTCCAACACCTATGGAGAAGGGAGCGCAGCCCACCTGCAAATGGACCTCCGTGCAGCACACTGAGCAATACAGACCCAGAAGTGCCATCCTGGGAAGAAAGCAGGCTCCATCTCACTCGGTAGGGCTCCTTCTTGGGGTGACAGCTGGCACAAAAATGACCCCTGGCATTGTCTCCATGCAGAGCCAGGAGCTGGTGACACGGTGGCCTAGTAGGACTGCAGCCCATCCGTCACTCCAAGAGGCTTAGCCTGGGCTGCTGGCACTGAGCTGGCCCCACATCTCCAGCTGGGCACAGGAGGAATGGCTTGAGCCCACCACAGCTTGTGGACACATAGAAAGATTCATTTTGAGGTGTCCTGAGCCAATTATCCTGCTTCAGAAAGAGCCTGAAGCTTAACGAGCAGTCCCAATGTCTAATGAAGAAGCGGCCTTGTCCTGTCCAGCACCCCAACCTGGAGCACCTCCTGGTGAGGGATGCTGCTCTGGGGAACATCCCATTTCTGCTTGAGCAGTGCATCCCACTTCTGCTTCATTCAGCACATCCCAGGACCTCGTGTGTGGCACACCTTGGCCTTAATGGATGGCAGGGCCCTCCAGGACAAGGGTGGCCCTACCCATGGGCTTTCCCCCTAGCAAGGCTCAGCCCTTCCATGCCCTCCATTTCAGGATCCAAACCCCTGGAGCAGCCCTGGAGAGCTGGATCCCAGGAATCAGGGTTGGAACTGGGTGAGATCTGAGGTCACTCCCAACCCAATCCATCCTAGCACTATGAAACCCGCGGTGAGGTTTGCTCCAAACCCACTTCTCTCCAAGAGCTGTCACGACGCATCTTCGACACGAACGTTTCCTTCAGGTTGGCCTGGCAACTGCTTTCTGCTGGTTCATTGACTAATTGCTTAAGACAGCGTGAGCATTCCATAGACACAACCACGTCGGAACGTAGTAGGCAGCGCATCGACCTCCTCCTCCAGGCAGCAACAGGTGCCAGCGCCGTCCCCAAACACTCCTCAAGCAAACAGGCTCCATAGATAGCAAGGAGGCCATCAGCCCCAGCCAGGGCATAGAGAATAACTTCACTTATGGGATGCAAAGCCCACCTGGCACCCCTCACTGTGGCCAGGAGCCATCTTGACCTCAACGGGATGGCTGGAGAGCGTTGTGTCCATGAACCAACAGCTCCAAGCGGTCTCTGCTGCTCCCAAAGTGGGCTCCCAATGGGCTGCACGGAGCCCACGCAGCAATGTGCCTTCAGCTGCTCTATTTTTGCTCTCTCTGAGCTCTCTCCCGCACGGCGAGTTGGTGGACACAGCATCTGCTCCTCAGCGTGCAGCCGGAGCCACGTGATGATGACTCTCTTTGCAAATGCTCAGGGACAAGGGATGATCTCGGAGGTCTTTTCCAACCTTAATAATTCTAAAATCCCATGATTCCTCTCAGGACATTTTTTTAAGAGGGAAAGGCTCCAGGTTAGTGCCTTTCTCAGCCTCGTTTCACACGCACACACCAGTGGTTGGGTGCACATCTGCTGAAGCGAGGTCCACCACTCTTGGTACATTCCATGGGAGAAGGATGGATGAGTATTTCCATGCCGGGGTGCAGACCGTGCTCCATGCTGCGTGGCTGTGGAAGCTGCACGCTGCAAGCAAGGATGGATCCCAAGAGGACAGATGCTGAAGCCCCAGAGGAGGCTTGGCTTCAGGGCCTGCTCTGACCACAGGGATGGGGCACAGAGGTCCCCTCCCTGCCCACCTACTTGTGGAGCACACCAGGAAGGGCTGGAGGCAACATCCCCCATCCCGGTCCTGAACTCTTCATCATCTTCTGTTTGCCTACAGGGCAACACGTGTGTTTGTTGCGCCCCAGAGCATCCTCAGCAGGCAGCACTGTGCCTCTGGCATCCCCCTGTGCCTTAGCAAAGGCAATGGTGCCCCACGCAGCCTGGCTGAGTCACGCTCCAACCACGCACACCCCAGGGCCTGGCCATGCCCTGCAGCCAGCAGTGTGCCCGGGGAGGTGCCATGCTGTGTGGTGCCAGGGTTAGGGATGGGGACATGGCACTGTGGGTCTGGAGGTGTGGCCTGACATGAGGATGCTCCATGGGGGGACTGGCTGCTGTCCTGAGGGCAGGAGGGCTGTGCTTCTCCCACCCTTGGAGAGAAAAGGATGGCTCTGGGGATGCCTCTCACATCCAGCAGGCGAAGGTGTCCCTGGGCTTTCAGACCACAGCGCAGCCCATTGCTGCTGGAGACAGCTCGGTGCAGTGAGCCCACCCTCCTCCTCCTCATGGCTGCAGGAGTGCAGGCACTGAGCCTGGCACCACCTCCTGCAGGATTTTTCCTGCCTTCCCAACAGCACTCCCCAGGAGCAGCAGCAGCTCGCCAGGACCTGGCAAGGTGCACAGACAGCCCTGCAGCACTGCGGGGCGACGAGCAGGGAGGCACAGGGTGACAACTGGGGGGCACGGGGCACCTGTGGCAGCTGTCCCCTTGCTGCCAGCTCCCAGCTCAGGGCCCTTCGGAGCGCCGTGCACTGTGGCAGCAGCTGCTCAGGGGAATAATCCCATCCTGGAGGGCTGCCAGGGCAGAACGCAGCGCTGGAGGTGGGGCCGTGGCGGTGCGCAGCATCCTTGCCTCCTGCCCTCCTCCGAGGAACCCCCAGAGGGATGCTGCCCTCGGGTCAGCTGCAGGGCACGGGCTGGGACCTCCATACTCAGGAAGCATCTCTTCTTCCTCCTCCTTTAGGGAATCCATGCCTGGGGGACACAGGGCTGCAGCAGCGCGTGGCTCCCTGCAGCAGCGGGGAGCAGCTCCAGCACCCCAAGGTGGGAGCCGACCACCGCAGCCCTCAGAGCCCCGGAATCCCACACAGAGGGTGGGGAGCTCTGCAGGGCTCGCAGTCCTCCATCCTATGCACCATTCTGCCGGCACCTCCCCGACACCCCACGGCAGGGCTGCTGCCGGACCCCATTCCTCCATCAGGAGGGGGATTTTTGGGGAGGAGCGGGTGGGTTCGTTACAACCGCAGAGGGAAGGACTGCCAGATGTGCACACACACACACACTTCCCCCAGGATGGGGATCGTGGTGTCTTCACAGCTCTTACAGAGGCACTGATGGGGGGGAGGACCCAAGCATCCCCCCCCGACGAGTCACGTGCAGGGGACATCCCCAGCCCTCACCCACCTGGGACTCGGAGGGCAGGAAGGCGATGTTGATCTCGGTCAGGGTCTTGATGACCTTGGCAGCACGGGACTTCACCAGCTCATTGAACAGGGCATCGGGGCAGGCTGCAGGGAGCAGGAGGAGGAAGCAGCGCTCAGGGCAAGGTGGCCGTGCTCCCATGCTCCTGCCCTGCCCCAAGCATCCCTCCCACCCTGCCTTCTTGTGCACGTTTCAGTGGCAGCATCGTCCCCTCTTCTTGGTCTGCACGATGCATTTGCAACGGAGGGATGCGATGCCCTGCCCTTGGGAGCAGGGAGCCCAAATCCCACTTTTGGTATGCAGAAACCCGACCACGAGCTTCTCCCCTTCCACCTGCCAATGCCTTCAGTGCCCTGTGGGTACTCACAGTCGGTGAAGAAGACGTGGGCTGCTCTGTACTTGGAGGTGGGGGGATCCTTGAAGTCACTGATGAGGGAGTGGACGGACTGCAAGAGAGAAGGGAGTGTCGGGACTAGGCAGGACAGCCCTACATCCAGCCCCATAGGGAGCCCTGCACCCTGTGCCACAGCCCCGATACATCCCATGGGCACCGCTGCCCATCCCAGTGTGGGCACCCAGCCTTCTGCCCCAGCTCACCTTCTCAGAGGGTGTGATGAGATAGACAGCCTCCAGGCTAGGCAGCGGCTCCCGGCGCTTGTTGATGTCCTCCACAACTGGGGGGGAAACACAGGGACCACGCCAGGGGACGTGAGCACATCCCACTGCAGCAGAGCCCCTGGGCGTCCAACGCACTCCCTGCCCACCACAACCCCGCGCTGCCCCATAGAAGTAAGGAACAGCCCTGGGAGGAGCAGTGGGTTTGTCTGTGTGGGAGGAGGGGACCCACAGACACTGCGTGGGATGGAGAGGGGTGGCTGCATCCCCCCCATAGCGAGAGATGCACGGCGCTGGTACTCACTGGTGATGCCCTCCGTCATGATGTCGGTCATTTTGCAGCAGGAGGACAGCATGCGCATGCTGAGCTGGTCCACCACCAGCACCTGGGGACAGCAGCCATCAGGTAGGGACGGGGCAGCAGGGAACAGCCCCACCTGCTCCCACCCCTTCCCAGCTCCATCTTCCCCACCCTCCTTCTCCTCCTGCAGCCTCGCTCACCTTCCATTCCCCCTTCTTCTTCACCTTCCGGATCACATCGTGCATGATTTCTGCAAGAGGAGGAGATGGGGATGGGGTGAGCACCCTGAGCCCAACTGCAGCACGGAGCATGCTGCAGATGGAGCATCCCTCCATTCCCTGGGGATGCACGGTGGGGGTGTTTTGGAGATCGGGATAGGGGGATCATCCCCAGCACCCACACATGGCACTCACGGGCCCAGTGGGGAGCACTGAGCAGAGCCCAGAAGTGGGTGGTGAGGGGACAGGGGGGTCCCCTTGGGCCACCCACGCGCCTCAGCCCTAATCCGAAGCACCAGGACAACAACAGCAGCTTAAGGGCTCCTTTTAGAAACGAGAATCAAGTGGCCTCAACCTGCTCCTTGTAATCCCCCTCAATCCCATTTCGCATCCCAGCCCTGCACGCTTACACAACCAGCTGGGGGCCGTCCCCATGCTGTCACCACAGGGCCACCTGGGGTGCCAGGGCTGCTCCTAGGGGATGGGGACATCACCTCCGGGGTGGGTGTTGATGGGTCACCCAGGCGTGCAACAACCTGAGCCTATAGAGCTGTGCCCAGCAGTCCCCTTTCCCTGGGCTGCCACCCCCTATAGAACAGGGATGTGCCACCGAACCAGGCATCCATCAGCCGCGGTGTCACATCCTCAGCTCAGCGCTGCCCTCCTGCAGGGTTCTGCTGATCCCCAGTCCCCAGGGCAGGGATGGGAGCCAGCAGGAGCCGAGCTCGGTGACGGACATTTCCGGATCCCGCTGAGGACCTTGCTCTCTCCTCATTACTNCCCACGCTCTGCCGGTCCAGGTTGATTTTTCAGCAAAACGTCCCCCCCCAGCGCTGCAGGGGATGCAGACACTCATGTTTCTCCTGCGGCCACCCACACACGATGGGCAATGAGCAAGGGCTGTGTGCTCATCCAGCGCTGGCTCTGTGCTGCTGGGGGGCATTTTGATGGTGGGGGGCATGCAGGGTTCCCATCCCCATGCCCTGTGCCCATGACCATGCTGGTACCCATTCCCGTGCTCCACGTCATGCTGGTGCCTGTGCCAGTGCCCACGTCCCACATCCCATACCCATGATGGTGCCCATGTCCCATGCCATATTCCCCATGCCCATGACTGTGCCCATGCCCCATATCCCATATCCATGATGGTGCCCATGCCCCATACCCATGATGGTGCCCATGCCCCATGTCCCATGCCATGTTCGCCATGCCCATGATGGTGCCCATGCCCCATACCCTATGCCTATGATGGTGCCCATGTCCCATGCCATATTCCCCATACCCATGATGGTGCCCATGCCCCATGTCCCATGCCATGTTCGCCATCCCCATGATGTTGCCCATGCCCCATACCCTATGCCTATGATGGTGCCCATGTCCCATGCCATATTCCCCATGCCCATGACAGTGCCCATGCCCCACATCCCATACCCATGATGGTGCCCATGCCCCATACCCATGATGGTGCCCATGCCCCATGTCCCATGCCATGTTCCCCACACCCATGATAGTGCCCATGCCCCATGTCCCATGCCATGTTCCCCATACCCATGATAGTGCCCATGCCCCATGTCCCATGCCATATTCCCCATGTCCATGATGGTGCCCATGTCCCCAAACCCTATGCCAATGACAGTGTCCATGTCCCATGCCCCATGTCCCATACCAATGATGGTGCCATGTCCCATATCCTATGTTCCATGCCCAATGGTTCCCCACCCCTCATTCATGACAGTGCCATATGCCATATACCATACCATATGCCCAGGACAGTGCCCATGCCCAATGTCCCATGCCCTATTCCCATTCTGGAGCCCACGCCCCATGCAATGACAGTGCCCATACCCAATGTCCCATGCCCTATTCCCATTCTGGAGCCCATGTCTCGTGCCCCATGCCCATGATGGTCCCCCTGTCCCATGCCCCATTCCCATTCTGGAGCCCACATCCCATGCTCGGTGCCCATGGTGGTGCCAGGGAGGACACAACTGCAGAGCTGTGATGCAGAGCACACAGGCTGCGTGGGGATGGAGAGTCCACAGGACACAGTGCCAGCTGTCTGCTGCATGCCCACACATCCACCTGTGGCCTTATTTCTGCTCGCCATCAGCCCGGGGCTATGTCGTGGGCTGATGAGCAGTCATTGCTCCAGGTTCCCACCGTGTTTGCAGCAAATATGGCTCAGAAGGGGCCATTAGGTAGAAGAAGCTGGACTGTAAAGATGCTTCCCTCCTGTCACTGCAGGGCAGGATGCAGGACAGCAGCGAGAGGAGGACGCGGCCCCGCAGGTGAGCAGCAGCCCTGGGCCGGGCAGGCGTCTGCATCCATCCTCCACTTCCAGACCCACTCTCTTCCACACTTTGTTAAAAATAAGCTGGAGTTTGGTTTGTCAGAGCCGCCGGACTCGCTGCCAACCACCGCTATAAATACCAGACTGCTATTTACGAGCGAGGTATTTATATGGCTTTCCCATCTCGCTGTCGATCTCCCCGTCAGGCCAAGCATCATCCGTCTGAAGGCAGAAACAGCACAGGGCAGGAGCCCTGCCTTCAGGGACCCTCCTCTCCTGGGCACAGGGGGTGGATGGGGTGGTGAGGGCCAGGGGGTGTCCTGCAGATGATGGGGGCAAGGAGGGGAAAGAGGCTCTGGGTGCTGCATCATTGCCACACTCCTGACATCTGGGAAGTGCTGGCTTTGGGGCTTTGGGGCTGGATGGGGTCTAAGGCATCTGTGTGGAACCCACAACCACGCGGCCCCAGTCCTATGCATTGGGTATGGCAGTGTCACCGATGGAACTCTGCCTAAAACCCGGGGTGAGGGCACAGAGCTGAGAGCAGGGGTCACTGGCAGGATCATGAACTCCGGGTGAGCAAGCTGATGCTGGTTTTCCTGCAGGATGGCTTTGAGCAGCTCTGTGAGGCTGCTTCTCTACCCTTTCCCAGTGGCTGTGTCGTCCCCCATGCATATTTGGGGACTGCGTGTACCCACAGAGCACCTATGGAGAGCGTCAGCATCTCCCCATGCCCCCGCAGCTCCGTGCTGCCATCCCCACCAGCTGCACGGGGCGAGGCTGTGGGCTGGCAAAGGATCTCCAGTGGGAGGTGACGGAGCGAGGGGAGGTGCCAGGTCCCTGTGTGAGCGCAGCCATAGCGCCCTTGGGACACCTAGCAAGGCTTGGTTCCCGCACCATAACCCAGGTGCCACCTCCCATGCCCACGGTGCTGCCCACACCCCGTGTCCCCACACCATGCCCGTGCTCGTGTTGCTGCCCACGCGCACGCCGTGTCACGCAGGCTGTCTCACCCCCCCCGCAGGCTGCATCGGCCCGGCCCCAGCCCCTGCCAAGCCCGGTTGCCGGCGACCAGTTATCCCAGTGCCGACCAGCAGAGGGGACCGGTGATCCACATTAACCACCAGTGCCCCGCACGAGCCCCAGCCCCGTGGGTGCCATTGACCCCCCACGGCCGCGGGCTGCGCGCTCACCTGGGGCCGACCCCCCCGGGCACCCCGCAGCTCCTGCGCTGCGCTGCCCACTGCACCGCTGGAGCTTGTCTGTATGTTTTGCAGGGCCCGGGCTTGCATTCAGCCAAAGCCATGCTTGGAGCTGGACGTTGTGCCACCACCATGGCCTGTGCCAATGTCTCTGTGGGGGTGCCCCACTCCCACCCCCATGCCCCATACCCATGACCATGGTGGTGCCCATGCCCCATGCCAGTACCCATGCCCAAGTCCCATGCCCTATGTCCATGCCCCACTCCCATCCCCATGCCCCGTACCCGTGACCACACCGATGCCCATTCCTACACCCCATGCCACACCGGTGCCCAGCTCCATGTCCCTGTGCCCATGCCCTGTGCTATGCAGATGCCCATGCCCCGTGCCAGTGTCTTGTGCCCTTGTCCCATGCCCTGTGCCCATATCTCGTACCCATGTCCCATGCCCTGTCCCCATGTCCTGTGCCCATATCTCCTGCCCTGTGCCCACGTCCCACACCCATGTCCCATGCTGTCCCCATGCCTTGTCCTCATGCCCTGTGCCCACGCCCTGTGTTCTGCCTCCACGCTCTATCCCCATACCCTGTCCCCATGTTCTGTCCCATGCCCTGTGCCCATTCCCATCCCCATGCCCTGAACCCACGGCCATTGTGGTGCCCGCTCCCACACCCCATGTTGTGTTGTTGCCACACTGGTACCCATCCCCACATCCTACATCCTCTGCCCCCTGCCCTGTGCCCAGGCTCCATGCCCATGCTCAAGCAGCACGCTGTCACAGAGGGCTCTGAGCTGGGGGGGGGGGGGCTCAGTCCTGCCCAGGCTCCAGCCCTGAGTCAGCGCAAGCCGGAGGCGCAGCAGCCCTGATTCAGCACACTTTAATCACGGCGTTATCTCAGAGTGCTGCTCCAGCCCCATAAATCCTGCTGAGGCCAGAGGGACGCGGGGTGCCCCAGCACACGGGACCTATCTCTGTAGCCAGGGACACAGCTGGGCAGAGCTCCCTGCGGCCTTATCAACACAGAGAAGTTGTATTGCAGCAATTACACGGCTGTTAATTATCGCACCAAGGCCAGTCGCTGTGCAGCGAGCAGTGAGCAGCCCCCACAGCACAGCCTGGGAGGAAAAGGAAAGAACGCAGCGCTTGCTTCTCATGTCAGAGAACGGGCAATCAATCTGTGCTGCACGGACAGCCTCACCCTGCAACGTACTGCTGCGTGTAATGAGTGCAATAACTCAGCACGTGGATTGCAATGCCAGTCCTGCAGGCTGCGTGGGGAGGGCACGGAGGGGTTTGTCCCCACGGTGCTGAGCTGGGTGTCACGCTGAGCAGATGTCACCCGTGTGCTGAGGGCTCTGCTGGCTCAGGGACTCTCTCGGATGCTGGTGGTGACTGCGTGGTCCCAGCAGCTGCCTGGCACCGGAGTGCATTCATCTCCCAGGCTGCACTCAGAGGGAAATCCTTCATTCCCAAGCCAGCCTGTCCAACTGATAATTTAGGCAGCTCCAGACAGATAAGCATTATTTACATCTGTTTAGAGAGATGTAATTAGCTGCGATGATTAGGCTCTATCACGGTGCCATTTTTAACAATGTCTCTAAGTGGAAGGAAGGGGGGGGGGGCACACAGGGGACAACATGGGACTGGGGGTTGTGTGCAGCATCCATCCCTTGGCTCCCCCAGGACGCCCACCTCAAAAGTGCCCAACACAGAGCCTGGGGTTTCTCTGGCGCACGGTGGGGCTGGACACAAACACCATCCCCTGGAGCTCAATGGGGACAGGTTGCATGTCCTGGGGACAGGCTGGGGACAGGTTGGGGATAGGTTGGGAATAGGTTGGGGACAGGCTGGGAATAGGTTGGGGACAGGCTGGGGATAGGTTGGGAATAGATTGGGGATAGGAATAAGACACACTGGGGACACGCTGGGAGCAGGTTGGGGACAGGCTGGGTGGGCATCAGGGCTGTGTCTGCACCTCCCACCCAGCCATCACAGGCTGGAGCTCAGCGCTTGGGTGCTCCCAGTGCTCCCCAGTGAGCCAGGCAGCTCTCCCCATCCCTTCCTCCTCAGGCATCAACGGGACCACGGGAGCAGAGGAAGCCCGGACCAGAAATGCGTGCAGGGCCGATTTCCTCTGCAGACAGGAAAGCTCTGAGCAGGGCTTCAAGTGATGCCGCTGCCGAGCTTTGAGCCTCCAGACGCTTCCTGCGATGACAAAAGGCTTCCAGCTGAAGTTCCTTCATTTCAGCCCCAAAGGCTCTGCAGCCGAGCGTGTCCCTGCCACTGCTGCCCCCTATGGGGCTGTGGGGCTGGGCTTGTTCTCGGGTGGCTGTCGGGACACAGAAATGCCCTTTGTGTCTGAGCTGAGGCCTCCAGGCTCCGTCGATGCTCTGTTTCTGCAGGCGGCAAACACAGCCTTCCTGCCTGCAAATCAGCAATATCGCTGCCTTCTACTCCCACCTTTCAATTAAAGGGCTTTTTCCTATTTAAGAAACACATCAGCAGGTGAAGGAGACAGGTAAGGGCTGGGTGTGCAGTGCTGCAGTGGTTACCTGCATTGATTTCTCAACAGCAAGTGCTTCAGACCACTTTCTGGTCTATCGGGCAGGACGCCTTGTGCTCTTCTGCAGTTACATGCATCGCACGCTGCTTCTCCCATGAAATTTCAACATTATGGCCGAGGAAACCAGCTGAAAGCAAGCACGTTGGTGAGGGTAAAGCGCCCTTATGGGGCGTTTCAAAGGGAAAGAGGCAAGGCTTTGTTCCCCCGGGTGCCAACGCAAGCAGCGGGCGCCATGTGGGACCGTGCTGGTGGCACGGCCATGAGCATCCTCCTGTCCTGCACAGCCCGTGGTCAGCCCAGAGCTGCTATTTCGGGCCGAGTAAACAGGATGCACGGTGCACAGCCACCTCCTCTCCTCCTGCTCCTCCTGGGTAAACAGGCAAGGAACAGCCGCAGTGCTACGCCTTGGCCTCCTCCTCTTCCTCCCCATGGCGCAGCTGCCCGCTGGATGCACCCGGGGCCGTGGGGTCCACGCACACCGTCCCACGGCTGCTCCGTGCTTCCTGCGGCGGGCATCCCGTGCTGCTGCTTCCGCCTCCTGCTCCAGGAAGGAGCGGCAGCGCAGCGGCGCTGGAAGGAGGAGCTCCGCACCGCTTCCTCCGGCTGCTTCGTTCCCTTTGCGGTGTGCGGCAGCCTGGCCCTGGGGCAGAGCGGTGCCCAGCCCCGCTGAGGCGTGCAGTGGGGTTTTGCCGGGCTGGTGGGGCGTAACCCATCTCAGAAGCCCCAGTTTGATGTTTCCTCTGCTCTGGGTGCTGCTGGCACCTTCCTGGTCATGCCCCCGCGGCTGCAAAGCGTTTTGGAGCCATGCAAAACCCCCCTGCACGGAGGCTTTCCCCCCGCTCTGCCCCCTCCACTTCGCACCGAGAGCAGCTCAGGCTGAGCTCCACGCCGAGCTGGGTGTGGGCGCGCAGGTAGAGCGCGTGTTGCAATCGCCCTCTGAAGCAATGTCAGAGCGGAGGCCGCTGCCAACAGAGCTGGTTTGCCTGGCGCCAGGAGCCGCAGGAGCTGGCACGGGGCCTGCAGCGCTGGGGGGGGGAGGAGCGGGGGGGCACAGAGGTGCTATGTGGGGATTAAAACCGAGGTGGTGCCCCCCCAGTCCTCCCTTCTCAACCTCCCTCTCTCTCAACCCTCCTCCAGCCCATCCCATCCCATCGCACACGAAGGCGGAGTGGGGGGGTGTTGGGGGCAGCGGGCGCGGCCGGGCGCGGAGCGGAGCGGAGTGGAGCAGAGGGAGTGTCCGGGGGCGGCTCCGCAGCGCCGCGGCCGTCAGAGCCGGGACCGCACCATGGGGCTGCGCTCCTCCTGAACGCCGCGCTGCCCCGCTGAGCCCCCCCGCCCCACCCCACCCCCCGGCCCGGCGCCATGGGCGATGTGCTCTCCTCTCACCTGGACGAGGGCCGCCGGCAGCACATCGCAGGTGAGAGCCCGAAACTCGGGGAGGGGATGGCAGGGNCCCCCCCAGGTACTGCCCCCCAGCCGCACCTACCTCAGCCGCACACCGCACCCGTTCCCCGCCGCTCTCAGACCTGGAGGAGGACCTGGACCGCTCCCTGAGCGCGGCAGTGGCGGCAGCACGCCGTGCTCGCGTCACCTCGCGGCGGTTGGGCCGGGTGCTGGCGGCAGAGCTGGGCCGGGCACGGGCAGTGCGGGGCTCCTGCCTCTTCTAATGGGATGCTGAGCGTGCACCCCCCCCCCCTGCTGCCCATCCCATTCATGCTGTGGGAAGGGGCACCCAGCCGGGCCCGTACTGCAGCTCCCACATTCCTGTAGGTCCTACCCAAACACCGCCGTGTTTACCTCAGTGCCATGCTGGCACAGAAGGGGCCATTTCCGCAGCCCATCTCTCACTGCTTTCACCATTTTGGTGATTTTTAGGGTTTCTCGGTACGCTGCACCCCCCCCAGCTCCAGCCAGACCCCATGGACTGGGGCTGAGGTTGGGGTTTGGTACTGTCCCTGCACCCTGCCCCAGGACCACTCTCCTCTCTGCACTTCTATGTGGATTTTTCCCCAGGGTACCGCTGTCAGAGGGTTGGTTGGCCATATACAATGTGTGTGCATCTATATATAGGTACGTACACGTGGCTTGTTACACGTTGCCAGCACAACCCTCAGGGCAGATGAGGTTTTCTCCATAACTCGGTGCTGCACGGCCCTGCGTAGTGGTGCTGGGTGAGGTTGGAGGGCTGCAATGAGGGGGGACGTGGGGTCCCTCCCTGCACGTGGCTTCCTGGGAGGGTGTCCAGGAAAGAAAGAGACTGGTAGTGTTCCCTTTGGGATTCCCAAAGAAACTGGGAGTTTTCTTTGGGATGCTCAAAGAAATGCGACTTTTCTTTAGGATTCCCAAAAGCAATGCAAGTTTTCCTTGGGATTCCCAAAGAAATGGGTATTTTCTTTGGGATTCCCAAAAGCAATGTGATTTTTCTTTGGGATTCCCAAATAAATGGGTGTTTTCTTTGGGATTCCCAGAAGCAATGATGTGATTTTTCTTTGGGATTCCTGNACAGGCTGTCCCAGCCCTCCCCCAGGCTCAGCAGCAGCAGCAGTTGCTCAGGGCTCATGGGGTGCTACTGAGTAAAGATGCAAGACGCCGTGCGCCCCGTCTGCACTGTGCTGGGCACCCCGTCCCTGGTTGTGCCCCCCACCCCCATCATGCTGTGCACCCTTACTGAGGATGCCCACGTAGCACTGGGATTTAGGGCATGCACGCGTGTCGGGTGGGCTTGGATCAGGCAGTGATGGAGGACTGCTGGCACAGGGATAGGGGACCTGGGCAGGAGAGCCCGCTGTCCCCTGGAGGGCTCAGAGCAGTGACATGAAGGCAGGGCAGCGAGGGGGTGCAGCGGGGACACAGTGGGGACAGCTGGGGGCTGCCAGGGAACCGGTGCCCAGCAAGGGAGCCCTGCTGCTGGGCTGGCTCTGTTTGTCAGGAGGAAAGCAGCCTCCACCCATTCTTCTCCTCCCAGAGGAGCACACTGGGTGGGTGGGGATGCATCCCCCTCCCCTCTTGCTGATCATTGACCACCATGGGGACAGTGCAGGGACACGCAGGCGGTGGCACAGTGCTGGGGCTTTCCTGCTGCTGACTCAGGCACTGCGGGCTCCGCCGGCGCAGGGCTGACTCAATGGGCCTTTTTATCCTTTATTTTTTAATTATTATTTCTTTTTTTACCCCGCGCCGGGAGGAAAATTCGTGCCCTTCAATGAGGCTTTGCTTGGGTGCCCCCTGCTCCGCTTTCTTCCTTGTGCAAAGCAAAGCTGGGGGGGGGGGTTGGGATTTCCAGGGCAACCCCCGATGTGGTTCAGTAGTGGGGTGGAGGGGGGGAGGGGGGAGGACGTGATCCCTGGAGGATGCATCTGGCATGGGGTGTGGGGCTATGGGCTTACGAAACGGGATGTGGGCTGAGGGAGAGGTTGGGGCAGCGTTCCTGCTCGGATGTGTCAGCCCATATGTGTGGGGGCAATGGCTGCGTCCCTCTGTCTGCTCCATCTGGGACTGCTGGGGGACCCCACAGATCTTTGGGGCTCAGGCACAGCACACTGCTCCCTCCCCATTGCTCCCAGGGATGGGAGCTGAGCAAACCTGAAGCAACCCCACTGCAGGCCCCACACCTGGCAGAGGGAACACTAGCTGTGCCCAGCTGGCTGTGGGGCAAGGACCTGCCTGGTGGCCCTGTCCTCACCTTGTCCCTGCTGCCATCCTGCTGTTGCTGCAGTAAGATCTGACCTCCCCACTGCTGGCCCCGCTGACTCTGCAGCCACAGCTATTTATGGTGTCACTCTCATTTTCACATGATTTCCAAGGGAATGAGGCACACGGACTCTGGCCACGCACTGGTGCCTCGAGCACGGGGCAGGCACAGCACTCAGCCCTTCCCCTTCCATCCCTTTTGCTCGGGGTAAGGAGGGAGAGGGCCTACAGTGCTGCACAGGGCGCTGCATGCTGCAGGTGTTGCTGCACGGAAAGAAACAAAACTCAAAGGGCAAGTGTGAAGTGCTGGAAGGGAGGATATGGTGGAGTTGTGCCGGTGATGGCAGCTCTCTTGGGGTCAGTCCATGCGTTGAGCTCTGGGATGCAGTGCGCACTGCACTGTGGCCAAACCGTGACCCCTCTGTGAGCGAGGCAGGAGCTGCACGCATCCCTGGGTGTGCCAGCACTATGGGGCTGCCCCGAGCGCTGTGCCCCTGCCCCAGGCTCGCACTGGTCCCAGCATAACCAGTCCGAGTGGTGGGCAGGGCCAGTTTCACCAAGACGAGCCTTGGTGGAAGGCAGGAAGGGCAGAGCTGAGTTCCATGATGTGCTGCTACAGGGCACCCAGCGTCGTGCCCGGCCTCACGGCACCTTCTGTCTCACAGCTGTGCATCACTGAGTGCTTTTTCACGCCTGCCAACAGATCCCCTTGAGCTCAGCCCTTAGGAGGGGACCCAGGGGCAAAGCAGTGCTGGACCCTCTGCTGAAGGCCCAGAGGGCCCCAACTGGGGCAGGGACTGCGTGCCATAGACCCCAGCACCCTCTGGGCCCCCACAGTGCACCCCATCTGGGGGAGATGTAGCGATGTTGGCGGCTTCACTGAGAGCCTTTTGTTTCACTATCTGCAAGTAATTGACTTTTGCTTTCCCATTTGCTTAAGACCTCTTAATTGGCCCCGCTGTTAATCGGAGAAGAATGAGTGACTAAGCCGTCTGGACGGCCGGGGGAGCGGGGATGCTTTTTTTCCCATGGACTGAAAGGAAATGAAACCTCAAAACGTCCCTCTAAATCTCAGCTGTCAACGTTGCCGCCCAGAGCCGCAGCCAAAATAACGCCGTTCCGCAGCCATGCACTGCAGAACTGCCCCATAAACACGGGCACAGCATGGCTGCACTCTGGGCTGGTGCCAGGAGAAAAGGCCACAAGTTGGGTGAGGAATTCCTCTCCTTGCCCAACCCGGCTCCTTGCTCCTTGCTATTGGAGGTGGTGCATGGTGCATCCTTGGTGCGTCCTTCCAAAGCGCTGGGGAGACGGAGCAGCCCGCTGCTGGCAGCCTCAGCTCTTCCCCCGTGACACATCCAGGGCAAAGTTGAGCAGAATTCAAACTGGAGGCCCCGTGCGCTCAAGGGAGCTCTGGGAAAGCCGTCCTTTTGCTGGCAATCTCTCCCCAAAATGCTTGACGCTTTGCAACGGGCTTTGTTGCGGAGGAGGCTCAGATGGGGTCTGGAGTTGGGCAGGGTGCACATAGGGCAGGGTGCTGCATGGGGCCAGGTACCCGTGGGGTGCTCGTGGTGCAGGGTGCTCGTGCAGCAGCGTGCCACGCTGGTGCCAAGCGGCACGGGTGGCACAGGACTGGCTTTCGGGTGCTGCGCCAGCACCTGGTGACTCAGGCCGTGGGAGT
This sequence comes from Pavo muticus, assembly GCA_016647715.1. NCBI lineage: Eukaryota > Metazoa > Chordata > Aves > Galliformes > Phasianidae > Pavo > Pavo muticus. Next base: position 8,118,270 of record JACDJE010000064.1, read on the forward strand.
CCCTGCGGCACTCCAGATTCCATCGTGCTGAAGTCAAGCAGGGCGGGGGGTGTGGGGGCAGGCAGGCAGGCTGCAGGGAGTGCAGGAGCTTTCTAAGCACCACGCTGGGTGTCTAAGCTTTGTGGGATGGGGGGCACCGTTTGGGTCGTCTTTCCCCTTGCTGCACGCTTGGCCCTGAGCGTCTCCAGCCCTTCCATGTGACATTCCTTATGGGGTATTGCGGGTCCTGAGCATGGGGCTGGGGGGCTGCCCCCATCCGCAGCCTCTTGGAGCGGTGGGGAAGGCGCAGCCCTTCCTGTGGGGCTGCAGCGGGACGGGCCCGGGGCTGCACAATGCGCAGGAAGCGCCGTGGTGCCGGAATGGCCTTAATGTCAGGAATTTCCTGCCTGGGAGAGGAATCTACAGCACTAACGTGAAAGGCCAAAAAAAAAAGTAGTAAGACTTTGCTAAGCCTGGGCTGGACAGGAGGGCAGAGGGCAGCGGGCTAGGAGGTGGCCCCATGCTGAACCCTGCTCCTTCGGGCGGGGGGGGGCAGCACGGTGGTGTTGGCTGGGTGTGAAAATGCAAATGTGGCCAAATTTGTGCTGTGGGATGCCAGAGTTCAGCCTGTGGGGCTGCTCCCCTTGGGGCACAGAGGTGCTGGAGGCCCCACAGCGATATGGCGCTGGGGACGCGTCCTCAGGGCGCACCCAGTGCTGTGGGTTGGGGCTGCAGGGGTGCATCCTAACTCTGCTCTACCTTTGCAGAGAAGACCGGGAAGGTGCTGGGGGAATTCTCCCGCTGCTACAGGGAACAGTATGGGGTAGCACTCTTCAACAGCGTCCGCTATGAGATTGAAGGCAATGGGGGGCCGCAGGCACAGCTGCTGCACCGCAAGGTAAGAGCCCAGATTCATCTTCCTCCCTCTGCACTGGGCTGCCCCATAGGAATGGTGGCACCGTGGGGCTGGGGGAGGAGCCCCGAGGAGAAGGCGATGGAGGGAGTCTGAAGGGGGTCCCCTGAAGGCTTTCTGCTCTGATCAGTGCAATGAGCACACCCAGCAGCTCGGTGTGGATGTGGGTCTGGCTGCAGGCACTCCTTCCTGATATGGAGCTCCTGGGAACTCCTCATGCCCTATAAATCCCTGGGTGAGGCTGCAGCTGTAGGGCATGGCTGGGTTGTTCCAGGCTGCCTTTCCTCTGCTGCTGGGTGCAAGCCATGCTTCAGTACTAGGAAGGGGATGAAATTGTTCCTGAGAAGCTCCCAGCCTGAAATGCCTCCATGGCCCTACTTGAAGTGCCATAAAGTAGCCAAAAAACGTTCCCAAAGCCCCTCATAGGAAGTTGGCATCATTGCAGCCTTTGGGATGGAGCACTGGGCACAGGAGGGCAGGGTGTGCAGGACGGGCACACAGCCGTGGGTGTTTGCAAAGTCACAGAACCACGGAATACCCTGAGCAGGGGGAAGGGACCCACGGGGATCACTGGGTCCAACTCAGTGGGAGAGGGACAGCTTACGTGAGGACCAGAGCGGTGACATTCCCGGTGTGTCCTGTGTTGCAATGTCCCTGCCTGCCCGGGTGTGTCAAGCAAAATAAAGGTGTGGAAGGATGAGTTCCTGAGCAGGAACAGGGAGCCCAGTGTCCGCAGGGAGGAAATAATCGGGTCATCATTGCTTGGCTGATGCCTTCACCGGGTGGTGCCTCCTGAAGCAAGCCCAGGAATGTCTGAGAAGTGGCAACAGCATGAGGTCAGGGGCATGGTGCAGCACCGGGCCACAAGTAGGACCAAATAGGGCCAAGAAGGACCAAATAGGACCAAGTAGGACCAAACAGGACCAAACAGGACCAAATAGGACCAAGAAGGGCCTAACAGGACAAAGCACAATGAAACAGGACCAAGTAGGACCAANGACAAGCATGGTTTTGTGTGGGGCTGCCCGCGGGGCTGTGCGTGACCCCCAAAACAGGGTCACCCTCCCACCCCCCAGCACTGCCCTCACCGTGCTCCAGCCAGGGCTCACTTCCATCACCGCAGCTCAACCTCCGGCCCCTTTGCTCCCAAACCTCTCCCCACAGAGCACCCCACGTGCCACACCCCACGCAGCAGTGTGACTCAGGGTCCCCCCATGCAGTGCAGGGAAGCAGCAGGGACGTGGCTCTCCCTCTGTGTCCCCACATTTCACTGTGTGATGGCCCAGAAGTGGGGAGCAGAGCCCACCCCGCCTGCCAGGCCCCGCGGCCGGCTCGCAGGAATGCTTACGTGGTATGTGGAGCAGAAGGACGCCAGCAGGTTTGCAAGCTTTGAAGCTGAGCCTGCAATGAGCTGCGTGTGCACTGCACAGCTTTGGAACTGAGGGCTTGGGGCTTCCCAGTGTGCCGAACCCCAGAGCATGTCCCATGGCACCAAACCGTGTCCCTCTCTCAATCCCGAGGAGCACAGCCGGGGGATCCCGCGGGGAACCTCTCTGCAGGGCCATGCATGGGGTGTCTGCAAGGCAAGTAGCAGCGCTGGGGTGTTGCTCTGTGGGATTCAGCCCATGCGTGGAGGTCTGGGGGCTGTGGGTGGCTTGCTATGGGCCTGTGCACTACAGCTGCGAGGTTTGGGGGTGGGTGGACACCTGCACTGGGACCCCCCCAGGAGAGGCTGGAGCCTGCCTGCTGTCTGCACCGTGCACCTTTGGGCTGGGCTGGGCGCTGGGTGGAAGGGCTGCGGGCTGGGAGGGGCGGCGGGCAGGCGGGCAGGCAGGCAGGCAAGGCACGACTTGCTGTCAGGCATGCAAAGCAATTGGCGGGGGGAGACTCAGGGCTTTCCTGCTGGCACGGCCTGTTTGCTGCTTGCTGTGCCGGCACCCAGAGCTGGGAGGGGGCAGTGGGGTGTGAGCCCTGCCTCAGGAACGGGACTCTGGGGAACCCACTGCTTTGCTGTGCGCCTGCAGCCCCGTTGCATTGGGGATGGTGCAGGGTGGGCGTGCAGAAAGCAGTGGGGAGAGGGTGAGAGCTGGGACCAGATCCATCCCTGCTGCTGGGAGCAGGGGAGGGCTCTGGGGGTCCTTCTGCTTTGGGTGCAGCTGTGCAGGGAGCAGCGATGGCAGCAGGGCTGTGGTTACAGTGGGATGAGTTTTTGGCAGCTCCCATCTTCCTCTCTGGGACCACAACGATGGGGGGCTGCGGTGATGGGAAGGACTTCCTACTGCTCCCAGCCTGAGTCACCCGCACTTGTTTGTCAGCATCCTCTGGCTGCCTTCCTCCTCCTCTTCCTCCACTCTGTGGGTGGAGACACGCACCCACCCTGCTCACGGGCTGGAGCAGGCATCATCCCCTCTCCTTGTTCCAGCGTGCCCAGCACAGGCACTGTGGCACTGGGGACATGAGGGTGGGAGCAGCAGCATGCCAGCAGGAAGGGTTGTCACAGGGTGACCACAGGGCTCCATGTCCCCAGCACCATGCAGATCTGATTGGCTTCTGCAAGAGGACCTTGGTGCCTCGGCAGCTCTGTGGGCTGGCAGGGAGGAGCTGGGTGCCCTGGCCTTGGCATGCTTAAGCACGACACTTGGTCCTTTGCAATGGCTTTGGAACACCTCCAGCCAGCACTGTGCCAGGGTGCTGGGGCGGAGCAGCCAGCAGCAATCACAGCTCCAGGATGCATCAGTTCTGCAGGCTGGGTGCTGAGCTCCTCGTAGATCCAGGGAGGTCGGGAGGTTTCTCATCCCTAAGTGCGTGTCTGCTTTCATCACTCAATAAATAACTCCCCTGGCATGCCAGGGCTGTGCACCAGTGGGGATTGGCTGGTTCTGGCACGCCGGGGCTCACCTGCAGCCGTCATGTTGGAGCATGGGATGTGCTTGGAGCCAACTTGTCAGGGCACAGGGGAGCCCAGTGGGTCCCCTCCCGTGCAGGCAGGTGCTGGGAGCCCTGCTGCCCCAAAACAGGAGGAGCTGAGCCAGGATCACAGCTGAGAGCTCCCACTGGGTGCTCAGATCAGTTCCTGAGCACTGCAGTCAGCCAACCCTGCTCCTGTTGCATTGCCCAAGCGAGCGAAGCACAGCCAAGGGCTGGCACTTCCCAAGCCTCTGCCTCCCTCCTGTCCCCAAATGGTTGCAGAGGTCCCAGCCGTGGCTCTGCAAAGGACCCCCTCCCATTCCATTCCCTACAGCATCCCAGGACCCGGCCGGTGCCCAGCTGTAGGATCCCAGCGTGGGGGGAACCTCAGTGCCTCACATCTGCCCAGCTCACCCCACACCTGAATGTCCCCGTGCTGCCCCATGGGAGGAGCCAATAGGAGGAAAGGCCAGAGCACGAGCAGATTTCCTGCAGAGCTGCTCAAGGACGGAGCAGAAGGAAGGAGCAAAGCTCCACCTTTTCCCCCTTTGTAAAGGCAGCAGCACTCAGTGCACGGTGGCAGAGCGCAGTGTCCATCCCTGTGCCCCATAGCTGGGATCTCCCCTGGGTGCTCAGCTGTGTGGGTGCTCCAGCCCCAGCATGGGGTGCCCCCATCAGGGAACAGGAAACCCTCCAGCAGCAGGGGCAGAGCCGAGAACAGGCTCAGGGCTATTTTGTTCAAATACCTCTTTTTTTTTCCCTTTTCCTTTGACGTACATAAAAGTCTTTGTTTGGTCTCCTCCCCCGGTGCTGGATTGGGTTTCCCGCTGGCACTGGGAGCACGCCAGCTCTAGCTCTTCTCCTTGGGGCTGGGAGGGGGGTGTGGGCAGGAGGGGCCACCTGCTCGTGTACCCCCTGGGACCATCCTCCTCCTGCTGTCTGCATGAGAGGCACAGGAGCCCTGCAGACCCCAGGACCCACTTGGCCCCATGGAGCTGACACATGGCTCCCAAGTGCCACCAGACACCGCGTGGGTGACTGCAGGGTGGCACAGCTGTGACTCAGCTGAGGGCGGTGGGCACAGCCTGGAGCAGCTGGGGCTCAGGGAGCAGCGGGACATCGCTCTCAGCTGTAGGGTTGGGGCTTGGCTGTGCCGTGCAGAGCTGGGGTTGGGCTCGGCGATCCTTCCCCAGCCCCTCAGAGGCCCCGAATGCTGTTTGATATTCAGATGCACATTCCTTCCACGCAGCTCCGGCGCACGCAGTCCCTGGGCAGCAGCAGGAGGCAGGCAGCCACCCACCCCGGCAGTTCCCAGGCCACAGGGCCGTGCTTTGCTTGCTGTTTTGCTCTCTCCCCCGTGGATTTCATGAGCTCCTCCCGCGCTGCACTGCACAGGTTTATTTGCTTTGGGCTGAGAGCAATGCTGGGAAACCACCCGCTGGGAGCGGCACCGGGAGGGGATGCAGCCCCATGGGGACACCGCCGTGGGGACAGAGGGCTGAAGGGATGCGGTTTGGGTGGCTGTAGGGTGACCGCTGACTCTCATTTGTTGGCAGAGCCCAAACCAGCTCCCTGCTGAGCCCTGCTGGTTTCTGCCTGGTTTCCCTGCCCCGTCCCTCTCGCCCTTCAGAGCGGTGAGTCCAGGCTGAGGGCACAGGGCTGAGGTCACTGCTGGGGACACAAAGGCGCTGCTGTCCCGCTTCCCCCACCTGGCCTGATTTGTCTCTCTTTCGTTTTCCTTCTTTTTTTCTTCTTCTTTTTTTTTTTCCTTTAAGATATGATTTAACCCCAAACTCCCTGGATGGTTTGAGGGCCGGTGATGCCACCCTCCCAGGGTTATCAGAGCAGGGCTGCTGGGTGCAGCCCATTGATAGAGTGAACAAAGAGCTGGGGCAGGCCCTGCCAGCTGCCTCCGCCCTCTGTTTGTTCCCCAGCAGCTCCGGATAAACTTAATCTAAATCCTGATAATGCCGTGGGGCAGAGAGGGGCGGCTGGGGGGGGTTAGGCTGGCTGGGTGCCCCAGGGATGCAGGCACAGGGGTGGAGCGGGGCAGGGGGTGCTGGGCTGGGGCTGCGTCAGGCTTATGAGCACCAGTTTATGTTTTCTGGATGGAGATTGAGATTGGAATTCCCAAAGCTCTGACCTGCAGGCTGGGGATTAGCCTGGATCCCAGTGCTGGATTATTGCAGCAGGGCGGTGAGGTGCCCTTGTGCTGCTGCTGGCACACCTGGCCCAGCTCTCCAAAGCTCATTTTAGCCACCAACCCGTGCTGCCCCATGCCCAGCTCCGTCGGGGCAGTGCAGTGACACAGCAGTGGGGCTCAGTGTCCACAGGCTGTCCCAGCCCTCCCCCAGGCTCAGCAGCAGCAGCAGTTGCTCAGGGCTCATGGGGTGCTACTGAGTAAAGATGCAAGACGCCGTGCGCCCCGTCTGCACTGTGCTGGGCACCCCGTCCCTGGTTGTGCCCCCCACCCCCATCATGCTGTGCACCCTTACTGAGGATGCCCACGTAGCACTGGGATTTAGGGCATGCACGCGTGTCGGGTGGGCTTGGATCAGGCAGTGATGGAGGACTGCTGGCACAGGGATAGGGGACCTGGGCAGGAGAGCCCGCTGTCCCCTGGAGGGCTCAGAGCAGTGACATGAAGGCAGGGCAGCGAGGGGGTGCAGCGGGGACACAGTGGGGACAGCTGGGGGCTGCCAGGGAACCGGTGCCCAGCAAGGGAGCCCTGCTGCTGGGCTGGCTCTGTTTGTCAGGAGGAAAGCAGCCTCCACCCATTCTTCTCCTCCCAGAGGAGCACACTGGGTGGGTGGGGATGCATCCCCCTCCCCTCTTGCTGATCATTGACCACCATGGGGACAGTGCAGGGACACGCAGGCGGTGGCACAGTGCTGGGGCTTTCCTGCTGCTGACTCAGGCACTGCGGGCTCCGCCGGCGCAGGGCTGACTCAATGGGCCTTTTTATCCTTTATTTTTTAATTATTATTTCTTTTTTTACCCCGCGCCGGGAGGAAAATTCGTGCCCTTCAATGAGGCTTTGCTTGGGTGCCCCCTGCTCCGCTTTCTTCCTTGTGCAAAGCAAAGCTGGGGGGGGGGGTTGGGATTTCCAGGGCAACCCCCGATGTGGTTCAGTAGTGGGGTGGAGGGGGGGAGGGGGGAGGACGTGATCCCTGGAGGATGCATCTGGCATGGGGTGTGGGGCTATGGGCTTACGAAACGGGATGTGGGCTGAGGGAGAGGTTGGGGCAGCGTTCCTGCTCGGATGTGTCAGCCCATATGTGTGGGGGCAATGGCTGCGTCCCTCTGTCTGCTCCATCTGGGACTGCTGGGGGACCCCACAGATCTTTGGGGCTCAGGCACAGCACACTGCTCCCTCCCCATTGCTCCCAGGGATGGGAGCTGAGCAAACCTGAAGCAACCCCACTGCAGGCCCCACACCTGGCAGAGGGAACACTAGCTGTGCCCAGCTGGCTGTGGGGCAAGGACCTGCCTGGTGGCCCTGTCCTCACCTTGTCCCTGCTGCCATCCTGCTGTTGCTGCAGTAAGATCTGACCTCCCCACTGCTGGCCCCGCTGACTCTGCAGCCACAGCTATTTATGGTGTCACTCTCATTTTCACATGATTTCCAAGGGAATGAGGCACACGGACTCTGGCCACGCACTGGTGCCTCGAGCACGGGGCAGGCACAGCACTCAGCCCTTCCCCTTCCATCCCTTTTGCTCGGGGTAAGGAGGGAGAGGGCCTACAGTGCTGCACAGGGCGCTGCATGCTGCAGGTGTTGCTGCACGGAAAGAAACAAAACTCAAAGGGCAAGTGTGAAGTGCTGGAAGGGAGGATATGGTGGAGTTGTGCCGGTGATGGCAGCTCTCTTGGGGTCAGTCCATGCGTTGAGCTCTGGGATGCAGTGCGCACTGCACTGTGGCCAAACCGTGACCCCTCTGTGAGCGAGGCAGGAGCTGCACGCATCCCTGGGTGTGCCAGCACTATGGGGCTGCCCCGAGCGCTGTGCCCCTGCCCCAGGCTCGCACTGGTCCCAGCATAACCAGTCCGAGTGGTGGGCAGGGCCAGTTTCACCAAGACGAGCCTTGGTGGAAGGCAGGAAGGGCAGAGCTGAGTTCCATGATGTGCTGCTACAGGGCACCCAGCGTCGTGCCCGGCCTCACGGCACCTTCTGTCTCACAGCTGTGCATCACTGAGTGCTTTTTCACGCCTGCCAACAGATCCCCTTGAGCTCAGCCCTTAGGAGGGGACCCAGGGGCAAAGCAGTGCTGGACCCTCTGCTGAAGGCCCAGAGGGCCCCAACTGGGGCAGGGACTGCGTGCCATAGACCCCAGCACCCTCTGGGCCCCCGCAGTGCACCCCATCTGGGGGAGATGTAGCGCTGTTGGCGGCTTCACTGAGAGCCTTTTGTTTCACTATCTGCAAGTAATTGACTTTTGCTTTCCCATTTGCTTAAGACCTCTTAATTGGCCCCGCTGTTAATCGGAGAAGAATGAGTGACTAAGCCGTCTGGACGGCCGGGGGAGCGGGGATGCTTTTTTTCCCATGGACTGAAAGGAAATGAAACCTCAAAACGTCCCTCTAAATCTCAGCTGTCAACGTTGCCGCCCAGAGCCGCAGCCAAAATAACGCCGTTCCGCAGCCATGCACTGCAGAACTGCCCCATAAACACGGGCACAGCATGGCTGCACTCTGGGCTGGTGCCAGGAGAAAAGGCCACAAGTTGGGTGAGGAATTCCTCTCCTTGCCCAACCCGGCTCCTTGCTCCTTGCTATTGGAGGTGGTGCATGGTGCATCCTTGGTGCGTCCTTCCAAAGCGCTGGGGAGACGGAGCAGCCCGCTGCTGGCAGCCTCAGCTCTTCCCCCGTGACACATCCAGGGCAAAGTTGAGCAGAATTCAAACTGGAGGCCCCGTGCGCTCAAGGGAGCTCTGGGAAAGCCGTCCTTTTGCTGGCAATCTCTCCCCAAAATGCTTGACGCTTTGCAACGGGCTTTGTTGCGGAGGAGGCTCAGATGGGGTCTGGAGTTGGGCAGGGTGCACATAGGGCAGGGTGCTGCATGGGGCCAGGTACCCGTGGGGTGCTCGTGGTGCAGGGTGCTCGTGCAGCAGCGTGCCACGCTGGTGCCAAGCGGCACGGGTGGCACAGGACTGGCTTTCGGGTGCTGCGCCAGCACCTGGTGACTCAGGCCGTGGGAGTCCCTGCGGCACTCCAGATTCCATCGTGCTGAAGTCAAGCAGGGCGGGGGGTGTGGGGGCAGGCAGGCAGGCTGCAGGGAGTGCAGGAGCTTTCTAAGCACCACGCTGGGTGTCTACGCTTTGTGGGGTGGGGGGCACCGTTTGGGTCGTCTTTCCCCTTGCTGCACGCTTGGCCCTGAGCGTCTCCAGCCCTTCCATGTGACATTCCTTATGGGGTATTGCGGGTCCTGAGCATGGGGCTGGGGGGCTGCCCCCATCCGCAGCCTCTTGGAGCGGTGGGGAAGGCGCAGCCCTTCCTGTGGGGCTGCAGCGGGACGGGCCCGGGGCTGCACAATGCGCAGGAAGCGCCGTGGTGCCGGAATGGCCTTAATGTCAGGAATTTCCTGCCTGGGAGAGGAATCTACAGCACTAACGTGAAAGGCCAAAAAAAAAAGTAGTAAGACTTTGCTAAGCCTGGGCTGGACAGGAGGGCAGAGGGCAGCGGGCTCGGAGGTGGCCCCATGCTGAACCCTGCTCCTTCGGGCGGGGGGGGGCAGCACGGTGGTGTTGGCTGGGTGTGAAAATGCAAATGTGGCCAAATTTGTGCTGTGGGATGCCAGAGTTCAGCCTGTGGGGCTGCTCCCCTTGGGGCACAGAGGTGCTGGAGGCCCCACAGCGATATGGCGCTGGGGACGCGTCCTCAGGGCGCACCCAGTGCTGTGGGTTGGGGCTGCAGGGGTGCATCCTAACTCTGCTCTGCCTTTGCAGAGAAGACCGGGAAGGTGCTGGGGGAGTTCTCCCGCTGCTACAGGGAACAGTATGGGGTAGCACTCTTCAACAGCGTCCGCTATGAGATTGAAGGCAATGGGGGGCCGCAGGCACAGCTGCTGCACCGCAAGGTAAGAGCCCAGATTCATCTTCCTCCCTCTGCACTGGGCTGCCCCATAGGAATGGTGGCACCGTGGGGCTGGGGGAGGAGCCCCGAGGAGAAGGCGATGGAGGGAGTCTGAAGGGGGTCCCCTGAAGGCTTTCTGCTCTGATCAGTGCAATGAGCACACCCAGCAGCTCGGTGTGGATGTGGGTCTGGCTGCAGGCACTCCTTCCTGATATGGAGCTCCTGGGAACTCCTCATGCCCTATAAATCCCTGGGTGAGGCTGCAGCTGTAGGGCATGGCTGGGTTGTTCCAGGCTGCCTTTCCTCTGCTGCTGGGTGCAAGCCATGCTTCAGTACTAGGAAGGGGATGAAATTGTTCCTGAGAAGCTCCCAGCCTGAAATGCCTCCATGGCCCTACTTGAAGTGCCATAAAGTAGCCAAAAAACGTTCCCAAAGCCCCTCATAGGATGTTGGCATCATTGCAGCCTTTGGGATGGAGCACTGGGCACAGGAGGGCAGGGTGTGCAGGACGGGCACACAGCCGTGGGTGTTTGCAAAGTCACAGAACCACGGAATACCCTGAGCAGGGGGAAGGGACCCACGGGGATCACTGGGTCCAACTCAGTGGGAGAGGGACAGCTTACGTGAGGACCAGAGCGGTGACATTCCCGGTGTGTCCTGTGTTGCAATGTCCCTGCCTGCCCGGGTGTGTCAAGCAAAATAAAGGTGTGGAAGGATGAGTTCCTGAGCAGGAACAGGGAGCCCAGTGTCCGCAGGGAGGAAATAATCGGGTCATCATTGCTTGGCTGATGCCTTCACCGGGTGGTGCCTCCTGAAGCAAGCCCAGGAATGTCTGAGAAGTGGCAACAGCATGAGGTCAGGGGCATGGTGCAGCACCGGGCCACAAGTAGGACCAAATAGGGCCAAGAAGGACCAAATAGGACCAAGTAGGACCAAACAGGACCAAACAGGACCAAATAGGACCAAGAAGGGCCTAACAGGACAAAGCACAATGAAACAGGACCAAGTAGGACCAAACAGGACCAAACAGGACCAAATAGGACCAAGAAGGGCCTAACAGGACAAAGCACAATGAAACAGGACCAAGCAGGACCAAACAGGACCAAATAGGACCAAGTAGGACCAAACAGAACCTAATAGGACCAAGTACAATTAAACAGGACCAAATAAGACCAAGCAGGACCAGGTAGGACATTCCTCCTGCAAGAAGTCCCCTCTGCAGAGAGGCATGCCTGTTGGCATCTGGTTTGGTGACAAGCTATGGGAACAGCACCTGGTGCAGGCACACCTGCACGTGGGAGCAATGCAGGGACAGAGCAGGGCAGAGCAGGGCTGCTGCAAAGCTCTCATCCGCCCCAGGAGTCCGTCCCTGAGCATCCTCCTCCACCTCGCCAGCCGCCTCCCTGCCCCTCCTTGCAATTTGCCACATTCCTGCATGTCCCAAGTGTTTGCTGGGTGAGGCAGGCTCAGGGCTCTGGGGTGCAAGCCACGTCCTTGCAATGGGCTGAGCCCTGTTGTTTGAGCTGCCCCTGAGTGATGCTGGTGAGAGCTGGCATCACCGTGGCTCTGCTGGACTTTTGATATCCCCATCTCTCTCTCTTAGGGCTGTCACCCCCAGCTCAACACCCCGCTGCTTCACCCCATCTAGGTGTCCCTTTATTCCTTTGGGAAATGCTTTTGGGCTGAGCTGTAGGGCTGTCGGCCTGCTTGCTGAGCCAGGATGCTCCCAGTCCTCCCCAGAACCAAAGTGGGTGCTGCTTGGTGAAGGAGTTCAGTGTCTGGGGAAGGAAACGAGGGGAGAAATGTCCATCATCAGGGTCGTGCTGGGTGCACAGTGCGGCGCCTGCAATGGCCACCACGGTGGGTGGAGGATGGAGAGCCAGCTGCCGGCTGCTCACGCTGTCGGGAGTGCTCTCAGCTCTTGTTTATGTTCCTGGGGTCATAAAAATTCCTGGGACGCATTCTTGGCTGGCTCATGGCTGGTGTCAGCGCAGCCTGCGGGGGATGCAGGGGCTGCTCAGCCCCAAGAGGTGGAATGGCCTCATCCTGGTGCCTGGGGCATTCCAGCACCATCCGGGGCTACAGAGGATGGCCACCTCCATGGTGACTGCTGTGTGAGCATCCCCCAGAGCTCTGTTAGGGCTGTGCAGGTGGGACCCCCGCAGAACATCACCCAGAGGCACTATTTAGGCACCTGCATTTGAGGGACAGTGGGTGGGTGCTCCCCATCACCCCTGCCCCGTGTCACAGCGCATCTCCTCCCGGCAGGTCCCGCTGGAGGACCACGTCATCTACTCGGGCAACCTCTTCCAGTACATCGAAGAGAACAAGAAGTGGAGGAACCGCTTCTGCGTGGTCCCACACAACTATGGGCTGGTGCTGTATGAGAACAAACTGGTGAGGATGGCTCCAGCATCACCTCCTTGCATGGGGCTGTCACCTGTGCGTGATCCTGCCCGTGTCCTCCCTCCGCCCCCCATCCTCCTCGGGACTGACTTCCCTGCAAGGATGGACACCCCGTGACCATTGATGATGTTTCCTGGTGGCCCTTGGTGTTTCCAAGCTGCCTTTTGAGCTTTCCTTCCCCATCCATCCTGTTGGAGGAGGACAAAGACCCTTTCACCCCCCTCCCATGGGTGATAGGTGAAATAGAGCCCCACTGGGCTCTCCTCCATGACGTACCCATGCCCCTCATCACCGCCCTGCCCTGACCAGCTCTTTCTGCTCAGGCTTACGAGAGAGAGCTGCCGCCCCGTGTGCTGATCAACAGTGCGGGCTACAAGGTGCTCACCTCAGTGGAGCAGTACCTGGAGCTGGTGAGCAGCAGCCTGCCTGGTGAGTGGGGAGGGATGCTCGGGGTCCCCCCACATCCCCATGCTGCCGAGCGTCCCATCGGGATGGGTGGGCAGGGCTGGTTTTGTGGGGTTACAACCCCATATTCCCCCAGGTAGAGCCTCCATTGGGACGTTCTGCCCCTCATAAGCCCCTGGGATGCAGATGGGGACCAGCAGACGGACCCTCCACCCCTGCTACATCCCTTGTCCCTCTGCCCTTCAGCGCATCCTTCCCCCCGCAGGCATCACCCCCAAATCGGGGAACACCCCCATCCTGAAGTGCCCCACGGATTTCCCCCTCATCCTCTGGCACCCCTACGCCCGGCACTATTACTTCTGCCTGATGACGGGCAAAGAGCAGGAGAAGTGGGGAGCGGTGTTCCAGGACTGCGTGCGGCACTGCAACAACGGTGAGCGGGGGGCACCTCGGTGGGGAGAGCATCGTGGGGTTCTGGGAGCCCCGAAGCGGTCTCTGTTGACCTACAGGGGAAGATATGGGGGTGAAGAGGTGGGAATCAGCCAGCAGTGAGGGTGGGCACGGGGGACTCCATCCTGGGCCGCTGAGCAGCATGATGGCAGTGCCCGCCTGCAGCCAGCTGGACGCCGGCGTGGGGAGCTCTAATGACTATTTACCACCCCGAGGCAGAAAGTATTCAGTAATTAAAGTCATCCAAACTGCAGGCAGCCGCCATCCTGCTCTCCCTCCCTTCTCCTCCCACCCTCTTTGGGGCTCGGGCTGCATGCGGACGGGACCAGCCTCCCACGGCCCCGATACTGTGTCGGGAGAACATGATTTTCCTGCTGAGCGTAACCAGGCGCTCCTGGGGCGAGACAGCATCCCGGGGAGGAGGTGCTGGCCCTGCAGCCTGCTGCGAAGCAAAGAGCAGTGCCGCCTGCTCTGCTGTGCACCTTTCCCCTCCCGGGAGCTGCCCTCAGCCCCATTTTTAGGGGGCAGAGCAATGGGGTTGGGTAATGATCAGTGCTGTGCGCTGGGTCCTCTCCTCCTCCTCTGCGCTGGCACAGAGATGGGCACAGCCCCAGGAACGGATCTGCTCGGGTGGATTCCTCCATTTGTGCAGGCTGTTTTTCTCTGGGAGAAGTTCCTTCCATTCCCAGCTCCAGATTTCTGCCCGCCGCCGTTCTTGCCGTGTTTCAGATACTGTTTCAAATCCAATGAAAGATCTTTTGTTGCTGTTGAGCAACTTCTTTTCTCTTTTTTTTTTTTTTCCAAATTAGAGGCTCTGTGTCTGCCTCCAGCTGTAAATAGTGTGGGAATTTTCACCTCCCTTTACAAGTCCCTGGTTTTGAAACACCAGCTGTTCCCTAAGGACTGCGGATGAGCGATGGGACCCCTCACACCGGGTCACCCCCTGCACCTATGGGACCTCTGCCCATGCTGCGCTGGGCACAGCATCGTTCCCTGCTGCCTGGCACCTCACTGCATGGCACTCTCACCAGGAGAACACTGCCAAGAGAGCTGGGGAGCAGCAGCCAGACCCCTGGGAGGGGCTGGGGGTGACATCCACGCCCCCCTTGTGCGGTGGCCCCGTGCTGTGGTGAATCACAGCGCCGACATCCCAGGGGCAGCAGAACCGGCTGGAGCATGCTGTGCCTCCTCGTGACTCATCCCCGCTTTCCTCTTCCTCCCAGGCTGTGCTGTGTCCTCAGGGCCCCCCTTCCTCCAGCCCCTCCCAGGCAGCCCAGGGCCCCTTGCACTGTGGCGGCTTGCAGAGCCCTTAGGACTGACTCCATGCGAGCTCCCCCAGTCCTGCTCGGCCCCTGCTCCAGCTGTGCCACTGGAGCTTTGCAGGGCCACCGTGCTCCACTGGGACTTGCTGAGCCCTAGTAGACCATTGGGGCACACCAAGACCGTCCTCTGACTGTGGCATCTGGGATTGCTGAGTCAGCAGTTCCCCATGCATCACTGGGGCATACTGAGCCCCCATCTTGCTGTGTCCTGCTCCTGCTGTGATTCAGGGCTTGCTGAGCCCACACAGGTCCCCACGCAGCACTGGGGCATACTGAGCCCCCAGTCCTCCTGTGCCACCGAGGCTCACCAAACTGCTGGACTCACCGTGCACCATTCAGTGCTCACTGAGGCCATGGGTCCTTCTGAGCTATTTTCTCTTGACTGCTCTCCTGCCCTCCCCTTTTCCTCCTGGACGCTCTCCTGCCCTGTGTCCTGCTCAGGGGGATCTGTCTATGGGAGCTCCCCAAGCCCTCCTGTGTATGGGACAGCATTAGGGACAGGGTCCCCCCTATCCCCGGGCACTGTGCAATGGCCCTGCAGACTTGCAGGCTGGGGATGTGCCAGTGCCCACCCCCCCCCATCCTCATGCTCACTCATCCCCTCCCCACCAGGGATCTCGGAGGACTCCAAAGTAGAGGCCCCAGCCTTCACTGACGCCGTCCGCATGTACCGCCAGTCCAAGGAGCAGTACGGCACCTGGGACATGCTGTGCGGCAACCAGACCCAGGTGAGGGCTGGCCCAGGGGCTGTGTGGGGCCGGGGTAGCGCCGGGTAGAGCCCCCCATCACCTCCTCCCTTTGCAGGTCCTCAGCAACCTGGTGATGGAGGAGCTGCTGCCGGAGCTGCGGAGCGCCATCGGCCCACGGCTGAAGGGCAAAACACAGGAGCGCCAGCGGGCCTGGATCCAGGTGCGGGTGGTGGAAGTGAGGACATCAGTGCTGACCCCCCTGCTTGGGCTGCCCCCCACTTTGGGCCATGTCCCATCTCACCAGCTGGGTTGCCCCGTGGCTTCCTGTTGGTGTCACCCTGCCCAGGACCTTGTTGTCCCCACTGCAGCCAGCCCTGCCCAGCGCTCTGCTTCTGAGGAAGGGGGAAGCCAACTGGAGGAAGCCCGGCCCACGAGCACAGCCCATCCAGCTATATTTAGCGAGCCATTTTTAGGGTAGCACAGGCTAAATCCAGCCCCAGCCCTTGCCAAATAGACAGAGCACTCTTAGAATCGCCTGTTGCAGCCTTGTTGCCACCAAGCTCGTAATGTGCAGCCTAAAAATGCTCAAATCTTGCTTTTTTTTTCAGTGGCTGCAGTCTCCACGGCACAGCCCAGAGTTAGTGCTGCAACACTGGGAGGAGGGAGGGAGGGAGGGAGGGGACGGACTGCTCCGCCGCCTGCTGGCCCCAAAATCACAGCATCGGGCTGCAGCGTGGGCTCCAGCCGTCTCATGGAGCTCATGGGTCCTGCCCATTTCCTAAGTTAGTGGACATCCTACAGGCTTGTGACCATCTGGGGCCTCCTGTCACCCCCCTCTCCCTCCCCAGATCTCGGATGCCGTCTATAGGATGGTCTACGAGCAGACCAAGGCACAGTATGATGCCATGGTGGCCAAGTGCGAGCTGGAGCGGCCCCAGATGGAGAGCAGCATCCGGACTGACATGGACCAAATCATCACCTCCAAGGAGCACCTGGCCAGCAAGATCCGAGGTAGAGCCCAATGGGGAGAGGGCACAGATGGGGGACAAGTTGGGCAGCGAGCCCAAAGCAAGGCGATGGGACAGGAACGGGTTCAATGCAGGCTGAGGGCCACCTTCAAGAGCCCCTTCTGTTGTCCCATGGGTCTGAGAGACTTCTGGAGGGATTTGAGGAAAGGAGCATCCTCTCACTCAGGCTGGGGTTAGGTGGAGCTGGAAGGGCAGAGCAGCCTTGCCATGCTCCCCGCTGCTCTCCACCCAGCCTTCGTCCTCCCCAAAGCGGAGATCTGTGTCCGTAACCACGTCCAGCCCTACATCTCCTCCATCCTGGAGGCCCTGATGACCCCGACGAGCCAGGGCTTCGCCGAGGTGCGGGAGGTCTTCTTCAAGGAGGTGACGGACATGAACATGAACATCGTCAATGAGGGCGGCCTGGAGAAGCTGGTGGAGGTGAGCTCTGAGCCGGGCAGGGTGGAGGCTGGGGGGTGGCATGGCCAATCCCATTGACATACCCAGTAGGGACGGAGCTGGGGAACCACAGGCTGGGAAGACACCTGGGGACGGAGCCCTTGTGGAGGTGTGGGCTGTGGGGTGGCGTGTCCCAGCCCTGCTGAGCTCAGCTCTATCCCCAGTACATGGAGAAGCTGTCCCACCTGGCCTTCCACCCAGTGAAGATGCAGTCGTGCTACGAGAAGATGGAGCAGCTGAAGCTGGAGGGCCTCCAGCAGCGCTTCGACGTCTCCAGCACGTCTGTCTTCAAGCAGAGGGCCCAGATCCACATGCGACAGGTAGGATAGGCATTCCCTGCCTTCATCCCCATGTCTCCCCAAGGCAGAGCTGCTGGAGTGTGGGGACAGATCCAGCCCAGCCCCTTTGGTCCCCCACTGCCACTGAAATCTTGGCTCTTGTCACAGCAAATGGACGACGCCTTGTACACCTTCGAGACGCTGCTCCACCAGGAGCTGGGGAAGCTGCAGGGCAAGGATGAACTCTGCAAGTCCATCCAGCGCATCCTCGAGAGGGTGCTCAAGGTGAGGGCTGGGGCTGCTCCTATGCCCTGGGGGCTTCTGGGGTGAGGAGGACAGCAAGGACCCTCATAGTGTATGCCAGAAGTTTTTTGGCAAATGCTTCTTGCTGTTGAGACTTCCAAGCCTTTTGCTGAGATCTGGGGCAAGTGAGTGGGGGAGGAGGTGGAGGACCCAGACCCACGTGAAGGCATGCGTGGGTCCATGGGAAAGCCACTCGGGGTTCAGAGTGGCCCAAACCCTTCTGCGGAAAGTGGTGACCAAGGATGAGAGGGACAGGGGAACCCATTCAGCCCCGTGCAAATGGATTGGGAACCCAAATGCATGGGCTGTGCCTGTGCTACCGTGCAGCCCTCATGGGTGCTGACCCAAGGCCACTCTCACCTTATTTCTGGCCCCACAGAAATATGATTACGACAGCAGCACGGTGCGGAAGAAGTTCTTCAGGGAGGCCCTGCTGCAGATCACCATCCCCTTCCTGCTGAAGAAGCTGGCACCCACCTGCAAGGGGGTAAGCTCATGGGAGGACCTCTCTATGGAGGTTCAGCATCCCTGGGGATGGGGGAGCTCCTGCATCCCACTCTGATCCCTCCCCTCTGGCAGGAGCTAGCCAAGTTCCAGGAGCTCATCTTCGAGGACTTTGCCAGCTTCATCCTGGTGGAGAACACATATGAGGAGGTCGTGCTGCAGTCTGTGATGAAGGACATCATGCAAGGTAGGGGGATCCGGCGTCTCCAGCTGCTTGGGTGGGTGCTGGGTGGGGAGACCCCTCATGTATGCAAGGGCTTAGCAGCATGGCAAGCACCTAGGGTGTCCAACCGGGTGCTGGGATCCACAGAAGGAAGATCCACAGAATGCTGGGGCTTGTAGAAGGAAGGAGGGACCCCATGCAAGGAGCTAAGGTCCATGGGTGACCCCGTGCAGGGTGCTATATTAGGAAGGGTGGCCCCATGCAGGGTGCTGAGGTCTGTAGGAGGAAGGGTGACCCCAGGCCAGGTGCAGGGTGCCGGTGCCACCCCATCTGATATCTCTCTCGGTGCCACCAGCCGTGAAGGAGGCAGCCGTGCAGCGGAAGCACAACCTGTACCGTGACAGCATGGTGATGCACAACAGCGATCCCAACCTGCACCTGCTGGGCGAGGGCACCCCCATCGACTGGGGCGAGGAGCACGGCGGGCAGCCCGAGGCCGAGCCGGCTGCTGACAAGCGCCGCAGGGCCAAGCAGGTGGTGTCGGTGATCCAGGACGACGAGGGGGCCCTGCCCTATGAGATGGGCGCCGAGATGCTGATGTCCCCCAGCTCGCCGGAGCCGCCAGAGCCCAGGGTGCCGCCGGGGTCCCCGGATGGGGTGGCGGAGATCCGGGAGGCGCTGGCCAAGGAGAGCATTGAGGTGCTCACAGAGGAGCGGCTGACGAACGGTACCCACAGCACGCAGGACAGCGGTGCCACCAAGGATGTGGTGGTGGCAGCGGGGGCTGCACCAGGTGATGTCCCCACAAAGAGTCCGGCCGGTGATGGGGATGGGGTGCGGCGTGCTGCACCGGCGGCACCCACATCTGGAGCCAAGGTCCCGTCAGAGGATGGGGTGTGCCGCGCACCAGCAGCACCACCTGCACCTGAAGCTGAGAGCACAGCAAGGGATGAGGTGCAGCACGCCATGCCTGCATCACCCACAACTGGAGCCGAGGTCCTGTCACAGGAAGGGCTGCACCGTGCTGCGCCTGCATCACCTGTATCTGGAGCTGAGGTCGTATCTGGAGCTGAGGTCACATCTGGAGATAAGGTGCCTCATGCCACGTCTGCATCGCCTGCACCCAGAGCTGATGTCCCACCCAGCGATAAGGTACACCAAGGTGTGCCAGCATCACCTGCACCCAGAGCTGAGATCCCACCAGAAGATGAGGTGCATCATGCCTCACCAGCATCCCCTGCACCCAGAGCCGAGGTCCCACTGCCACCTGCTGGGACAGCCTGCCACCAGCGCAGTGACAAGGAGACGGGTGAGGAGGTGGCCCTCCCGGTGGCATGCAGCCCCCCACAGCCTGCAGGCACAAAGGAGAGCTTTGAGGGGATGCAGACTGAGTTCTAGCCCCGTTCCTGCTGCAGACTGGCCCTGGTAACGCCGGGGATGGGGACTGGGACCAGGGAGGGGATGGGGAACACCTAACTGAGAGGAGCCCCGTGTGGTCCTGCTAGGTGAGGCTGGGGGGGCCCTGGCTTGGCACAGGGCACCCACTGCACTCTGCTCTGTCCTTCTTCTGCCTTATTTCCTTCTTTTCTACTGGAGAGATGCTTTACCCACCTGGGGCTGCAGGATGCTCCCACTGCCATCCCCATGCCCACAGCTGTAGGGTGCTCCTGGGCATCCTCAGCTATGGTCAAGAGGAGGTGGAAAACATGTCCATGAGGGTTGGGGTGCGCAGTGCTGCGTGGCGTTTGGTCCTGGGGGGTGCACCCCCCCACCTTGCTGGCAGCACCCCCTGCCCTCACACCAGCAGTGATGGGGCACAGCCCTGGGGCTTCAGCAGAGGCCTGGGGGTCAGACACAGGCTCTGGGCAGGGATGCACTAAAAGCACTGGAGAGATGGTTGGGGCTGGGGTGTCTGCATGTACACGTGCGTGCACACCTACACCTCACTGCAGCTCGCCTCGACCCCGCTGTAGGTTTGGTGCCGCTGTTTCTGCCGCTGCAGGGGGTGCCCAGCCCGAACCACTGGGGGAGGCCCCCCCGAAGTGCCTTGCTTTGGGAACTTCAGACCTGTCTCTTCCAAGATATTTTATTAAGAATGTTATACAAATGTTTTAAAATATATATATGCTTATAATAATTAATAAAAGAGAAAAAAAGCTTTATTTAAAACCAGAGGAGAGCATCCTTACTCCTAAACCCTGCTGCGAGCCGGGGCTCCCGTTGCTCTGCAGCACGCAGCAGCCAAGAGCTGAGCGATGCGATGGCTTCATTGCCGTGGGCATCCCAGCAGCAGCACGCCCTGACTCTAACCCTAAAGTGCTAAAAAAGAGGTGCGTGAGCCAGCGCCCTGCACCCACAAGGCACAGCGTGAGGGGGCATGAGCAGGGCTGAGTCCTGCCCAGCACACACCCGGAGCATCCCAGTGCCCCCCAGCAGCCATCATCCCCATCCCACAGCTATAAAGTTCCCTGAGAGAGCAGGGACGGCCGCAGTGGTGGCAGGGCAGGGGACAGCCCCAGTGCCAGCCCTGTGCTGCCAGCACCGCGCATCCCAGCGTTGCGTCCTTGGGGCTCTGTGTCCTGCATGGCACAGGGACAAGGAGAGAGCCAGCAGAAGTGACAGTGCTACTGGATGGGATGAGAGGTGAGAGCCCCGTAGCCCACACAGAGCAGTGGGTACACCACAAAGTAGCCGATGGCAGAGCCTGCAACCACCCCGAGGAAGATCCATGCGTTGTAGGACATGACGGCCAGCATCAGCGTGTAGCCCACCACCACCTGAAACACGTGGAGCAACGTCTGGCCCATGTGGTACCAGAACCACCTATGGGGAGAGATAGAGACAGTCAGCATGGGGACAGCACAGGTGTCACCGCCGTGGGTGACCAGGATTTAGGCACTGCTTTGCAGCTGCAACAGCGGAGCAAACACAAACCCGGCTCTGAACGAATGGGGAAGGGATCACAGAGAGGGTGAAGGTGGTCCTTCTCTCCATCCCCATCTCCCGGCCGTCCCGGCACCCCCAGCCCCATACCTGCCCTGCACGGCCTCACGCTCCTGGACACCGCTGTCCTCACTGTCCCCACCGCCGCCATCCCCGCTGTCCCCCTCGCTGGGGCCCAGCAGTGCATCCTGGCTGAGGCTGGGGGGCACGGCCAGCAGTGCCCGCCGCAGCACTTTGGCTTTGCCCATCTTCACCACTTCATACAGCACGGAGAGCAGCAGGATCACCAGCACGGACAGCACGAGCCCTGCACAAAGACAGCCCCAACAACATCACCAGCAGCAGTGCTCTTTTCCCAAAAAGGAACAGCTTGCACTCAGCTGAGCAAATCGTTTTCAGCAGAGACAATGGAAATGCTCTCCAACTATGTGCAGGGATGGAGGGGTTTGTTCATCCGGGGGGCACAGCCTACCTGTGGGGCTGTGCACGCTCCAGAAGTCAAAGAGCAGCACCAGCCTGTCTGAGAAGAAGAAGGTCATCTGCAAAGGAGACAAGAAACAGCATTAGGGACCGTCCCCTCCCCTGCATTTGAAGGCAAAGCCGTGCTGGCTGAGCACCCAGGGAGCAGTGTGACAGCCCCATGTGGCTGGGTGACACCACTGGGAAGTCCCACAGTGCTGGCAATCACTTGGGGTTTGGCCAAATGCTGCAAGTTCTGTCCGGTTCCCAAAACAGGAACGGGAACTGCGGCTGCAAATCACAGGCATGCAATGCAGGCTTGGCATGCAACGCTGCTACGGGAAGCCCTGACCTACCCCTGTCACAGACACCCAGCCATGTCCCACTGCCCTGCATGCACTGCCAGGACTCCAGAGATGGGAGTTCGTGGCAGGCAGGCACCGGCTGCTGGGTGCTGTCTGAATCCTGCAGCGAAACTGGCGTGACAGCAGCACCTGGGAACCCGCTGCGCTCCTCTGCCTCCCACGGGCTTCTCTTGCCTTGCCTTGCCTTGGCAGGCTGCTCCAGATGCACCCACAGCTGCCAGATGTTCTCCGTCCAGATGGAAACCAGCTGCGCCCTTCCATGAGAACTGCCCCAAATCTGCAGCCTCTGCACCCCATGGTGGGGATGTGTGTTCTGGGGATGGGTGGAAGGGGTTATCACAGCCACCCAACGTCAGCACCTCCAGCTACGAACATCCCTGCAGGGTTTGCTTTCAACCTGTGACTAAATCCCATCTGGGGCCATTTAGCAGTGGAGCAGAGGATCCAGGGAGCTTCATCACGCTGAAATAGAAGGAGTTTCTAGCCCATGGCTCTCCCCTAATGAAACCACCTCCAGAGCTCAGGTCACCGCTGCCAATTCTTCTTGCTTCGCCACAGCCACACACTCCAGGTTTTCCTCCTCCTTGCAGGAGCTCTCAGCACCCAGCCGTCCCCAGCCGTCCCCAGATGTCCCCCTCTGCTCAGCCCCAACCTGGCCCATCCACGGTCATATTTTGGGACCAGCCTCGGCCAGGAATCCCATCCCATAAGCAGAGGTACCCGTGCTGCAGCCGGGCTCTAATTACACACTCCATCCGCTCATTACCAAAGCACATTAGGACGTGTAATTGCCTTACGCTTTTAAGCTTCCTTTGGCAACAGATTTATGATAATTAGCCGTCAAATGAAACTGCTTCTCCTTTGCACACCTCAACTGCCAGGCTGGGCAGAGAGGAGGCAACACTACTTTTTGGGTACAGGAAGAGAAGCGACGTGCAGAAGGTCTCCATGCTGCTGCCTGCGAGCTGCTGCTCTGTGCCATTGGGTACCCAAGGGTGTTTATGGGGCTGAAGGGATGTGGCTGGCAGCCACAAACACTACATCTGAGCACAGGGTGATGGCACACCCATGCAGCGACGGCAGCTCTGGCTGAGAGTTTCTGCTGTGAGCGCTGCGTGGGCACGGGGAGGGGACGGCGAGCGTGGGGCGAGCGGGTTTTGCAACCCCGCTGTAGTCATAAACACAAAGCACGGGGCTGAAAGGGGAAGCGGGGCAAAGCCGTGCGGGAAGACGTGCAGCGCTGCAGGGAGAAATGTCCGCGAGGAGATGGGGGTGGAAAGGGGTTGGGAAGGTTGGGAAGGAGCGGGATGCGGCCGTGCTGCGGGGTCCGGCCCGTGCCCAGCCCCGAGGGAAGGGATGCGCTGCACCGCCCGACGGGGTGGGCGGACAGAGCTGTGCGAGGAGGGGGGGGGGAGAGAGCTGCGGGAGTGCAGGCGCTGCGAGGGGCGGCATGGCACAGCATAGCACGGCATAGCACGGCACTGCACAGCACAGCTCAGCACGGTGCGGCCCCGGCAGCAGCCTCACCTCCATGGCGGCGGTGCGGAGCGCAGCCCGTCCCGGCTCGGCTCAGCACGGCTCGGCTCGGCTCAGCCCGTCCCGGCTCGGCACGGCGCTGCCGAGTGACGCACGGTGCGGGGTACGTCGGGAGTTGTAGTGCGGCTTAGGAACCGCCCCGCGCCGTGCCGTGCCGTGCTACACCGTGAGCCCGAGTCCTTTCGCACCCAAGCCGGGCCGGCCACGAGGAAGAGCCCCCCACAAAGGTGGGCTCTGGGGCTGCCCCTGCCTCAATTTCCCCAGTTGCGAGCGCACCTCCCAGCGCTGGGGAAGGAAATAGGGGTGTGTGAAATATTGCTTTTAGTTCCAGGTGTGTTCACCCTGTGGCCAGATGTAGCAGTGCAGTTATTAAGGCTCCACTTGCTGCTTGAAGTAAGGAAAAAAAAGCGTATAATCACCTCTCCCCATCCAGCAGTGTTTCTGCCTTTTGTTTCTCCTCTCCTACGATCACAAGACCCCCTTCCCCTCCACTCATTAAATCAGCACCTTCTCATGTATATATTACATATATATATATATAATTTATAGAGAAATGACTTTGTAAACAACGTTCTTCTCCTTCAGAAGAAACTGTAGTCCGTGGCATAACGCAGCTACAAACACAGCACCCCGCCCCAGGGCCAACCCTGCCTGACTCCCAGCGCTCAGCTGAAGCAGACGGGGCCGATGGTGAACCCAAACTGGTGCGAGGCATCGCCGTCGTGGAACACAGCCAGGTCCCGTAGGGGCAGCAGGGCCAGATCCTCCGTGGCGAAGTGGAAGATGGTGTCAGTGATGGAGGAGTCGTTGTCCGGCTGAAAGGACCATGAGCAGCGCTGAGACCCCCGGCTGGGCTCACCCCTACCCCTGCCCCATCCCACCCGGCTCAATGGGGATGCTCAGAGCCAGCGAGCAGCTCAATCCTGAGCCCTGGGTTTGCGGTGCTGAGGATGCTGCCATGCCCCAGTCCCGCTCACCAGGCAGCCCTGAAGCGTGGCCACGTAGCTCTGCTCCTGGGTGTCAGCCAGGAAGCGGATTTCCTTCTGGGGCTGGCGGCGGTGGGGAGCGGGGCGGCAGGAGTAGGAGACCTTCTGGGCAGCCCTATGGCTGTGCAGGCGCAGGAAGCGCAGCTGCACGGCGCTGGCCCCTGCGTACTCCAGCTGTGGGGACAACCAGAGAGACATGGAGTGTAGGGTCCCCAAAGCCAGGATGTGATGCAACCCTATGGAAGCAGGATTGGGATTGTGTTCTGCAACATGCAGCCATTGGGGAAGGGAGGACCCCTGGGCTCTGTACCCCTCTGCGGGTGCTCACCACGAAGCCCCCAGGCAGAGCACTGAACCACTCAAAGGTGTCCGTGGAGGCGTAGGAGCTCAGCCAGGCTTTGATGGGGACCTGTGGGAATTGGAGACCTTGTCACTCTGTCCCAGCAAGGGATGGTGGCACTGCTGCGCTGCCAGATCCACCCCCACCAGCTCCAAACCAATTGAGGTGCACATCCACCCCTGAAGCATGGGGATGGGGAACCACCATCCTCACCCCAAAATGCTGCCACCACTCCCTGCAGTGACAGCAGTGACAGCAGCACAGCACCGGCATTACTGTCCCTCTGCAGCCACCCCAGGGGCTGTACCTGGTTGTGCACAGGGGGTATGCAGGTCTCACCCCCTGCCGTGAAGTTGCAGAAGGCCACGAGGGCATCGCGGGTGCTGCCCTGGTTGGGGTCGATGTAGTAATGTCCTGTGTGGGAACGCAGAGTGGAGCTGATGGTGCAGGGGGGGCAGCGTGTGGGTTCCCAGGCTGCAAACCCCCAAGCTGGGGATGCGCTGTGTTATTTCTATTCCTCACACCCCCACACACACCCTCCTTGCATGCATGTGAGCACCCCAAAGTGCAGCTCCCTCTGAGCATCCTGGGGCCAGAGGCCATAAATCCTACTGAGCTCAAGCCCAAATCCTCATTCCCTCCTAAAGGCATTTATAAAGAATATCTGTCCCCCCGCCTTGTCCCCTGGCTGGGGGCACAAGGCAGCCCTGTACCATCAGGCAGGTTGGGGTGGGCCAGCAGCAGCTCCTTGCAGGTGGCTGCGGGTTTGTCCGTGGTGCCATCGGGGTGCTCAGTGAGAGCTCTCAGCTCACGGCTCAGGGTGTCCAGCAGAGCCAGCACTGTGGTACGGTTCAGGCGGTCGGCAGGATAAATCAGGTGCTGGAAGGTGATGGGGAGGGATAGCCCCCTTTCCCCCCCCCCCCCCAGGCAGCAGGGTGCCAGGGGTGGAAGACCCCAGACCCGCACAGCGTCACGCACCCATAGCTCCTCCTCAGATAGCATCCGTGCTGGCCCGCTGGGACCGGGGGGGCCGGCCAGCCCCTGGGTGACAGTGATAACAGCAGTGACACTGCTGCCCTCACAGCACTGCCCCTCTGTGTGGCACCAAACACCACTTCAGGTCCCCGTGGAGGGCACAAGGGACACTGGTGGCTTTTCTTACCGGTGGTCCTGGCTTGCCCCTGGCACCTGGATGGCCCAGGAAACCTTTCAGTCCCTGTCAAAGGATGGGGAGGAGGATAAGCAAGGAGGTGAGGCACTGCCTTGCATCCCCAGATCAGACATGGGGCCATCCTCACACAGCACTCACCTTCTGTCCTGGTAAACCCTGGAAGAGAAGAGCAAAGGGGCTCTGAGCAGGAGCTGCTGCCCCTTCAGACCCCACACATGGGGGGCTGAAGCACTTACCGGCTTCCCAGGGAGCCCGGGCAGTCCCCGCGGGCCAGGGGGGCCAGCATCACCCTGCAGAGGGACAGGGAGTCACAAACCAGCCCCTGTCCCAAGTTACATCGTCACATACATCACCCCACAGTACCTGCTCTCCCTTGGGCCCAGGTCGCCCAGGAGTGCCCTGGGGTCCATGCTTGCCCTAGGGGGCACAGAGAAGTGTCACAGGGTGTTACACAGGGTGACATAGGGAACAAGGGGGGAGAGCTGTGAGCTCCCCACGCACCTTGAAGCCATCGTCCCCATGCTGCCCCAGGTGGCCCCTGCTGCCCTTCTCACCCTATGGGAGGAAGGAAAGCTGTTGCAGCAAGGAGAGGCACCATGGCACGTGTCAGCCTGGAGACAGCTACCAAGGCCACACGTCCCCCATGTGAGGATGGGCATGGCACGTGTCACCCACCTTGGGTCCTTTGTGTCCGGGGTCCCCTCTGAAGCCCTTCAGCCCAGGGATGCCCTAGGAGAGAAGCAGCAGCCCTCTGGCCCTCCCTGCCAAGGAGGGCCCTCAGAAGCCAGGAGGATTTGGTGAACTGGGGGATTTTTCAGGGATCTTGAGGCATTCCTCATCACAGCTTTGGTTTCCTATTTTGGCAAGCCCTCCTTGCCCTTAGGAACCACTGCTACTGATGCAGGCCAGCTCTCTTGACTGCCTGCAGACTTCTTGCCTCTGTTTGCATTTGGTTTCCCAAAGCTGAGACTTTTTTAATAGAGAAGCAGCAATCCCAGCAATTCAAGTAACTCCATGACTGTTTCTTTTGCCAGTGCTTTGGATGCTGATATGGGAGGAGAGGGCAGGCTGAGAGCCATGAAACAATGGGAAGCTCTGCTCTTTTTCAGGTCCCTGCTTTGGCTTTTGGGGCTGAGCAGCAAATGGAGAGCAGGGGACACCCTGAGTCCCCCAGCTAGGTGCCAGTACTCACATATAGTCCTTGTAGGCCCTGGGGCCCTGCCAGCCCCTCGTCACCTTGATGGCCCTGCAATGCAGAAGCATTAGTGGGGGTCAGGAAGGGAGGGGGAGGCGATGGGGAAGAGACCTGGCTCTGAGACATGGTGCCCCTCTATCAGCAATCCTTCAGGAAGGGCACCAAAGGATGAGTACCACAGCATCCCTGGCACTGATGGGGTCACCCTACCTTGGGTCCGCGGGGGCCCCTGGGGGCCCGGTGCCCCACCTTGCCTCGCTTGCCCTGGGAACAGGAGGTTGAAGACTCGTGAGCAACTCAAGCAGCTCAAATGCACTGACCTGGCTGCCCACATCCCCTCACTGCCACTCTGGGAACACAGCCCAGCTCTCCATGGGGACAGCAGTGCCCTTTACCCGTCTGCCAGCTTCTCCAGGAGCCCCTTCTGGCCCTTCCTGCCCCACATCACCCTGGGGAGAGAAGAGATGGAGATGTGGGTCGCCAGCACCGGGAGGTGAGGGACTGCTGCCTGTGCGGACCTGGGGATGTCACTGGGGTGGTGCTGCAGAGCCGACCCCCGGTGTCCCCATGCAGGATGCTGCCAGCATTACCTTTTCTCCTTTGTGACCTTTCTGCCCTTGGGGACCAGCTTGTCCTGGAGAGCCCTACAATCCCAAAGGAGAAAGAAATCCCTCTTTAAGGATGCTGTGCCCAAGATGCTCCCTCCTTGCTCTCACCATGCACAGGAAGAGGGCTTGAGATGACATCTCTTTTGGGTTTCAGCAGGAACAGGGAGTGCTCCATGTGAGCATTTCCTATGATCACAGGAAATCTCAGCCACCCACTGAGTACAGCCCCCCCACCCCCTCACCGTGTGCCCTGGTTCTCCCACTGTGCCTGGCTCCCCTTTGGCACCCACGAGACCCTAAGAAGAAAAAGAACAAATAAATCAACCCTACTCCTTGGGTATCCTGGTGGCAGCGCTCAGCTTGGAGAGCTGAGGATGGGGATGGCACAAGGGCAGAGGGTGGCGCTCACCTCAATGCCACCAGTCCCTGGGACTCCAGCATTGCCCGGCGGCCCAAGAGGACCCTGCATTCATTGGGAGACAAAGCACGGGGCCCTCAGCTCTGAGTTGTTCCCTATGGGACCCCAGGACGGGTCTCACTCTGTGCCTCAGTTTCCCTGCAGAGCCCCACTCACCTGCCGGCCCGGCTGCCCCCGAGTGCCTGCTGCTCCCCCAGCTCCTCGGTGCCCAATGTAGCCCTTGAAGCCGGGGCCGCCCGGCCGTCCAGGTGCACCCACTGAGCCCTATGGGACGCACAGATGGGGCTGCTCATCAGGCAGCAGGTGCTGGCCCCTGAATGCTTGCCTGCCCCATCACAGCAAGCATCTCCTCCTACGCGTCCCATGGAGCCACCCACCATCCCCATACAGCAATCCCTGAGCTGAGGAGCAGCCTCTGCATGCCTCCAGCCTCCCCCCAGCAGTGGCAACAGCCCCGAGGTTAATCATCAAAAGCCCTTCAGCCTGTTCCACGCTGGGAACTCACCACAGGGCCAGGATGGCCGCGGTCTCCCTTCGCTCCATCCTCTCCTGCGGGTCCCTGTGGGGATGTTGGGCACTCAGCACAAACCCACCCCGCCATGTGCCTCATGCTCAGCCCCTGGCAAACATTGGGAGCACCCTCTCCCCCCCCACACACACTCTGCCAAGGGTGGGAGTGATGCCAGGTGACACCTGGGTGCCACAGGGACATGGATGTGCTGATGGCAGCAGTGGGTCCTGCATGAGGTTTCAGCACCCTGGGTGGCAGGCTGAATTTTGGGGCTGGGAGCATATATACTCTCAGGTCTCCATATTTCATTTCTGCCCCTTGCCCCCTCCCCTCCCCCCAACAGCTATGGGGCAAGAAGTCCTTCAGCTTCACTTTGTTCTGGAAGCAGTGAAGCCCCTGCGAGCTCCCAGCTCCACCAGTGCACACACAGCAGTACCTCCAGCCCAGCTGCTCCGGCAGCTCCATCCCTGCCACAGGGTCCTGCATCACCCTGAGAAGAAAAAGGAATACTTCCAGCTCTGCTCTCAGCTCCCAGCCCCACTGCCCTTGGGTGAGCTGTCCCAGGTGTGAGCCATCCCCACTGCCTCCCCACCAGGACTTGGGAAGAGAACAGGAATGGGGAAGGGCTGCAGCATCGCCCCACTCTACCTTCACTCCTTCAAGACCATGGAGCCCAGGAGGGCCTCGCAGACCTGTCCCACCCTGTTTGGGGCAGAGGAAAAGAGCCACTGACCCACTAGAGCCGGGCTGCAGCCCAGCATCCTGCTCACAGGTGTCCCATTGCCAGGATCTGCAGCCACCCCAATGGGATGGGGACATGTGCTGACTCACAGAGTGTCCTCGGGCTCCGGTGGGTCCTGCGGCACCGCTGACACCAACCTGGCCCTGGGGCAGAGAGGGGGACGTGGTCAGGGGGGGAAGGCAGCATGGACCCAGTGAGAAGGGTGCGCAGCACACGGGGATAAGAGCAGTGGCCCTGGGGCTGCATGCACACGGAGAGTGAAACCCATGGACACTGCCAACGGGAGCCAGTGTGGGTGTCACGCCCATGGGATAAAGCACTCCCTAAGTGAAATTTGCTACTTGGCATTTTCCACAGCTCCCAGACCCCAGATCTGCTGGGCTAAGTGCTGCTCCTCATCACCCCGCACCCAACCACATCCCCACAGCCTGCAGCTGTACTTGCCAGCAGCCCCTCCTGGCCCTTCTCTCCTTTGCGGCCTTTCTCTCCATCCTCCCCTGGTGCAGCTCCCAGCCCCGGCACTCCAGGAGGGCCCTGGGGGCCAGCATCTCCCTGCTCCAGGATAGACATGAAGGAATAGCGATTAAACGAGTTTCCAGATGGAGACACATCAGCACAGAGGTTCTGATGCCAGCTCTGAGCCCCACATCTCCACTGTCTCCGCACCTTTCGTCCCTGTGGTCCCGGCTCACCCAGCTCTCCAGCATCACCAACATCCCCCTGCCAAGGGGTGAAGCATCAGCAACAGCTCAGCAGCCCCATCCCAGCCCCATCCCAGGGGATCTCTGCTCACACCTCCTTCCCCTGCTGCCCAGGTCCCCCTGGCAGCCCCGCTGGCCCACGTTCCCCTTGCTCCCCGCAAGCACCACTGACACCCGGAGCTCCACGAGGTCCTGCATCACCCTGCAAAGGATGGAGACCACCAGGATTACTCTTAGCTGGCTGATGCTGCCCCATGGGAATGGATCTGCTGGCCCCATAGAACTGACCTGCTGGCCCTTGTGCCCCGGCTGCCCCTCAGCTCCCGCAGGTCCTGGTGGTCCCTGCAGAAGAATCACACACTGGGACCAAACTTGTCCCCTGCTCCAGGGCTGGATGTCTCTCCTGGAAGGCTGCTGCTTCCGTATCCCCACATTGCTCAAAGCCCTTCCCTTGGCTTTCCCCCTGCTTTGGCTCAGGGTCAGCAGGAAGTGCAATGGGAGGGCACGGCATCCCACACCTACCTGCTCACCATCCAGCCCACTGACACCAGCTTCCCCACGATCCCCCAGGACACCCTGCCAGGGAACACGGGGACAGAGAGCTGCAGCATCCCTCCAGCCCAGCCAGTGCTAGCTGGGGGGCTCACAAGGAACCATCCCCTTGTGTTGGGCAAAAGGGGTTCAGTGGCAACCTGGGGATCAGCCCAAGTGCCAACGAGGGGAACAGCCCTGCTCCTCCCATACCTGCTCGCCTCGCATCCCCGAAGGCCCCTCAGGTCCTCTTGGACCTTCTCGGCCCTGTGAACAAGCAATCCATATTAACAGCACGGTGCAGTGCTAACCCAGCAGGCCCCTGCAGCCTGGATGCTGAGGACCCAGCACCCCCACACCAAGCCCCCTGTACCTCCCTCAGTGCTGAGCAGCCCCATCCCACTGGTATCCCACTCACCGGGTACCCAGGAGGGCCGGCAGCCCCTGCTGCCCCAGGTGCCCCCGTTTCCCCCACTAAGCCGGGCTTCCCAGGCACGCCGTGCAGCCCCCGCACACCAGGAGCTCCCTGTAAGGCCAGGAGGACGTTTAGGATCCCAGGCAGTGTGTGGGTCTTGTTCTCCATCACCTCTCTCCCACTCCATCACACAGCATACAGCTCCAACTCTGCACCCCACTCACCGGCAGCCCTGGGAGCCCCCGAGGACCCGGCTCTCCTGCTCTTCCCTGAAACAAGAGAGACCCCGAGCAGGCTGCAGCAGAGCCATCCCCAACATGCAGCAGCAGAAGAAACCCCCAGCAAACGGGGCTGGGGAACACATTGCCAATGCCATTGGTATTGCATGCCGTGTACTGCAGGGTGCTGCATGGAACACATTGTGTTGCACTGCATGGCACACGTTGCAGGGTATTGCATGGCATGTATTGTTTAGCACACGTTGCACTGTGTTGCGTGGCACGTGGCACAGGGCATTGCATGGCTGCAGGAGAGAACAAGCAGGCGAGCAGCCCAGAGCAGACCCAGCCCTACCTGGGAACCAGGAGCACCTCGTGGGCCGGGGGGGCCTGGTGGAGCCTGGGGGAGGACAGAGACATCAGAGCCCCGTGCTCAACCCTGACTGCAGCCCTGCACATCCCCTTTCCCCAGATCTGTTCCTTAATGCTGGTGGCAAAGATTTCCCATCTCTCTGCATCCAGCAGGGAGCTGGAGCTGCCCAGAGGCAGCCAACAGCCCTCACCTTGGCACCAGCTTTTCCAGGGAATCCCGGTGGGCCTTGGGCTCCAGCTTCTCCCTGTTTGAGGACAAAAGATAAATGCTTTCTGCCACCTGTCTTAATGCAGTAGCTCCTTAAGGGGGGAAAAAAGTAGCAGTCCATCATCTTATACAGGTGAAGTGCAGGGAGAGCTGCTGGCTCATCCTGAACGAGGCTGGATCCTGCCCCACAGCACCATAAGATCAGCACCCCAAGCCTGGCTCTACCTTATCTCCCCTGTGCCCTGGCTTCCCACGGTCGCCAGCCAGTCCTGGGTAGCCCTGGGGAGAGGATGGTGTTAGGATGATGTTAGGAGGCATTCAGGGCTGTGCAGCAGCAGCGGGGTTTGGGGGAAGCAGTGGTGATGCTCAGGGCTCGGTGCCTTGCTTGGCTTTGGCTCATTGCCCTCATCCCAAATGGATCCATCACTCCCTCCCTTGGTCCCCATGCCTCTCCTGGGCAGCCACACCACTTACATACATGCCGACCGGCCCTTGCGGTCCCTCCAAGCCAGGTTTCCCAGGCAGACCCTGCCAGGAGACAGAGCCCTCAGCACCCTGCTCATGTGCTGGGCTCTGGGCTGGGCAGACCCATGGAGCAACAGAATGCCCACCCCCAAGTGCCTCCACAAGGTGTGAGTGCCCCTTTGTGCCCCACATCCAGGCAGTCTCTGAGCAATCTGCGTCCCTCTGTGTGGCCCCAATGGGGATGTGGGCCTGAACCTCATGCCCAGGAGCAGCTCAGATCCCCCCTGCTGCCAACCCTGGTGCATCCAAACCTGAGCAACCTGGATCCTCCCCACACCAGTCAAGGGGCACTCATTGCCACCAAGTGTTCCCCAGGACACCCACACCCATCCCCATCCCCAGCTCTCACCTTTGGACCCATGCAACCCAGGTCTCCATCAGCTCCAGGTTTTCCTTGGGGCCCCTTTGGAAGTGTTTAGGGAGGAGATTTCAGCCAATCTGACCCTTTGCTGGTTCCCCAAGGAGGGGACAGTGCCAGCCCTCCCCAGGCACCCTGCTGCCTTCCCACACATACGAGTGCAGAATAGGAAAAGGGGGGGATCCATGCAGGTTGTCCTTACTGTGGGTCCAGGAGGTCCTGCGTGCCCTCTGCCCCCCTGCACACCGACAAAGCCCTGTAGGGAAGGG
Organism: Pavo muticus; assembly: GCA_016647715.1. Taxonomy (NCBI): domain Eukaryota; kingdom Metazoa; phylum Chordata; class Aves; order Galliformes; family Phasianidae; genus Pavo; species Pavo muticus. Next base: position 8,150,997 of record JACDJE010000064.1, read on the forward strand.
CAGAGGATGAGCTCTGGAGGAAAGGGAGAGGAGCGTGAGGATGGAAGACAGAGAGGGTGATAGGAAAGCAAAGGCAGAAGCACTGGGAATGGAGAGGCTCCCCAGCAAAGCAAGCGTTAGGAAACCTTTGGAAGGGAAAATTTGCCATCAGTGATAAGGAATGTCAATCTTGCAAAACCTATTTCTTAAATGCACCCCTCTCATTTTGTCTCCTTTGCCCTTCAAGGGCACATCCCACAGGGCAGAGAGCCAGGCAGGGAGCTGCACAGGGAGAACACAGGTGTGGATGGACAGAAACGAGGCAGAAGGACGGGCAGCTCTACTCACCGGTGCTCCCATCCTGCCTGGGCTGCCCACAGCCCCGGGGGGACCCTGCAGGGTAAGGCAGGGGGTGGTGAGGATGGAAGGCGGAGCAGCCGTTCCGTCCCATCCCATCCCTGCAACCTCAGCCACATGCAGGTCTGTATACAATATATAGGATGTAGTGTAGAATGGGAACCTGTATACCAGGCTTTCCTTCTGTGCCTTCTGCTCCAGGGATGCCTCTTGAGCCCTGGAAAGAGGATCTCACCTCAAAGCAGAGCCCAGTGACGGACACCACAGCTTCCCAGCAGCTGTGCCCTCCCACAGTGGCCAAAACCCCCAGCCCCATGCACATGGTATCACCTACTTACAGGTGCTCCTGGGACTCCTACCAGCCCACGCTGGCCCCCACGGCCCTGGAAAAGATTGAGCACTGAGAAAAGATTCTTCCTAGCAGCAGTAACACTGACGGAGATTCAACAGGGGTCACTCAGCAAGTGGCCCCTGTGCAGTTCCATCTCCATCCCCCAAAGATGCTCCAAAATTCAGCTGCAGGCAACCACAGCCCACAAGTTACCCTGGAGCCCCGTGGTCCTGGCATTCCCTTTGGGCCATCGGGTCCTCGGCCTCCCTACAATTCACAGAGAGAAATGCTGTCATTTTAGGCAACACTGAGGGTCCCCTCAACCCTTCCACCTCAGGGAGCACCACAGGGTGCCATGCACTGGGGACATGAGGCTGGGGACCTCCATGCTTGGCTTCAGCCCGATGGAGTGGCAGTGTGACGCTGTCCCCCGGGTGCTGGCACTCATGCTGGGGCTCTAGGGCATGGTGGCCACATCCCTGCCCCTCCCTGTAGGGGTGAGGGTAGCCCATGGGGTACCATGATGCAGTGCCAAAGCCATCACTGACCTTCGGTCCTTCGCTGCTGTTCAACCCCACCGGACCCATCTGCCCTTCTTCTCCCTGCGGGAAAAAATAGAACAGAAATGACTGGGAGAATCCAAGAGCATACGAAGGGTGGGTGTGCTGAGCTCAGTAGGCTCAGACACAGCCATGGTGCTCCAGCACAGGCGGCTCAGACCAATGAATACCGCAGCAGTGCACAAGGCAGCTCAGCCTGCAAGGTGGGAAAGGTGGCAAGATGAGCTGTGCTGCATCCCTGTCTCTTAGGGACGTGGGAGGGTTCATTTCTCATCCTGAAGAGTGATTGTGAGGGCAGATCCAGGGAGGCACCCCAAAAACCCTCTCATGGTTGCTCAGGCTGCACAGCCCCTGCCTGATGCAGCATCTCCTCCCTGACCTGTTCACTCCAGGTGACAAATGAGAGGGCCCAGAGCTTCATCCCACAGGAGGAGGAGGAAGGATGTGGCTGGCAGAGCTGCCCATGCTCCCTTCACCCCTCCCAGGCTGCCTGCCCACCCCCAGCCTCACCTCAGGTCCCCGAGGTCCTGCTGCCCCGCGGGGTCCTGGGAAGCCCAGTGAGCCCATCTGGCCCCGCAGTCCTGGGGGACCTGCAGCTCCTGGTGCTCCACGCAGACCCTGGGCAGGAGGAGGGTGGAAATGGATCAGTAGCACGGTGTGAGCTCACACACAGCACGGTGTGAGCACACGGCTGGGTCTGGCTGCTTTCCCAGCCAAAGGAAGGGAGCAGCTCCCAGCCATGGCCCTGTGCACCGTACCTTGCCTCCTTTGGCTCCCAGGTCTCCCTTGGCTCCACTGGGACCCCGGCAGCCCTGTGAGAGCAAGGGGGGAGGGGAGGGCACCCTCAGGCCTCTTGGAAACCACAACCAAAGCTTGGTCAGATCCCACTGATGCCTATTTGGGTGTCACAGCGCTGGCTCCGCTCCCATCAGTGAACCCATCCCATGTCAGCACCTCATCCTCATTAGAGACTCGTTTAACACAAGCTGAAGCACTCCCACTGTCCTTGTCACCCCCAAAGCAGCTGACAGAGCACACTACCATCTCTGCCTGCTCCTCATGGTACAGCACTTCAGACAAATCCAAAACTGCAATGCCACCTATTCCAACGTCAAGCCCAAATGTGGATAAACTGGTGAAAGTGGTGCTTTGGGCTGCTTGATCATGACTTTCCCATACCCTGAGCCATGCACAGTGTGGGTGCCATCACTCACCCGCTCTCCTTGGATGCCCTTGGACCCTGGCAGGCCAATAAAGCCCTTCGGAGAGAGACACAAAACATGAGTTAGACAAAAAGAACACAACGCAGAAAGAACCCTGCCAGTGGGGGTGGGTGGGTG
>JACDJE010000064.1:8153602-8378984 GCA_016647715.1 Pavo muticus
GGGTGGGGGGGGGAGGTTGGGGCTGCTGGGCATCACCCCACAGTGCTTTGGGGGTGCTTCAAGGTGAGGATGGGACACCTCCCAGCCTGCCATTCACCCCCATGGACTCACCACAGGTCCCTCCTGTCCTGGTTGTCCCCTCATTCCAGGGACCCCCTCTGTGCCCTGCAAGGGGAAAGCCAGCATCAGCCACCCCAGCGCTGCGTTTGTACAGCCAAAAGCAGCACAGCCCCCAGGGGACGGGGGTGCCTTGAAGGGAAGCTCTTGAACCCAAGTTCCAGCCCCACCAGAGGCCAAAACTGGGGGAGAAATTCTTACAGCGTCTCCTTTGGGACCGGAGGACCCCTCCATCCCAGCAGGACCCTGCAGAGAAGCACGCAGGGATGGGGCTCAGCAGCTCCTTTCCCAACTTGCATGTATGCACCTCAGCAACGCAGGACGGCACCTGCACATCATTTACCTGCATGCCCCCAAGGCCGGGGGGGCCACGCTGCCCCTGCAAGCCCTGTGGCCCCTGAAAAACAGCAGAGGGGTGAAAAGCTCCCAGCACCCCCAGACACCCCATTGCTGTGAGATTTGCCTGTCCTGACATACCTTGGGTCCGTGGGGGCCCGGCAAGCCGGGAGGACCCATCTCTCCCTGTGGAGAGAGCAGTGAAGGGATGGGGTGAGCACAGCAGCTGGAAGATCCCAAAGGACAGAGCGGGGAGCCTGGGCAGCCTCACCTGAGAGCCATTGACTCCTTGGCACCCAACAGAGCCTGGCTGGCCTGGCTGGCCCTGCAAGACAAGAGCAATGCTCAGCCCTGGGGCTGTGGGAGCTGAGTTGGAGGCAGGGTTGGAGCCCCCCTAGCATTGCCCACTGCTGTGGGAAGTGGAGCACTGTGACTTACCATAGGGCCAGCAGGGCCTGAGGCACCCACTGAACCACCTTCTCCCTGAGGCAGCAGAGAACAGATGCCATGTTATGGTGTGATTTTCTGCTTTGAGTCTTCACATCCCCAGCTCCCCCCTTCTTCTTCGCATCATGCATCAAGGACTCTCCAGGCGTCCATTATCCCTCTGTCCCTATTTCTTCCCTACTCCATGACCAAACCACTTTGATTTCCCTTTTACCTCTCCTACAAACCCCATTCTCTCTCACTGGGATGCCCCCCCTACGCTGTCATCATGCTGAGAGCAGCACAGAGCCCAGGTGCTGCCACAGCCTGGGGCTCACCCCAGGGCTCCTTGCTCTTTATGGGGCAGGGCTGGAGACCCAGAAAAAGAAAACCCCCTCACCTCCGGCCCTGCAGGGCCCTGGAAGCCCGCTGCACCCTTCAGACCTGCCATCCCCTAGGACAGAAGGCAGAGGGCTCTTAACAAAGTGCTGTTGTCACATCCCTTGCAGTAGAGGGGGGGAAGGCATGGAGATCCCAAAGGCTCTGCCCAAGGGCTGGGACACGTGCAAGGGGACAAGGCATTGTTTGTGGAAAAGGGAATAAGGATGCAGCAGGAGGGGAAGGAGCAGTGTGCAAAGAGAAGGACACCCCATGCTCCTGCATCAACTCACGTGAGCCCCAGCAGGACCGGGCAGGCCGCTCTCCCCTTTCACCCCCTAAAAAAGCCAAGATGGAGGGCAGCATGGCCTCGGGGCAGGAGGCACAGGGAAGGCTGTGCAGGGCAGGGACGGGAACCACACCTTCATTCCCTTCTCGCCTTTCTCCCCAGCAGGTCCAGGGTCACCCAAGAAGCCCTGAAAGAGATCAAGGACAGATGAACCACAAACAGAGCTAAAACACAGCTGCTGTGGCTTGAAGGAGCACTGGTATGGGGCAGGGGATGGGGTCCCTCGAGCTCGCACTACGTGCACCATCTCAGGAAGAAAAGAAATAGCCACAGAGCTGGTCCCCAGCACACCGCTACCCTGCTCCAGTGACCCACACTGCCCTGGCCAGCAGCAGCCATGCGCAGTGAGGTTGAGCCCAAGGGCAAAAGATTCTCCATCTGGAAGATGAGACGATACTTACAGGGGAATGAAGGCCATAAAAGCATAGGCCAGCTCACCTCTTCTCCCTTCTCACCAGCCAGCCCCCGGTCCCCACGGAAGCCCTGCAGCCCCTGCAGAGACAAAGGGAGGAATGGGCCGTGCACCGCAACAACTCCCAGCCCCGCATTCCCCGGAGTCACTGTGGGGTCTGGGCAGCATCACACAGTGCTCACCTGCTCGCCGGGCAGCCCACACAGCCCAGGTTTGCCCATCAAGCCGGGGGACCCATCCAAGCCAGGCTGCCCTGCACGACCCGGCCAGCCCTGCAGCCCTGGCTTGCCCTGCAGAGAGAACCGGCACTGTGAGCCCCGCTGTCAGCTGGGGGACTTGGGAACAGGCTGATGGGTGGGGACAGGAGAGCCAGAAGTCCATGCTGTGATGAAATGGAGAAGATAAACACTGAGCTCTTGCTCTGACAGCGTTTCCTCCGGCCGCCACGTGCCCAACAGGGTGCACATCACAGGGCACTGCGAGCTCCATCCCCAAACCTGAACAGCAGAGCCACAGCCAGAAGCAAACTGGGAGTAGGGGAGCGCACTGGGAGGGAGCAGTAAGAGTGAAAGCCCTCTGTGTCTGTTGCTCAGCTCTGGGGCACTCCAACTGTCCTCAGTCCTTCCCCACGTGCAGAGCTGAGGCTTGGGGCAGTTTTCTGTTTGTCCTCAGCTCACTGGCAGCTCTGAATTAAGGCAGGATAAAGCTCAGTCTGGAACTGACGGAAGGCATTTCCCTTCAAACTGCTTTGATCGTTCGGATTCCCCAAGAAATCCCCAAAATCTAGACTTAGAGATTGGAAAGTCAGAGCTTGAGGGAAGCAGAGAAAGGTGCGGCTTCTTTGGTGTCTTTCAGAGTGAAGAACAGGTTTGGAAAACACAAATCTTGCTTGAGAAGGGTTGTCCTTTTCCAGCTCTTGTCCTTTCCTAGCACAGCTGGCAGCACTGTCCCCATGCACATCCCTGCTGCACGGAGCAGGGTGGGCAGAGGACGCCTTGCAGCAGGCGTGCAGCGGGGAGGGGATTTGCTCTGGCACCCAGAGCTCTGTGGTGGGGCTCCATTTCTTGCTCAAGATCTTCAGCTCTAAATTTCTCCACCAGCTTTTGGAGCTGTGAAGGTCCAACACAGGCACCAGCCCCCCACCCTCCACCCCATTCTGCATTTGAGCATCCCTAGTCATGGGGTGGGTGGCACTCACCGTGTACCCCCGCTGGCCCTTCTCCCCCGGCTCTCCCGGCTCCCCACACAGCCCCTGTGTGCAAACACAAATCGAGTCAGCAAAAGTTGGCTGTGCCCCTGGGTCATATGGCAGAACTGAGAGATGGCGTGGCCTCGTAGGTATGGTTACTTGGAGAACAAGGAAATCACATCCAAGGATGGATCCGCATCCAAGCACCCTGCGGCTGCACCACACATGCCCCTCTGCCCCACCTGTGACCCAATGCTGGGCACCATTTGAGAGGCTCCTTGACTTGTTCTGGTGGCTCTCTGAATGAACAAACACTGGCCTTATCCAAATAAGTGGGCACACACAGGAGCAGCACCGGGAACCAGACCCGCAGCACTAGGGGCTGGCGGAGGGGGGACCGTGTCACGGAGCTGAGACATCACCTGTCCACCCAGCCAGCAAACCCCTAGGTTGGAAACCCAAGCCCTTGAATTACAGCTGATTTTGAGGGAGCCAGGAGTTGCTTAGGAACCCAAAGTGTCCATGGGAAGGCAGGGGCACCTGGAGGTGACTGTGCTTACCGGCATGCCAACTTTCCCTGGGTGCCCTGGGGGGCCGGGGGCTCCAGGTTTTCTCTGCATTCAAGAGAAGTGTTGGTAGAGCAGACCTTGCTGTCAGAGTGCTTGGGTAGAGGAAAACCCCCCAGCTGGCCATGAAGAGGGAAAAACAAACCTGGAATGCTACTCACCGGCCAGCCAGCGTGCAGCAGCTGGTAAAAGGATGATTGCTGAAAGAAAGGGAATAAACATCAAACAAAGTCCTCCCTGAATCCCCATTCCCTTTCTGCTGGGAAAGAAAACTAACTTTCAGTACACAAACTACAAGGTGTATCTCATGTGGGGTGGTACCACACTGTACTCTTATCCAGGCTGCAGGTGCCCAGGCTGGGAGATGAGCTTATCTTCCTCCTAGAGTCCATTGAGCTGCCTGGGAATGTTGTTTTTCAGCATAGCAGGGACTTGTTCTGTTGCAATGCTCCTGCTGCAGCCCTGCCACGTTCCCACCCGTACAGCCCAATGTCCTTTCTCTTTCCTTCCCTCCACCCCTGCCAGGGGCATTTTGTCACAGAGAAGGAGACCAGGTTGGTTCAATACAAATAAATCCTCTCCAGCACTGCCTTCATCACCCCCAGCACATTGCTGGTATCAAATTCAGCCATTAACATCTGTCTGGGGCCGTGTCCCTGCACAAAGCTGCACCTAAGGTGACCGCCCAGCCTCCTTTCCTCCCAGCAGCACAACCTACAGACACTTGGGAGGCAAAACCCATTCCTCCTGAGCAGCAAGCTCAGCCACATGGCTCCAGCAGTACCTCCAAACCCACTGCATCCAACACTGCAACCCAAACCCTGCCCTGTCCCCACCAAACACACACTCAGGTGCTCAGGTTTTAACCAACATCAATCTCAGGGGAAACCCCCTCCAAAGTTTGGCCCTCCGACACTGAAGGAAGAAGCCAAGGAACTCATCACAGAGGGTAAACACAGAGCCTTCAGCACATGGGAGCATTTCTATCAGCCAGCTGTGCTCAGGGGGCAGATGATGGATGGATGCATTTAACGAGCCCTAATGCTGCAGCACTCATCTCGGGCTGCTTGAGACTCAATCCTGAGTTGGCCACTGCTCCTTTCCCCTGCCAGGACTATTTGGGGGCTGGAGCAGGGCCAGCACTTTGCTTTGTCACGGGAATCAGCAAACTCAGGTTCACTCAGGACAGGGTATTATTTCATGAGGCTTCAAAAATACCCCAAATCCAACCTTTTGGGAAAAAAACCCACCATCTTCCACAAGAGCTGAGCTCTTGCTTTCTTCTGATTGAAAGTTCCCTGCCCTCGTTTCCTAGCCTGCCCTCTTGCCTTTAACACTATGGGGAGAGACAAAGAGAACAGCAACGCTGCAGGCTGAGCTCCCCAGTCCGGGCAGGAGCTCCTGTTTTCCAGTCTTTTCCACTCTATGCTACCTTGATGAAGCCTAACAAGGCCTGGATACAGCACTGAGCACTGCACCCTGCAGTTGCCTTCCTGCCTCCAAGCCCCATCCCCAGCAGCAGGACAGGAGAACATGGAACCTTAGGGAAGGAAAAGGCCCACGGCGCTTTCCCTCTCCCCCCATATCTCCAACCTGACAGCCTCCCCGGTCCAGCCCTGCCAGCCAGGAGAAGATGGGAAGGTCGGAAAAACCCTTTGGTTTGCCCACCCTGAAGCCCTCCTGCAGTTCTCACCGTGAAGCTCAGCCAGTCCTCGAGGGAGTTCCTCCAGAGGACAACGGTGGGGATGCCAGGGATCCCTGTGGGGCCTGGGTCCCCTGGGGGTCCCATCCGCCCCATGGCTCCGGCGTGACCCTAAGAAGAAAAAGGCAGCTCTGTAACTCAGCCTGGGGTTTGGACAGTGGTCACAGGTTGGGCACAGGTCCTGGCTGGGATACTTCTCACTGTGTCAATGCTGGGGAAGCAGGGGCACAGGGAAGCAGGGGCACAGGGATGTCAGTGTCACATGGCAGCATCCCCCCCAGGTGACCTGAGCTAAAAGCTGCTTCATGGGATTCAAACACCCAGCAAAAAGAGTGTTCTCCTCTTCCAAGCACACACAAGGGGCCTCCACCCTGCAGCATCAGATGCTCGCTTTGCTATGTTGATTTAAAACAAGCAAGATGCAAACCCAGACCATCAGTGGTGTTTCCCCGGACCCTTGGCCACATCTCACAGCTTCTCCTGTTTTCCTGGATACTCACTTTGTCTCCTTTGGGCCCCACCAGTCCACGTCTCCCAGGGCATCCCTACAAGGAAAGAAGAGCTGCGTCACCCGGCCCTGCTGCCATCCCCAGCAGAGAGCAAACCAACAAACTGGACATAAGGAAGGTGGTTTTTACACTAAGGGTGGTGAGGCACTGGCACAGGTTGCTCTGCAGACACCCAAGGTCAGGCTGAATGGGGCTCTGAGCACCGATGGAGCTGTGGGTGTCTCTGTGCATTACAGGGAGTGGGACCAGGTGGCCTTTAAGTGTCCCTTCTGACTCAAACTATGATACTGTGACCACCATTCTGCCCTGCAGGCTGCCCAGCCTAAGCTCAGAGGCACTGAGTTGCCCCAGTTAGCACGGATGCAACCACATGCTCACTGCAGCCAAGACAGCCCCAGCTGTCACCAAAGGGACACTCATCGCCAGCAGTGCCTTTGGCAGGTCTCAGGCACAGTCACCTTCCCAGCACATTTCTGGAGGTGAAGATGCCCGAGGTGATGCAGCACATGGGTGTGCTATGGGTCTGACATGCACCACACCACCAACCCAGCAGGAAGGCAAAGCCATGCTTCCAAAAGAAAAATCCTAAGTTTCTTTGAATGTTTTTGGGTATTACAGCGGTGGGGAAGTAAAAGAATGGGACCACAGGCTGACAACACTGTGAGGATTTCTCCTCTCCATCTGCCATGGAGCTGCAACCAGCATACACCACCCATCCATCCATCCCCATTGCCCCCACCACTCACCGGCCGCCCTGGGGGTCCCGGCAGCCCTGGCGGTCCTGGCTTCACACGAGCCCGATATCCACCCACTGATGGCAAGATGGGGTGCCCCAGGGGGGTGGGAGGATGCTCTGGATCCCCTGCAGCCATCCCTGAGGAACCCTTGGGTGCAACTGCCTGGTGTCTCGATGGGGGCACTCTGGAGGAGGCAATGGGCTTGGTGGCACCGCCAGGTTTGATGGGTGGGAGGCGAAGGTGGGTGTGTGCATTGCCCTTCAGCTTCTCCGTGGTGATGTTTTCCTGCCCAGGGTCAGAGGCTTGCTCCTTCTTGGCCGATGGCTCTGGGAGGACAAAAGCACCATAAGGGACAAGGCATTGCGATGATGCTTGGGAGAAAGGGAGGAACCTGCACCAACGGACTCACTGGGGATGCCAATGATCCGTGGTCTGCTCCTGCTGATTCCTGGCCTGCCAGGGCCAGTAATTTTATTATAGGTGGAATTCAACAGCTCAAAGCCTTCATCCTCAATAGAAAGGCTTCCCTCCTCTTCCTCCTGCTCTTCAGCTGTTGGCACCTTGGCAGCAGAGAACAAAGTCCGGGTGCTCCCATCAGGCTTCAGGCTAAGGGTCTCCTGGGCATCCTCCCATGTCCAAGGTGGCCCCAAGGTCAGATCTGAATGGGAGAGCTTGGAATCCTGAGAAGGAAGGAGGGAAAATAATGAAATCTGATGTTTTCTCTCTTTTTTACCCTGCAGGTTGTTCTATTAGGGCTCCAAGTGTCACCTCTGCACCAATACCCAGTCCTGGACCAACGTGCACCATAAGCTTCTTTCAGCACCCGAAGCAGAGCAGGACACTGAATGGGTTCCAGGCAGTCCCCCAACTTTGGGGCAGTTCATCAGTGCCAGCTGGGTTAGCCCATCTGCCTGAGTTAATTATTTTAACACGGATTTGTTTGTAAGTGCTTCTCTTTGGCCCACACCACCTTCCCAAAGCACGCTTTGCAGGGCACATGCAACCCAACACAGGGCACCAACGAGAGCCCATGGGAGCTCAGCCCTGGCTGCTGCCTCGTTGGGTCTGGTGCAAGGCAGATGACGAACAGAGCCAGTGAGAAGTCACTAGAGGGAGACACAGGTCCGTGATTGCCTTGCAGGGCTGGGGAAGGGAGCAGGGAAGTACAAGGAGACAGCGAGCATCCTACCCGTCGTCCTTCCCTGGGCATCTTCTTTTGGTTGAACAGATCGCTTGGCTCTGATTCTGCTTGGCACCATGGACCCAAGGTGCAGGTTGGGAGGGAGTTGGATGGGTAGCTAACCCATCCTGGTGCTCCCAAGCACCACCAGCAGCAATGCCACTGCCAAAACCAGTGGCTCTGAGGCAAGGACCTGCTGGAAAGAGTGGCTCTGGCCAAACCCAATTCAGAAGGACAACTGGGAAGCAGAGGGGCTCAAAAGGCTTTGGAGCATTTCCAAAACAACTGGAATACTTTGCTTTCAATTATGAAACCCCAGGTCACATCCATCCCACGTTATCTGACCCCTCTTTGTCCCTGCAGCTACAACTGAGTGGGGGTTGGGGCCAATCCTTGACTCCACTTGAAGCCATAGCATTCAACCAAAGGACAATATTTTTCTGAGCCAGGGTGATCTCTGAGTATAGAGGTTTTGGGGAGAACAGGAATATTTCTACCTTCACCTTCAACATCCTGGGTATAGGTAGTTGGTGAGAGGCTGCCTGCTCCAACACAGATACACACCACACACTGAAGGTCTGACTAAGCAGGACCAAGCCCCGTTCTTTGCAGCCACCCGTGTCACACTTCTGCTTTAAGCAGAGCCAGGAATAATGCCAGCAGGTGTGATCCAGCCCCCTATTGACTCAGAGGCAGCCAGCTCACATTTTGGTGCTGACATTCATCTAACCCCTCCAATCTTGTGCATGGCCCACACACAGCAAAGCTGGCTTTGCTGGGGACCATTCAGAATCCCCAGCATGAGTAAAATTACTCAAACCACCTTGATAACCACATTTTTAAGAGCAGAATCATAGGTTGGAATTAGGTTGGAAAAAGACCTTCATGAACATCAGGTCAACCTGACCTCCCAAGTCTCATCACTAAGCCATGTCCCTCAGTGCCACAGAGCTGGCACTATGTGGAATCACAGCACCATTAAAGTTGGAAAGACCACTGAGATCACCTGGTCCAGCCATCTAGTCCAACCATCAACCTATGCCTGTGTAGGCAAGGGGCAACCCAGCACCGAGGAGCACGAGTTGAGAGAGGTTGTGGTAAGGTCAAAGTGCAAGAAGCAAAGAGGGCAAGATGCAAAGCAAGGTCTGGGGCCTGGTGGGAGGAGCTCCTCAGTACTAACATCCTAGCCTATCAACACATTGTAATTAGCAGTCACTAGCTCAATTTCCCCCCTGAACAATGCAGCCCGTGGGCCGTGTAATTTGTTAGCAAACCACAGCAAATTGGGGTCAGCCTGATGCATGCTCCGACATCTGCCCAGCAAAGATCTAATGCTACTTGTAAACCTCCACTCCCAGCACCTGGCAGTCTAAAGAAGAGCTAATAAATAGCAGAGGGGATGGGAACTCATCTCAGGGGATGGAGGAGGCTTGGGGCAGCGGTGGCACCACGCATCGGGCGATCCTCTTCCTGCAACCAGGCACAGTAATTAAACCCACAGCCTCTGCAATCACAGCTGTGTGATTCAATTTGGGGTCTGGCATGCAGTAAATCCAACAAGAAACGAGAGCTGGTGGGGGTGGGGACCTGGCATCTTCGTGAGTTCAAATTAGAACAGTTCTAGCGTTGGCTATTCTGCATTTCGGGGTGCGGATCCTTCAGCCTTGGCCAGAGAAAATGTTTATTTTGTAAGTGAAATGTCACTAACGGGCAGACTATGCAGGACATTAAGAGGAGCTTTGCCATCTGACCCTCCTGGAGGCCACAAACACCACCCCCAACTCCCAGCCCAACTTCCCCCCCCAACTGGGCCATTGAACCCCACCAAGATGTGGGGCAGGAGACCCATTCAGTCCACAACAGCCCCACTCTTCAGGCCAGTTTCCTTCTAGCCAAGGCCTTAGCTAATAATTAAAAGTCAGTTAGGGAAATAAAAGCTCCCGTCAGAGCCATAAAATGGAACATTCAGGTGCTCGTGCTGCCTTTGCTCGCTGCTGTTTCCAGACACACGCTGGGCGAGGAGCACTGCTGGGCACACGGTTTGCTACATGGGTGTCCCATGGGCTTCTGCTGTTAAAATATCAAAAATGCAAAGCCGCCTGATGCCTAAATAACCACAGAATCACTGAGGCTGGGAAAGGCCTCTAAAGGCCACCAGTCCAACCATCATCCCATCACCACCACCACAGCGGTTTCAACGTTGCGTTGGGGGCTTTCTGATTAAAACCTGTTTTGAAATACAGCTTTAAAGGCAAGAGTTAAAGCACTTCAGCTTTCCAGCAAGGCCCCTATTCCCCATCCTTACAAAAAAAGCTATATACATTTAATTCTTGATCCAAACCAAAAGCGTTAATTCCCTTAAAACACATTCTTGCAATAAATGAAGCCACGAAAAGTGCCAGCTACAGCCAGGAGAACTGACACTTCACTCTGCATATCTTACAGAGGGGGAAGTCAGAGAGCTACGATGCTTTGTGCTGCATCACGAGGAGGGGATGATTCAGCCCATGGAGCACATGGACACCGTTAGCCAGAACCCCCCCAGCAGGCAGAGGACAGAGGAAGGTCGGACTTGAAGAGATGCTGAGATCCTGCCTTGCAAAACCTGCACAAAGCCTTGAGTTTAAAGGCAGGTGCTTCAAAGGAAAACTGCTGGTTTGCAAGGGCTGGAGGAGGACTGAATGGCAAGCCACTAAAATGAAATCCAACATCATTTCTAACGGCAGAGGAAAGGCGTCCAGGTGACACTGGACGGCATCAAGGGAGGAAGAGCACGGTGGGAAGCCAGCGCTGGAAGCCTGAGCTCTGCCTAAAGCAGTGGGTTTAAAGGCTCTAGATACCAGGTGCATACACTAACCAGGAGCTGAAGCACTGCGGTGTGCAGCAGGGGATGGCAGGGCAGGGCAGGGAGCCGCTGCAATTACACTGTGTACAGGAAGCAGAGTCAGGGGGACTCTGCAGTGCAACGCTGGAATCACTAGAAAATGCTTGTCTGTGGTTTTTAAGTTCGTCTTCAATGTCTGGCATGGGAAAGGCCTGGGTTAGAGGCTCCCATCTGGAGAGCTCGGGGGAAATGTCCGACTTTCTGAGCTGAAAGTTACGGGTCCCTCAGGTCCCAGCAATCACAGCTGGGTTATGCGGGCTCTTTGTAAACAGAACAAAATGCCAAGATCAATAGCATCCCTGCCTGCTCCTTTGTAACGGCCAGATTGAGAGTGGGAAGCCATTGTGAGAAGAACTGAGGTGCACACGCTGGGAAATACTTTAAGCAGCTCAGAGCTGCCCACAAGAATGGGGCAGAAAGTGCTGGGGTGTGGAACGCCCTAATGGACATCTGGGAAGTAGGGACAGCAGGAATTGAGAGCAGACACAAGGGCTATTTGTGAAAGAGAAGTAATGTGATAAGCAAAGTGCATCCAGACTTGTAGAGGAGCAGCCCCAGCACAGGGCAGTGGCCACTGAAAGAGCCCAACGTGAGCACTGAGGGTTGGTTTGGCTCAGAAAACTGGGGAAGGCCGAGGGGAACTGGGAACAGGCTTTGTGTCGTGTTAACGTGCCAAAACAAAAGGCAAACAGGAGCCCTGGAGCAATTACAGAGCTTGTCCTCAAAGCTCTAGCAGAGCTCGTGCTAGGTAGAGGAGCAGCTGATATGGAGCTTGGTAATAATGAGTTCGCAGACAATGCAATTAATGCTATCGTTTTCAAAGGAGACCTCATGTAACTCAGTGGGTGTCTTGCCCAAGAAGATTAATAGCATTTTGCTGACACAGATAGCGGTGTGATGACCCCTGACTTCTGTTGGGCTGTTTGCTTGGTACAGATGGATACCACCATCCAGAAAGGAGATCCACTCTGAGCAGCAAGCAGGTCAAAGCCCAGCATGGGGCATGTCTGTCCTCAGCAGCACAGACACCACATTGCCCTCATTTTCTGCAAGGTCAGACCAGGCAGAGTGTAATTCAAAGCTTCACACCTTACCAGAAAACGCACTGTTGTGAATAGAAGCCTTTTCCATCCAGCAGACAAAGGTACAATACAATTCACAAGCTCATGATCTAAGACAGACAACACCAAACTATTTTCTTCCCAATGCATTCAACCATCAATCCCTTGGAAGACCCTTCTGGGAGACACCCAGTCTCACCAAGAGCAGACTTCCTCCTAAATGAGCCTCACTTGCAATACAAGCTTTTATCCCCAGTCATCACAAGCAACACATTGTGATTTGCTTTATTCTCTGAAACATGCCTTGATATGAGCAACAACCATCGACCTCTCGCAGAGCTCTGACAGCAGAGCTGGAAACGCTAACAAACACCACGTCTGCTGCCTTCACCCACTCACATCTTCTTCCACTGTCACTATAGCCCTCCATAATTAATCAGCCCTAATTAGGGAGTTGGGAATTTATTGATGTACTTATTTACTTCTGAGTGAACAAAGGCATGGAAAGAGTAACTCCAAAGCACAGCTTTGGACATCCCTGCTCTGCTCTTCACTATTTCACGCTGTAATATGTTAGCAGTGCATTCTTTCTCTTAATGAATCCAGACATCAAAGATCCCGAGGCGTCTCTGGTTCTGATTAAGTGCTCCAAAACCAACCTCGTCCCAAACCCAGGGTATCATTGGCCTTCCCCTGCAGCCCACGAGCTCCACCAGTTCAACCATGGCAGCATCCCATCCAGCAGGATGGGAACACAAACCATCCCTAAGTGCTCAATGGCAGCGCCTGGGAGGGAAATGCAGAGGACTCCTTATTGCTCAGTCAAACAGAAAACCATCCCAGTTTGCATTTGCTGGCAGGCTTCCCTTTCAGGATGTCTGTTTGCATGAAATTGGACAACAAACCACGGCTAGAAATCCCAAATGAATCAAATAAATAGGGTGAGACACCAGGAGGGTAGGCAGAGGGACATGCCCTGCACGTGGCTCCTGCAGCGCAGAGCCGTACCTGAGCCGATGAGTCCTGGATCTCATTGGTTTCTTTTGGCACCTGCACAATCGGAGAGAAAGAGAGACAACACGGGTGCTGAGTTCAGAACCTGGCCAGAGGGTGAGGGCTATCCCTGGGCAGAGTCCTGAGGACAGCCTGGGTGCAACGTGTCCTTGGGCATCAACTGTGTGCTGATGGGGCCAATGTACTTCCGGAAAGATTACTGAGCAGGCTCATAGTCAATTTTCCACCAATGCTGACAACGTAGAAGAAGAAAACATCTGAAAGGATGATGCAATGCAGCAATCTTGCTGGGTGTGAGCAAGAACTTCAAAGTGATGCCCAGCTCCTGGTGACAGCTTTCCCCCAGTACTAAAGCAGAGCTCCAGCTGCATTACTCCACAGCTGCTCTGAATTTCCCTGAGTTTCACACATGGCACACATAGCAGTGCGCACACCCAGGCTTGCTTTGGCTCAGCAGCTCTTCCTCTGCCTCATTCTCCCCTTTGCACCAAACCCAACTATGACATCAAGGGACTGCCTCCATCCCACGTGCTGACCACCACCGCCATGAGCTCCCAGCATCCCAGCCCACAGCAGGCACCCAGCTCCACCCAGACTGTATTAGCTCCCAGTTTGCTAGCTGCTCCACACCTCTGTCCGTGCTGCAGAGTGGTCCCTCGGAGGAGGACTGAGGCCAGAGGAGTGCACACATGTCACGGTGTGGCTGTGGCACTGCTCGCCAGCTGCTGCTGCGTCCCCCATCACAAAGGTCAGCTGCTGCAGAGCGCCCTGTGGGGGAAGGCAAACAGAGATTTACCTGAGTGCTTCCTCCAGAGGAGAGGGGAAAGCCTGTGGAGCTGCCAGCATCCTGCAGCCAGGGGCTTCTTGTAGGTTGGGGTGGGCACTCAGCATCAACAAGATCCCCACCAAATCCACAGCACGTCAACTGCAAAGCAACTCCAACTTCAGGCTGGACAGGGCTGAGCACTGACGGAGCTGTGGGTGTCCCCATGCACTGCAGGGAGTGGGACCAGATAGCCCTTACGGGTCTCTTCCAATTCACACGATTCTGAGACCCCTTCAGATGGAGGTGAAACCACACTTCGTGTAGATAAAGCAAACCCCATCCCCAAACACAGCCCTGCCCAGCCCTCACCTCAAAGGGGATCTCGAAGGACTCCACCAGGCCTCCGATGACGAGCAGCCCCTCGGTGCCCACGCCCATCCCCAGGTAGCCAGGCCAGCTGGCTCTCTCCACCAGCCGACAGTCCACGTGCAGCTCCAGGCTCTCCTGAGAGATGCCAAGAGCAACTCGGTGCCAGCGCCCATCGCTGAGCAGGGAAACGGGGAACCTGAATCACCCAGAGGGAAGGGAAGAGGCAGAACATGAAACTTGGGTCCTACACAATGCAGGATGATGCATCACCCTTACCAGCTCCCAGGGCTCCTCCATCCTTAGCGTGGATGCTAAAGATGGGACAAGAGAAATCAACGCTATTGTTACAAATAAGCTCTGTTGGTTCCTTCCAGCTTGGGGGAAATGGAGGTTTCCAATGGATTTGGAAGTCTCAGTGAAAAATGATGTTTTGAAAATTATTGCTATTTGTGTCTTGAAAACTATGGAAAATTGGTGGTGCCTTGGAAATTATTGCTGTTTATTTCTCTTGCACCTTGGCTTATCCCCAGTCATTCTACAGGGCAAACTGCAGGCTACCAAAGCAATGATTAAGGCAACATTGACCCAGGGCATCCCCTACCAGGACATCAGTGCTGTAGGCAGGCTGGCTTGGCTCCAGCAGAGCAGAGATGGCCCAGGAGGAGCAGACAGAGCAGAAAACAGCCCCTTAGTGTCACTTACTCATAGTGCCTCCTCCTCGTGGTGATGAAGACCAAGCCAAATGGGCTAACCCGGATCTGGAAGAGCACGTGGCTGCGATGGCTCAGGATGGTCACCAGGCTGGTGTCCTCCTGCAGTGAGTACCTGAGCTTCATCAGCACACTCAGCTCGTCTGCAAACCTGGGAGAAAGAAGAATGGCATCTTGCAGCATACAACGAGTCACAGTACAAACAAGCTCAGTAAGAATAATGAGAAAACCCAAGAGCAAACAGTCCTTCAGGCTGTAAGGTTGGATACCCAGCAAGGAGCTGCCAGGACACAAAGCACTGTCCACATAGCCTTAATGCCTCTGTCTGAGGTGCAATCTCAGCACCCACCTGTCCCCAAACACCTCCTGTGTAGGAATGCTGAGGGTGGAGTACTGCCCAAACTGCAGCGTGCTGCAGTTGGCCTCATCATAGCTGAAGGAAATGTTGCTGAGGTCCTGTGCATGGGAAGTCATTTTGTCCAGCAGGTTCACTTCATCTGCATGAGAGGAGAGGAGAGATGGTCAGCAGCTGAGCCGCCCTCACTCTGCTCACTTCATTCTTCTTACTGGGAGGGGCAACGCAGCTGGAACATCATCGAGGATGAAAATACAATCTGGGGACATTGAAAGTTCATAGATTCAGCCAACAGCTCTGAGAACATCAGCAGCAAGCAGGTGATACGTCTGAAATGGAAAGTGCCTTCTGAGAGCAGTGCCCCAGAACCACAGAGGGCCATTCCCACCCCAGCAGTACCTGTATGCAAGTAGAGTTGAGCGCTGTGAAGCAGAGCATGGGACAAACATGTCCTAAAACACAGATACCAGCTCAGCTGGAAAGCTGCTCGGTCCTTTCCCAAGTCTCCTTGTTGAGGTTGGCCCACTTTCAATACAGAATTGTACCAGGGAGAGAAATTATGCTACTGCATCCCCTAGAAGGCAGCTGCACTGGCCAGGCTGCAGGGCACCCACTGCCCAGAGCACGGCTTGTTGATATTTCAAGAGCTATGCTCTGCTGTGCATCACACAGATCCATTTCCCAGCAGCTGAGATGTTGGGAGCACCACAACATCTTCAGACCAGCAAGAGTGCGGGGCTGAGCTCGGTTGGAGACAGCAGCTACGGATCCTGAAGTGGTGCCAGATCTGCAGAGCTCATCTGTGCCAAACGTGGTGCATGTGTGTAGTGCTGGGAATTAACCCGGGACCAAACACAGCTGAGAGAGAAAAAGAATGGGGATACTGCTCCTTTCCCATTCCTCCCCATGGGTGAGGGTGCACCAAGGGCTGTGTGCTCCATCCCCAGGCCCTCACCCCTGCAGGTTACAGGCAGGTCAGAGCGAAAGCAGGGGATGCTGTTAGGTGAACGGCTGAGGACTCACTACAATAAATAGCATGGTTAAATGCAAGCTTTCCCAGGGAGGGCACGGGCTTAACGCATGACTTGAGCACGTGATGGATGTTAACCACATTCCATGAAAACACGCAGGGCGAAGTGAAGCACGTGCCTTCCTAAATAAAGAGCAGCAAAGCCTCAGCACCAAAGCCTCTGTTTGCAGCTTCTCCCCAGGACTAACCCGGGGTCGCTCCCCCCCTGGCACTGCAAGGTTTCTGCTTGTTACGGGGATGTCATGGACTCGCTCCGTGCTTCAGAGCAGGTTTGTTTTTCTCTCTTTGCATTACGCTCCCTGGATTACACAGCACAGCCCAGAGGCGTGCCCAGAACCGGCATCGCTTTCCCTGCCTTCATACAAACGAGTGCACTTTAAGAAAGGGTCGCAAAGCTGAACGATAAACCTCCAGCAAAGTACACATCCCTGCTACAAAATGAAACCACCTGGAAAGAAACACATGGAAACACTCTAAGAAGTTATGAACAAGTCTCATCTCCAATATTAAGCACGAGCATATCTAGGATGGCAAGGTGAGGAGACAAAGGCAAAAGGTCTGCATGCACCCCAGCACTGGTTGGTACCACGGACTTTCCCAGTGCACCTGTACCACTGCAAGCTCCTGTCTTCACCACAGGGCTTTCCTTGTGCTTTTGCCCCCACACAGCTGAAACCCCCCAAGAATAAGAGGGGGAACAGGAAACCCAGAGCACACTTTGGTCTATCAAGGAACACAGAGGACAATGCCAAGGCAAAGCTTCAGGCAGGGCTGAAAGATGAGCACCCTCTGCTTTGCATTGCTCTTAAATGCATTGCTCTTAAATGGAGCAGAGGCTGTGGGTGGAGGTCCCAGGTGAGGCTGCTCGGGGTCATTAGGGCCCATTGGTGCTCTCAGGACCCCTCCTGTCCCATCCCATCCCATCCCATCCCATCCCATCCCACTCCCAGCGCTGCAGTGCAGGGGGCAGAAATTAGAACACCCCTCCCTGCACACACATGGATCTTCTGCTCAGACTGCAGTTCTCCCCAAGGAGGGGGAGTGAGAGGAAAAAGAGATGATGCTAAACGTTGGAAAACATAACTGGAGCCCTAGGAGAACTCATCATAGGATCTGTCAGAGTCAATCACTTCCTGAGGACGTGGCACTGTTGCTCGGGATGTGAAGTGACAGGGCTGGACAAGGCCTGCAGACAGCCCTCTGCTTGTTGGCAGGGCACAGAGCGCACAGCCCCATGGAGCTTCTCTCCAGTTTCTGAGTGCCTTATGGAAATACTGCACTAAAAGTCTGCGTAGGCTCATAGTCCGTGTACTTCTGCAGCCTTTCCAAACTCTGAGTTGGAGAAACTTGCACATCACCACTAAAACTAAATAATAAAATTAAATGGAAATGGAAGTGATGCATTAAATGATGGAAGAAGAGGCGTTTGTGCCACGACAAGGCTTTCCTGGCCCCTCTCACCACCAACACCAGCACCCTGGCACATGCACAGCCCCATAACCAAGGGCTCGAAGCCAGGTGGCCCTCCCAGTGCTCCTCCACTGTTTGGCATTTCTGTTTTGCTCTTCAGAGCAAACTGCTTGTGCTGGAGCTGTGACCTGAGCAGGGCTGTGCACTGCACACACACTGCTGGGCTGGAGCGAGCCCTCACCTATCTACTTGGTCCCAGTGCCATACAGAGCTCTCATTTCCACGCACAGAGGCATTGATGCCCTTTACTTCCTAGAAACCCACATATAGTTGACCTTGTGAAACACTGAATGCTATAGCAAGGGGGGAAAAAAACACCAGCCAACCCAACCAGCGAAAAAATACAAACAGAATGGCATCTTTGCATTTGTTTGGACTTGCCTGCTGACTGCCCACTGTGGGTGGACAAGGACATCTCTGCGGTATTGCATCCACAGGACACCAGCCCATCTTCCCATCTCTCTCTAACCAAGCATTATTTGTATGGCAGCCATCCATTCTCCACCACACTGGCTTCCTACCATTTCCAGTACACTGTTTGCCCAATAATTTCTTTCTAAGTAAGTGCAACACAAGCCACGGGAGAAAGGTTTAAGCTGAGGGTGTTGTGTGTCCACTCAGAGGGTTATGCAACAGGACTTAAACCTTCCCCTCCCTGCTCTGGGGAGCAAAGAGAATTCGGTTGTGACTCAGTGGCTGCAAGTTGGAGGGGACAGAGCCAAGGCAGGAAGAGAAAGAAAGAGCACGTTGCTCCCGGGAGGGGTGAATGCCTCTAACCACCCATGGACAGGACAGAAAAAATCAGGGAAGCGAAACCTTCTCGGAAGAAAAGCCTGCTGCACACATTGTTCAGACAGGAAAAGCCGAGCAGGGCGGGCATCCAACGCCTCGCACACTGCTGCTGCTTTGTGCCGGGGTCTGCAGAGGGATGGGGATGGGGCTTCTGGGGACAGCGCCTGGGGAGGAGGAAGGGCTGCTGGGAGCACGGGGTGACCCTGAGTGAGGACAAGCTGGCCACAAGGGAAAGAAGGCCAGGCTGGATGGGGCCCTGGGCGGCCTGATCTGGTGGGGAGCAACCAGCCCACGGCACAGGTTGGGGTGGGGGGCTGTAGGTTGCCTTCCAACACAAGTTATCCTGTAATTCTACAATTCCATCTCATACAGCTCCTCAACCATCTCCTTCCTGAGTGTTGACCTCAAAGTGAAGCTCTTGGTCTCTAGGAAATTGCCCTGGGCTGCTACAATTCACCTCAGCCCTGCACACCTCATTTTCCACGTATCCTTCCCAATAAGCACGGTGGAACTGACGTTTTATCTATAGTCAGGGCTTAACAGCTTTAGCTGGGAGGGGATTTTTAATTGGGTTGCATTTAAACCTGTGCAAATCCCCTCAAGGCCATCCTTCAATCAGTTCAGGTCTACCTTATAGCAATTAAACTTAATTACTGAATTGCAGTGAGTCAGCATAAGCCAGATATGAGCAGTCTACAACATTTACGCAGAGAATTTGGTGGGATTAATTTAAAAAGACGTAAAACATATTCTGGTAAAACTTGTGTGACAGCAAGCGGGGACAAGTCCCAAAAACATTGGCCCTCACTGTTGCTCGTAAATAAGCTTCCCTTTGTTGCTTCATTGCCAAAGTAAAGCAACGAGTTCTGCAAACTAGGAGGTTGTGTTCTTGTTCAAGGAGGCTGTGGATGCCCCAACTCTGGAGGCATTCAAGGCCAGGCTGGATGTGGCTCTGGGCAGCCTGGTCTGCTGGTTGGCGACCCTGCACACAGCAGGGGGTTGGAACCGGATGATCATTGTGGTCCTTTTCAACCCAGGCCATTCTATGATTCTATGAAACTATCGCCCTCCAGGGGCTCATGTCCCAAAGGTCTCCCTCTGTTTTATAGAGCTGGGAGGTGTCAATACACACACACTGCAGAGAAGCAGTGATGGTGGAGATCTCTTGCAAAAGGAAATGCAATTGGAGAGTTTGGGGTGGAAGCAGTGGTTTGATGGGCAGCACCTACTGTTGGAATGTCTCCGTCACCTTCTTCTCCATTAGAAGTTGATCTTCACAAACAACTCCAGCCCAACTTCCCAGCGTGCCGGGCTAGTTATTTGAAAGCCTGGCAGAGATCAACCTGAGCTGTTATTTCAATGGTGTTGAAAGTGTCTCGAGCAGCAAGGGGAGCGGTCAGGCCAGCGTTATCCTCTGCTGCAGGCATAAGCATCTGGGAGAGATAACAACCTGTGAACACCAAAATCAGTGCATCCAGGCCCAAATTTCAACATTTCAACAAAGGAGGGCTCAGTGGGAGCCCCGAAGCAGATCCTGCCCCTGAACTCCTCTGCATCGGTGAAGAAACAGTTCATTAAGTTTAACCTGACACCGCTTTTAAACTTCCGCCTAACGTCATCCGAGGCCGAAACTGAACCTTCAACCTGAGAACACTGGAGATGTGCAAGGCACGGCGGACCAGAGGCGGCACACCCAGCTGTTAGTCACTGCTGAAAGGCAGCAGGAAGGGTCTGATCTCGTGCCAGCAGCCATCTGTCGCACCGCCACGGGCCTCGCGTTGGATCCGATCCCTGCCACTCTAGTTCTCCAGGTTCTAATCAAAGAACAGAGACCTGCAAGAGAGGAACAGCGCTGTGATGAAAGCTGCTTTGTGCACCCAGCCCTGGGGCTGTGAGTCCCGGCACCGTGCTGCACTGTTGGGTCAGACCGTGGCACCAAAAGCTGATCCATTCTGGTAGAGGTAGCAGCAGGAGGGAACGAGAGCAAATCTGCACTGCCAGCATGAACAGAGGGCTCTGGTAAACTCTGTCTCATGCAGTCTGCACTAACAAGCATTGCACAGCCCGACACAGGAGTAGGGATGGTGTTATCCACAGCACGAGAACACACCTGCT
Source organism: Pavo muticus (assembly GCA_016647715.1). Classification (NCBI taxonomy): domain Eukaryota; kingdom Metazoa; phylum Chordata; class Aves; order Galliformes; family Phasianidae; genus Pavo; species Pavo muticus. Next base: position 8,174,070 of record JACDJE010000064.1, read on the forward strand.
GCAATAGGGACAACTTATGCACATATGCAAAACCCTATCTAAAGAGGGTTTCTCATTTTTCCAAGCTAATTCAGAACCAGAGAAATTCATAAAAGGTCTTTGATGTCTTCTCCCATGCCTGTGCTCCCTATTCACTCCAGACCCTGTGTGCCAAGCAGAGATCTCCTGCACCTCATGCACAGCAGTCAACATTGCAGCTTTTAACCCCAACAGCCCCACTGTTCAGTCCTTGCCTTGACCAAACCGATGGCTATCTTCTTCACTGCAACCCAAAATAATACATAAAATATCAGACACATTTATTCTAACCTGGTTGATGTCCCCATCAGACTGCTGCCAGCAGATGCAAGGTGCAGGAGTCTTCATCAGGGCTGGAGAAGAGCAGGCAAAGGGGCAACGTCCATGCAACCAAAGATGCCCTGAAAGCCTTCTTCCTTGGCCTTCATCATTTGTGTCCTTCACCAGGCGTGCCTGATGGGCAGCAAGGAGGAGCTAACTCTCCTTGTGCACATCAACAACTTTTCAGACAGCAGTAGTGGCACTTGTGCTTCTTTAGCCAGGTGCAGAAAGGACATCCTCTACTCATTAAAGAACCCAGTGCTTGAGCATCCCACTCTGCAAGCCATGCTTCCCTTTCCTAGTGCTCTCTGTGCTCAGCCCAATGTGCTTTATCAAGGAACCAGAAGGCAGCTGAAAAAGGCAATGGAGGAAGATAGATAGCACAATTTTCCAACTGTGATAAGAGCCAATGACTTCACTGGGATGTGATCAGATTTGCAACTACAAAGGCTTGTCTCAGGGCACTGCCACCTCCCTGCCATGGATCCAGAGCAGGGATCCCACCCTGGGCAGCTCATGCTCTCATGCTGTGCGATCCCTGCAGCCCTGCCATACACAGTCATTCTCAGACCCATTTCAGCTGATGAGGATTCACAGTTCCAACAGTGACAAGTGAGGCTGGGGAAGCAGCTGCAAGGACTTCCCAGCAAACTACCCAACAAAGCTGGAGCTTGCAGGGGACCAAGGCAGAGAAGACAGATCCCACCTGCACAGGGTCTAACATGGGAGATCTGCTGTTGCACAAGCATCTGGAGAAGGTGCTGCATCTGTCCAAACCTGTCCTAGCATGGGGAGATGTTCCCAGCCACGTCTTCGTTCGGCACAGCCAATTTTCCCTTTGAAAAGAATGGCTGCAGGTCAGCACATGGCTCACCTCTGCTGAGACATGGCCACGTCAGGCTGAAGTTATTCACTCTGGAGACAGTGGAGCTCCCTGCAAAGGCTCTTGACCTTCATTTGATGGGGACAAATGTTCCCGGCCCTGTGCATCCTCTGGCCTGGGGGATCTTTAGAAAAGGGAGAGGAAGGGGAGGGATGCTGGGCAGACAGGGGAAGCCCTTCCACCCTGCTCCCTGCAGCATCACTCACAGCAATACAGAGGGAAAGAAAAAAAAGGGGAAAAAAATTACAGAAAAGGAGCACTTCCCAGGCTAACAAGCTGACATTTCACAGCCAAAAAAACACTCCGCTTTTCACCTCGGGCAAAACATGTGCACATTTGTGATTCATTCTACACCCACGGCTGCCAATTTTCCTGCACAAACCGTTGAATTGTTGAGGCTTCAACCTTTACCAAACTCTCAAATGCTCCTCCAAATTCGTTACGCTCCCTTCTGCAACCCAGCTTCCCCACGGGTACATTTGGACCCTGTGGGTGCCTTTAAGGCTCACGGCCACGCTCCAGCTGGGGAATGGCAATGCGTGCATGCTATCCAAGCACGCCCCAAACTGTGCTGAGTGCCCTTATTCATCATGGCTGCCCCATCCACTGCGGCTGTCCGAGGTCCTGAGCCTGGCCACAGCGCACCATGCCCATAACCTGGACCAAAGGGCTCTGCAGGTGGCAGATTTCGACCCCTCATTGCTCATCAGATGAGGGGTTGGTCTCAGGGTTGAATGAAATTGCTGGGAAGAAGTCGGTGTCACGCAGAAAACTTCCCTGATCTTGCCGTAAGAAAGTAAAAGGCTGAGTCATTTTGAGTCAGCCTCACGAGGGGCTTTGTCTCCGTGGGCGATTCACCCCTTCCATGCTTTGGTTTCTTTTATATTCTGTGCAGTCTCGGCCATAGATGGCTGTTTTGACAGTGAAAGGGAGACTTTGTGTTTAAACCTGAGATATCAGCGCAGTTCCAAAAAAAGAAAACAAAAACTTTCTTTCCAAAGCACACAAAACCTCCACCAGAAGCCCCATTTCGGGCCCACCGAGCCTAATCCCCAAACCCACCCTCCCTCAACTTCACTGTTAATTACCTGGGGGAGGCCAACCTGAAGAACATCCCAAGCATGTTTTTCCTCTGTGTAGGCCTGTCTTCTGTTCTAGTGCATCACATCCCATTTGATAACCCCTATAGCAAACACTTCACTGCAGCTCTGTTCCACATCACTTGCAGATCACTTCCAGTATGACACAGTCTAGAACTGGACTCTCCCGTGATGAGGACCACCCAAATCACCACCCTTTTAGACACGTATGGTTTGGAAGGCACCAGAGCTCCTTTAGCCCAAAGCCTGCTTCTCCTCTAACCCAAACTGGCATCTCCCCAGCTTCATGAAGTGGGAAGTCCATCCAACTGACAGCCACCTGACAGAGCTGTGGGTGTTCATTGCAGGGAGTTGGACCAGATGGCCTTTAAGGTTCCCTTCCAACTCCAACCATTCTGCGATCCTATAAGGGAGGAGAGGAACCAAGGAGCAGAGCTCCCACTGGCCCTACATGTCCAAATCCCTCCCCACGCCTCACCTGGGAGCTCCCCAAGCCCTAATAAGGAGCAACCCAATGGAGGCAGAACAGCCTCCTTGCTGAGGCGCTGCAGACACCACCAGATGCTCCCTCTCTCTCTCTCTCTCTGCACCTGTCTCTCCTAAGGGCAGAGCACATCATTTTCCTGTCTAACTCCAGCAATACCTGCTAGATTTATCTGCAGAGCAACGTGTGAATTGCTGCAAACACAGCCCCCTGCTAACGGGGGGAGCGTGCTTTCCAGCGAGCAGATGACACGTCCTGGAGATTGCTGCAGCAATCGCTCACACTGGGCTTGCAGCAGTGCTTCCAGCCTTTGTAATGCATTTCAGTGCTCTGTCAGAGCCATGTGAAGAACTGATTTTCCTTCTTCTGATTTTTTTTTTTTTTATAGCTTGGAAGCGAAGCAAAGTAAAAATCATGTCAAAGTTTGACTTGGCTTGAGCTGCTGTGCCTCTCCCAGCAAACCTCGGGCAAAACAAGTGCCGTGAGGAGTCAGCTCAGCCCCAAATACTCAACATAAAATCACTCAACATAAAATCTGAAAAATTGAGGGCCAAATCTCAGGTATGCCAACCATTGGAGCCATTCACCTCCTGCCATGTCCCCAAGACCAGAGCACTGCTATAAAATGTGGGAAAATCAGGTTCAAATGCCCCTTCTTCCTAAAGTTCCCTATTTCTACATTTCAAGAGCCCACTCTTCTCCCCAGTCGTTGCTACCGGGGCCACCTGTAGGCACATGTGCACCACAATGCCTCCCACCTCTGAAACATGCAATGGTACTGGCAAAGGGCTTCTCCAGTGCTGAGCTGCCCATAGGATGTAAATCTCCTGATCACACAAAAGGATGCATTAGTGATGACACTAAGCCAGAAAAAAAGGCTCTGGAGGACATGTAATGCTCTGAACATGGAGCACATCCTGTGCATTGGAATTCAAAGCAGAAAAAGGGTGATGAAGCACTAGAACAGGCTGCCCAAGGAGGTTGTGGATGCCCCATCCCTGGAGGCATTCAAGGCCAGGCTGGATGTGGCTCTGGGCAGCCTGGGCTGCTGGTTGGCGACCCTGCACATAGCAGGGGGTTGGAACTGGATGATCATTGTGGCCTTTTTCAACCCAGGCCATTCTGTGATTCTATGAAAATGCTAACCTTGCACAATGTAGATGCGGGGCCTTGGACATGCTGCTTTGCTCTGGAGATCTGTTCTTGGTAGACAACAGAACTTTATGGCACAGACAGTAAGTTGTTGTTCAGCTACCAGACTTGTGAAGAGCTCAGGGTCTCTCTTTAGTTTGCCTTCCTGAGTGTCACAGATGCAGAGAAAGGCATGGAAAACACAAACTTGGTGATACTGTGACTCTATGATCTGAAAGAGAAGCTCTTAAGAGATGCTCAGGGCCTGCATGTCCCTGCAGAGGGATAGATCATCCATATACCCAGCCAAGAAAGAGGGGCAACTTCTTTCTCCCATCTCACATGTTGGTAGAAGAGGGTCATGCCATTGGGTTGGACTGGAGCTCAGAGCACACAGCAGCATGGCTGCCGGCAGCATCGGGAAACAATTAACCACTACGAGCTGATTCCCTCTTCCAAATCACCCTAGAAGAGCTGCCGTCGAGCTCCCTGGCTGGGGGCCAGGAGCACACCAGAGATCTGTCTCACTCCTAACAGCTGGAGTCAGTTTGGAGACTTCCTCACACTATGACAGTCAAATCCTTGATAACTTGCAGCATAGCTGCCGGGCCCTTTCCCTGGAGGAATCCTTTCCTGAACACCGTGATGGGATGCGCGAGCCATCCATCCCCTCGGGGCCACTTCCAAGTTCAGGGTCTCCCCCTACCAGACAGATCCCAAAAGCACCAGCAGGGCCAGCTGTGTGCCAGATGCTCCATGTTTGGGAGGTTCGGAGGTCAAGGTCACAGCGAGGGCTGAAGCTGCTCCTGGCAAAGGGGCCGTGCAGGGGGAGAGGGAGATGGCGGAAATACCAGCCTGGGTGTGTTAAACATGCAGGGTGGGATCCACAGCCCTGTCTGCACATGTTAGGCTCAAGGGAGGCAGGAAACTGCACAGCATGGAGGTCCCATGGCAATGGTAGAAGGCTGGGGGAGGAGGCTGCCAGGATGGAGCAGCTCCGGGCATCACTTCATGCCTCCAGGAGGGCTGCAGGGTTTGGGTCAGGGTCCGGCTCTGCAGCAACCTCAGCCATGAGGGAGGCCAAGATTAAGCAAAATTAAGTAGTGTATACAGTCAGCATAAGCCAACATGGGAGGTTACAGTTAAAACCAGCTGCACTGTGGAAGAAAATGAACGGCACTTCCATTGTAAGGTATAGGATTCCCAAAAGTCCATTCACTTGGAGAGCAAAGGCACGAGCGAGGCATTATAATGAAGCCATTAATAAGGATTCAGAGCACTGCTTAGGGTGCCTGATCCACTTGTTAGAAAGACCCACAAAACCGGGGGATTGCTTAAAGTGAGTTGAGCAGCTTAAGGGCTTATCCTGCAAAGTGTGGGTGCCACTGCAGTGCCTGCTCCACATTGGAAGCTGCCCTCGAAATCACGGCCCTAAGGGACAAGGGCTCAGCAGCAGGAAGGCAGACAAAGCCCCAGCAGTGGGCTTCCTCCCTCATCCAGCTCTGTCTCAAGGATGGATGTGTCCCTTTGCTGCCAGGAGGCAGAGATGCCAAATGCAAAGCGCCAACCTGGAGATGACAGGGGTGGGAACCAGCTCTGCTTCGGGGGGTGAAACGGGGGACAAAATATATTTTGGCCGACCTCAAACTGATCTCTGTGGGCATTGCTAGCCCACACTGCACCAACGTTCTTCTGGCTGCAAGGCTCCAAGTGGCTGCCTTCCCACCTTCCTTTTTAAGGAAAAATCCATCTCAGCCATTCATTTTGAAGCGCATACTTGGGAGAAAAATAGAGTTTTCAAATTCCAGCTGAAGCTATTTCCCATACGCATAATGAATTCCAGACCCAGTGCCCATGCAGAGGACCACAGTGTGGCATTCCTCACAGCTGCTGGACATGCTCATGCACTAACACCTCCCTCCAGCCCCATCCAGGGCTCTGCTGATGCTGTACTGGGAAAATGTTGGCACTTCTGGGGGTAGGGGAGGGAGTACACGAGCATGAGGCAGAGCAAGCTGGTGAAAGAACAGCACTTCTTCAGAAAGTCATGTCTAGCAGGTTAAAATAAGAGAAGAGCTGATGGAGCATCATCTGCTGGCTGCACGCTGTCTTGCAAAGAGCTCAGAGCCAGTCCACACTGGGACTCCAAAGGGCTTTGAGAGGTCTCTGTGGTAAGATAGAATCATAGAAGAGTTGGAAGGGACCTTAAAGGCCACCTGGTCCTGCAGTGCACAGGGACACCCACAGCTCCATCAGTGCTCAGAGCCCCGTCCCCTGACCTAGGCTGTCTGCAGGGATGGGGCAGCCCCATCTCTCTGGGCAACCTGTGCAGTGCCTCACCACCCTGAGCGTAAAAGACTTCCTCCTTATTTCCAGTCTAAACCTCCTCTCTTCTAGTTAGACCTCATGATCTTAGAGGTCATTTTCAACCTTAATGATCCTACAATTGCATGAGCAACCTCTGCCACATGCTCAGGGCTCACCCAACCCAGCCTGGATGGGATCCCAATGCCCAGTAGCCTCAGCAAGCATAAGGAATCCCACCCCAGGAGCAACATCACTACCTCCACTAAGGTGATCAGACACCGAAACGCCTCGGCGCCATCCGTCTTTCCTTGGAGCAGAGAAAACCTGCTGGCAGCAAAAGCGATGCTTTAAAAATAGCCAGACAGCTTGCTGAGACATTTGGGATCAAAAACAGGAGATCCTGACATTCCTCCCAAATGAAACACACTGGAAGAGGTCTGCGGCAACGGACCGCCGTGTTTCATCTGGAGGGACCTCAGCGTTGACCTCGTGGGGTCACATTCAGCCCTGGGGTGGACAGAGCTGCTCCCTGCCTGGACCTGGAGGTGACACAACCATGGGACAACCATGTAACACCATGGGCTGCAGTGCAGCCTTCCTGGGCGGGGAGCAGCCTGCCTGGGGTTGGCCTGAAGAGGAATGCTTTGGTTCACTTTCCTCAGTGGAGAACTTAAGGCACTTTTTATAAGGGAAAATTGTGTGCAATCTCAGCATCTCAACTGATGAAACAGCATTTCTGTGTTGGAAAGAGACCAGGAAGACATGGAGGAGACACTGTGGGTTAGCTCTGATGTCTGGGGCTAGATTCACTTCCAACACATCTCCCATTGTCTGCCAGCTCATTCACCAACTCATTTACCGACCGCTTCCAGTTTTCAAATGATGAACTCATTTACAAACACCCTGACTACACTAAAATATCCCATTTTACACCTCAATGAAAGAACCTCTCCATCACAGAGACCCTACAGCCTCCTCCTCCCAAGTCTTGGGATGATCATTTTGGAGAGAAGACCAAACACCCCTCACCACGTTGCTGGGGCTCAATGCATTGCAGATGGGCGAGGAACCCCAGAGCATGGAGCTGAACCAACATCTCCAAACAGAAACGTGAGGATGCTCCTTTGTCACCAAGGATACCTGGCCAAGGAGGAGCCCGGAGAGCCAGGGCTCTGTGTGCAGCCCCATGGCCTTCCCCAGCCAGAAATCCCACTGCAGAAATCCCCCTCCCTCCACGAGCATTCCATCCCGAGCAGAGGGCACAGCAGAGCCGGGCAAAGCTCGAGACAGTAATTAGCACAGCACTAATTAACAGCAGTGTGGGACTGAGGCGCACTGTCAAGGTTGACGTGCGCTAAACAGAAGGTGTTCTTTTGTCACAGTGTAGCTCCTTTGAGTTCTTGGAATGGGAAAGGAGGGGAGGAGGATGCTTAAGTCTCAGATTTGCTCCCAATTGGTGGCCAAAGCTTTTCAGCTGAGCGCTGTCACAGGGGCTGCAGGTTGAATGAATCACTCGCACAATGAGGGGACGCTGGGGACAAGGAGTGCCTTTGCCACCGGCTGGCAGCCACGGCCCCACGCTCACTCATCAAGGGGATGAAAGGGCACAGAGCCAGCCCAGCTGGTTCAAAAATAGGGAGCAAAGCACACATACACACCCATGCAGTAATTTTGCTACGAGTTGAAGCAGCAGCCACCCGCTCCTAAAGTCCAGCTGTGATTAATCAAACGGTGCTCACCATGGAAGCCACCACTGTGTGCATGTCCCATCCACCCACAGCCCTGCCCTGTCCACGTCCCCTGGATGTGGGTGGATGGGGATGCTGCACGGTACCAAGGAGCTGAAGGTCCCCAGGATTGAATGCTCCCAATGCTGAAGCAGCACTCAGAGCACCACTCCTCTATGGGCAAAGCATACAGTGCAGGTGCTCCTTCACATAAGGACCTCCAGGCTAAGGGTTAATGCAGTTCCTGAAGCCCCGAGTTTCCCTTCTGGTTGGGTAAACAAAGAGCCTCTTCTGCACACAGGGTGCTGGGATACTGCATCCAAGGAGGGCTATCTCCAACGGAGCTCCCAAGCTTTTCTCCCCATGCAACCTCAAACCAACCCAAACCCAAAGGAACAAACACTCCCTCTGTGCTGCAGGGAGGCTGAGCCTTAATCACTTGCAGCCAGCAAGAGCAGAATTCAAACCAGCATCCCTTGCCTGGGCATCGGCCCCACAGCTCTCCAGCACACCCATGGCTTGTGAAAGCAAAGATTGGTGCTACAGATATACATAGCACATACTGAACATATAGAAGCAGGCCCTCTGCTTGGCCAGAGGAGGAGGAGGGAGGCTGTGTCATCCCACGCAGTGTGCTGGGGGGCTGTGAGGCACAGAGCAATGTTTGACACACACAGGTGGGGCATTGCAGCCCGGCTCTGAGTGTTGATGCTCCTGCAGTTGCAGTGCACACATCATCTGGCTGAGCTCCTTGGGGCAGTTTACACAGCCATAGACCTGCAGCATGCAGACTATCCATTACGTTTCTTCTCTCAAAAAGCCCCCCCCCCAGGAAATGCGTGCTTCTGCCCTTGAAACTCTTCCTCAGTGCAGTGGAATTTAAAAAGAATGGTGCAAAAGGGAGGGGATAATGTCATATAATGGCAGAAGTGAGGACCTAGGCATGCACTGGAGAGTCGAGCACAGGCAACATGAGATCTGATATTTTGGGGTTTTTAAGCCCTTTAACTTGTGAACTTGTTCAGATTCACATTGCAGAGCATCGCATCTCCTGGAGGATCAGTGGCTGAAGGGCAACTCCCACCAGCCCTCAGGAGAGAAGCACCATCCTCACAGCCTCTTCACGTGCCACTCATCTGTTAATTAAGCAGATTTTAATTGGGTGACTCTAAGCTTTAATTAACTGCAAGCTGTGCACGTTCATTTCTGGGTTGCATTCTCAGGCAGCCCTCTCCCTGCCTGCAATCACCCAGCTTCCTTCCCCTTCCAATCCCCAGTGCTTTGTCCACCCTTTGGATCTCACTCTGGTTTCAGCTCTGGAATGCAGTTCACACTCGGTTCCCAGGCTGTGAGCTGCACCACCGCAGAGCTTCCCAGCCAGCGCTCAGGCAGAGTTAAGCTCCACTGAGATAACAGCACTTTCCCTCTTGAAAACGCATTCCCAGCGATGTGGCCACACAGCAGCCCCAGACATGCTCCAGCCTGGGCCTAACAACCATATTTGGGGCAGGGTTTGTGCTGTGCTCCACGGGGCCACCTCCTAGGGCCGGGACCTGTATGTGGCAGTGCAATGCAAGCATAGCAATGCCCATCCTACAGAATCCCTGCCGAACAAACGTCTTCTTTCACACTGTTATCAGAGCCCTCGCCATCTGCCACACAGCCCAGTGCCTCCCAGGGACACATCCCAGCCCCATCTCCAAAACTTGGCTTAAATTTCATTCCGTGCAACTAATCCTGCACCCCGTTCTATAGGCCAGGCGCCAGGACCTTGCTGTCCCCCAGGGCCCTGCTGTCCCCCATCCTGGGCAGGGCCAGCTGAGGGAACCTGGAGTTTCCCAAAAGTTTCATGGCACTGGGAAAGAGGAGGGACAGATGCTGCAGCCACAATATAGGGATTTCAACCACGGCATGCACAAATGCATTGTATTATGAGATACATCAGAAGAGCCACACACACACCCGACTGCTCCACTCCTGCGGAGAGGCCCCCACCTCACTCTGCCCCAATATCACCCTACCACCGAGCCCACGCCATACAATGACCCCCCCCATCCAAATCCACTCCCGAGTTACAGCAGCCCAAAGAGAAATCCCCCCTGCAGCCGCCCTCCCAGCCCCAGCAGCGGTGCGGGATGCGGCGCTGGAGCAGCCCCGGACCAACGGAGCCCCCCCAGGTGCGGAGCTGCGGGAGGGTCACACCGCGCTGCCGCGCACGCAATGCTGGCTGAACAGTGCATCCTAGCGGACGCCGCCTCCTCGAGCATCCCCAGCGCCCGCGATCGACCCTAAGGGAGTCTCCCCCGAATCCCCATCCCCACCTTTCGGGGAAGCTTCTCTCCTACCTGCCTGCAGCCCTGAGCCCGTCTCGGGAAGCTCCAGCCCCGCCGCTCCCAGGGGCAGCGCGCAGAGCAGCGCCAGAGCCAGCGCCCCGCAGCGCATCGTGCGCCCGGTCCCGGCCCCCAGCCCCGCACCCGGCCCCGCCGCATCCCGGCCCCGCACCGCTCCGCCCCGCGCTGCGGGACCCCCGCGGGGGGGCGAAGGGGAGAGAAGGGGAGGGGGCGAGGAGGGGCACCCTCCTGCCCTCCCTCCATCCATCCCTCCGCCCCCAACAGGAGAGGGGTGGGCGCGGATGTTACGGGGCGGGGGGAATCGCGTGGCCCCCTCCCCACGTGCTGAGCGGGGCCGTGCACACACACGGGTTTCGTGCGCAACCGCGGGCTGCTGGGGGTTACGGATCCCCCCCCCACGCCGGTCCGGTGCCACGCACAGCCCCGCGCCCGTCCCCGCCTCGTGGCTCTGCCTCGTCGGCACACAAAGCTCAGAAGCGCTCGAGGAGCCCTTTGCTCTGCATTCAGAAGTTGGGCTTTTCTTTCTCAGGTGTTGCTGATTCCCGTTGATTCGCACAGCGGTGACCTTCTGGCCCAGCAGAACATTTCCCCGCTGCATCTCTCTGTCCTGTAGTGGATTTCTGGTGGGGGGGATGTGCATGCAATGCCCTTTGCTCCCTTCCCGCAGCAGCGCCCCGCTGCCATGGGAGCTTTCAGGTGGATCAGTGCACAGCCAACTCCCTCAGAGCAGTCCCAGGAAATGGAGATGGGGACAAAAGGAATGAACTGCGGCTGTTGGCACATGAACACAGCTAAACACCTGCTCAGGTGACCTTGTCCTTGCTCTGAGCTCGCTGCTGCTGATCCTGGGCACCTTGCTGCCCTTTACATCCCCCATTTCCCATTGGAAACAAAGCATCCTCTTTGGCTCAAAACCCGGGGATCTGCCGAAGGGAAGCGTTAAGTGCCCTTCCTATAATCAGGCACTTCTGGAAGCGGCACTTCCCAAAGCTCTGAGGACGGGGGCACCATTCACGAGGGGGCTGGGGGGCGGTGCACCGTGCTGTGGGTCGGGTGAGGGGCAGTCACCAGCACCGCCCACACCCTAAGGTGAGTACTGTGGGGGGAACGACCTCAAAGAGTGGGTGGGAGGCGAATCGGCCCTTATCCAGTATTTATTTTTTTCCCTAAGTAGTAGAAAAGGACTGAGAATGCTTCCCCCTAACGGCAACACGAGGTGCGGGGAGCGGGAAACGCTGCTCCGGAGCCCTGATGGGATCCGCAGGGCTGCGATGGATCCCGGCGCTGGAACGCAGCGGTGCGCTCGCAGCGCCCCTCGGGGGGACAGAGCCGTGCAAAGCCCCGCAGCTGCGCTGCACGGATGGCATTGCTGCTCTTCCCGTGGACGCTGCTCAGGCGCACTCAGAAATCTCCACGTCACCCCTTGGTTCGCCGTACCTCAAAAAATAAAACAAAATCCTGCTCTTCTCTATGCTCTGCTGTCCTCTGTTCCTAAAGAACCCAGAGCCCAGACAACAGCCAAGGGAAGTGATTCTGCTCCGCACTTTGCCAATAACTCACTGAAGGACCTCAAGCCAATCCAACTTCCTCCTGTGCTACATCCCGACCTGGTGACCCAGAGGACCTTCTCTGTGCTCACACAGCCCTTCCCGTGCACAGGAACCCCGGGTGGGACCTCATCACAGCAAGGAAGAACAAGAGCAAATCCTAAACCAGACCTCGGGCTCAGAAGAGCACTGAGAACTGCAGTGCTCCTCCCCAGGGTTGCTCTCCAGCTGCTAGTAATTATTTTAACTCCACACCGGGGGAGTCCTTGGAGCTGTCAGAAGGGTCACAGCAGCAGAGCCCAGGGAGGGAGATCCACACAGTGCTCAGCCCTGGTGGGAAACAAGGGCTATCCAGGTAGCTAAAGAAATGAGAAGTTCCTTCCTCACGTGCCAGCAGCCCATGGGTTTGCCTTCAAGAACTTCAAGGTCTTCTCAGCAAGCAGCATCATCATCATCACTAGCAGTAGCAGCGTGCCGGCCCCCAGCAGCCCTCACACTGCTGGTTTCCATGCTCAGTGCCCCCAGGTAGCACCAAAACGTCCATTCCATCTCTTACAGCGCCCAAGCGGGGCCCTCCATGCAGCTTCCTTCCCAGGCTGCCACTGGGAGCGATGGCCGAGCTGCGGCTGCAGGCGGCTCCCACTCCCCCCTGCACACACCGGCTGGGACTTGGTCAGCTTGGTTGGTTTTTTTTGCTAAGTTTTTATTTTAATTCAAGGACTTTGCTTCATACAAAATGTAATTGTAGAAACAACTGCAGAGTTCAAAGTTTGGCTGATAAATGGTACTCAGGCAGCAAACTAGGCAATCACAGAACCTCTGTTTTCTCTTTTCCTCTATTTTTTTTTTGGGTAAAGTTCCAGTTGTGTTGCATGGTTGGAACTTTCATCATTTTTAACACTGTTTTTTTTTCTTTTTCCTTTTCTTTAAATAGAAAGTTTTGCAACAAACCCCCAATTTATATCAAATATAATTAAAAATTAACAACTGATGAATACATTGTATCAAAAAAGTACGAAGATAAACATTTTCCATGCACATACTTTTTATATATATGTATATATGTATATATTTTACATGCAAACATTACTTATTCAAAGTACAGCCACTACGAGACTGGTTCTGGATGCAGAAAACTGATTGGTGCAATTCAAGTTTGGCAACTCACTATGAGGATCCTTGGAGTCATGACGTATGCATTGAAGAGACAGCGGAGAGGCTGTAAAAGTAGAGGGGAAAGGGTTCTACGGACAACCGTGGTCGGGCTCCTCTGTCACCGCCATCGCTGGAAGCAACGACCCCTACGGGCAGGGCGGAGGGTTGGACAAGTGGAGCTGCTGCTTTGTGTTCTGTGCAAGGAGCGGAGCAATCCCGCACCCCTGTTGGGCTGTGCGCTTCGGAGGGGGGGTGGTGTGGGGCCGCGGGGGCTGAGGTTGAGAATGACAGAGGAGGGGGCAAGGCAGAGGGGAGGAGAGGCAAAACTGCTCGGTGCAGAAAGGCGGCTCGTTTGCTTTGCGGTGTGGGTGCAATGTTTGCATGCAGTGTTGGAGAGGTTCTGCTTTCCCCTCTCCTCCTTGGAGTAAAAGAGTAACGTTCCCTTTAAAATTTCAAATAAAGCCTTTGTGCCTTCGTGTAAGGAAAATGTATAAAACGTTTGGTCACAATCATGCTGAAGCCTGAAACAGGAAGATCCAGCAGATAAAGCTACAGAATGGATGAAGGTCTCACTGACTGTGGTGTGGATGTGTTTCCTTACGTGTCATCTTGTTGCATAGCCCTCCGTTTGCAAATTACAGCCATTACCCATAGAGGACCTCTGGCTACCGCACTTCCTTTATTCAAAGTGCACATAAATACAGAGACAGAGACAGGAGTTATCCTTCAGCAGAATCCAGGGATGAGATCGGCCAGAGATTATTATTCAGTAACGGAACAAAAAACACGCAACGGAACGCGACAGGTTGAAATTCTCCAACAGAAAAGCTACAGGAGATGTGAAGAACCATCCTACGGCAGGATGCTCCCAGCACAAATCCCCAGAAGGACCTTGCTGAGAGCATCAGAGACCTCCTGAGTGTTTTGGTAGCCTCCGACACCCTAAAACCACCCTCGTGTCCAAACCTATCAGCAGGTCCGCCGGGATCTCCACCCGGTTCAAGCTTTGCCTTGAGAAGTTCCACAGTTCTGGGGCTCGGTTGATCCTCTGAAGTAATTCAACTGTCCAACCATTTCCTATCGTTACTTTTAGCAACGTGCTCTAAGGGCACCTCCCACCCCTCCTGCTTTAACCTTCTGCCCAGGAACTGCTTGGCTTCTGGCCTCCCGTGCACCAAATTAGCCCTACTGAGGTTCTCCAAAGCCATGGACACCAGGTCCTGCCCAGGCGCTTCTTTTGGTGCCTTCTCCCCATTGCCATGCCATCTGTGCCTCCTTCCCAGGCTCAAAGTGCAGAAATCCACACGTGCACAAAATAAGAAGTCGTCCAACGTAAAAGTCATTGCAAGAACACAGAAATCTCATCCCTGAGAATCAGAGTTAGAGGTTTTGATATTTTTGTTTCGTTTTCCTCTTAACAGGCAATTAAAAACAAGACTCTCTCCCATCTGCCCCCAACACAAACGATGCACCACGGGACACGGCCACGGCTCCCGCAGCCCAGCTACGACTCTAGACATGCAATGGGAAAGGCGCTGCTCCCCTGGGAGCACCACTGCAGCTCTCCCACAGGACCTAAACATCGCTCAACGAGACAACACCAGACAATGAGACAAGGCCAGTTTCAACTGCTGCAGTTACACCCTTCCCGCTCTCAACAATTAAACTATATTCAAAAAAAAAAAAAAGGCCAAAAAAAGAAAAGAAAAGGAAAAAAACAATAAAAATACCACCAAACCAACCCCAAAGCGTGTTTGCCTTCCCCACTATCATCTTCCAACCCAGCCCAGGCAACGTGCTCGCCATGGGAGCTCCATCCCCAGCTCCTGCAGGCGCTGCCCCAGGCCCCGCTACCCCCACGTCCGATGCATCGAAGCAAGAGTTTGCGTCGTTGTTGCCGTGAAAGATTTCAAAGGTTAGGCACTTAGTAGTGAACAACTGGAGCATTCGGTAGAAACGGTGGGACCTGGAATGACAATTGGACTAATTCTCTACATAAAGAGTAATTTCTTTTTTCCTTTTTTTTTTCTTTTCTTTTTTTTTTTTTTACTGTACAATTTACAAAAATGCACACAATGAAAAGTTAAAGTTCTATCTAATAGCTTGATATAAAACCAATAACATTTCTTCTGCTCAACCCTATGCTTTTTTCCTTTTTTTTTTCCCTTTTTTTTTTTTAGTTTTCGTGGGTTTTGTTTCTTTTTTTCTTTTTTTTCTTTTTTTTTGCTAAATCAAGCTTATATTGTAAACAAGACAAAACAGTGAGGGCATGTTGCAGTCAACAGGAGAGAGGGACAGGAAGAAAAGTCTCAGCAGCAAGGAAACAGTCCTTAGGAAGGAGCTCTCGTGTGGCTTTCTGGTGGGCGTGGAGGACCCGAAGTGGTGATGCACGTGAGAGGTCCGGGGAGAAGCAGCGAGTTCCTGGGAAGGGTCGCTGTGGCTGAACATCAAGTCCCAGTGGACTGTCCTTTGTTCCGATCTGTGGGTTTTTTTCTCCTCTCCCAGTTCATTGGGTAGGTCTCTTCCCTCTTAGCGGGGAATGAGATAAAACGCGGGGTCGAGCTTTGTTTGCCGGTGTCCCTTTTGCAACCCTGACTCCCGCATAGATACGGGTGGGGAGAGAAAAAAAAATAATGAAGTAGTAGCCCAACCACTCGTCGACCAATCAACTGGTCAACCAATTGGCACCAAACAGTGCCAATCCCAAAAAGCACTGATGGTCTACTTATCTGCCGACAGGGATGGCTCCTTGCGGGCCTCGTGTTTGGGCGCCTGGTGCACGTCTTTGAAAGCAGCAGGGAGGTGGGGAGAGGTGTGCTGCCCCTGGGAGGGCGCCTTCTTCCTTGGTGTATTTTGGTGGAAAAAAAAAGAAGAAAAAATAAAAAGAAGAGGGCAGGAGAGAGGCTGCACAAGTGTCTCCGGAGGTCTCGGAGTGGGGCAGAGCAGTTCTGGCTGCAGGGGCCACCCCCCGGCACTGTGTGTCTGAGCACACAGCCTTCCAGATGATAAAACTCATCGACTTTCCCCGCGTGTGCCTCCGAGGGTTTGGCTGTGCCGCTAGCACCAGTCGTCCTCGTCGGCTTCGTGGTAGTAGCTCCGTCCCCTGGTGCCAGTGCCGGGCCCCGTGTTGAGCCCCAGCGTGTAATGGTAGCCGTTGGGCACCCGGCGTGCTTGGTGAGACTGGGAGGTCAAGGAGGAGACGTAAGAAGTCCTGGAGGAACGCCCCGAGTTGGTGGCCACGGCTTCCTCGAAGGTGAGCGTGTCCTCGGGCGCTGCGCCCACGGGGCTGTCGGCGGCGTCGCGGTGGCCCAGGTAGGGGTCGGAGCCGATGCGGGCAACCGCGGCCGGGGGCGGCTGCTGGTCCCCACGCAGCAGTGCATTGTGCTCAGACAGCCCGCGGCTCAGGCGGCCCGGGGAGAAGGGCGGGAGGCCGCCCGGCGACGTGCTGAAGTGGACGGGCGAGGAGTTGGCGGTCTTGTAAGTGATGCTGGGGCGTGGGGTCAGGGGGGTCTGCGGGAGCTGCCTCCGACCCCGGCAGGGGGTACTAGCACCAGATGTCGACAGCAAGGGACTCCCGTTAACCGAACCACTGCCCTACATCAAAATTGGAACAGAGCGAATGAAAAAAATAACAACCAAAAAAAAAAAAAACCAAACCAAAAAGAAAGAAGGAAACGCCGGACGAACAGAAAGGCAGGCAGGTGTAAAACAGAAGGAGAAGCGACAGGAGGGAGAGACAAGTCACAAGAGGAAAGAGAAGGAAAAAGAGAGAGTTTAGACACGCACAGTTAGGGGAAGGAGGATCTTGAGAAATAATTAAACAGGAGATGGGAGAAGTTGGAGAACTGAAGTTCTGCAAGCAGTAGGTAAGGACAGAAACAACTGGAGCACCGGCAGGACGTGAGCTGGTAGATGGCTCCAACAGAAGGGGACACTGCCTGGGGAGAGGACCCACAGCACACACAGCCCAGCATGCCCTTACCTCAGCGACTCCGTGAGCAGCCCAACAACCTGCTGTGTTTGTTGGCAAACACAGTTTGGCAGAAGAGCACCCTGCTCTGGGGCAAAGTTTTTCCCAGCTTCAGCCAAGAGCTGTGAACGTTGGCGCTGGGGGTCGTTTTTGTGCTCAGCACTGAATGATGTGGGAGAATTTTGGGATGGACTTTTTTAATAGTTTTAATCGGAATGTGTTTTATTCCTAAATAGACACTTTCTGAGAAACAACAACAAAAGGATTTTTTTATGGGCTCTAGCTTTTTAACAAGAGGGCTCCTTCAAGAAAAACACCGAAAATTGTGTTCACCTTATACTTGTTAATATTGCACCCCCACTATTGGAATGGAAGAACAAACTGGCAGCTCCCTTGGTTACTAACAGCGACGCATGGGAGCTACAAAGAGGAAAAGAAGCATGAGCAAGAGAAGCAGCCCATGCTTCAGCACTTCTGTTCACCTTCTCCCAGGGCAGTGCTTGAATAGCCCTAGGAGCATGTTTTAAAAATCCCTCACTTTCCAGGATCTAGCCTTTGGAACCAGGACTTAATTTCTCATTAGTAGCTTTCTCTTCCATGGCAACCTCAAATTGCTGCTGGTTGGGCTAGCCAGCAGCGCCCGTTCTGCTCTGCTGTTGGGTGCTCATATGACTGGGATGCTAACTCCTGTCCTTCAGAGCCTGCACATTGGGTCTTTGCCCTTCTTTTCTTCCACTTGTACCCTTTCTGCTACAGACAGGTCCCAGCTCCAGCACCTGCAAGGCTTTCTGCAAATAGAGATGATGGGGAGGATCGCCACCACTCAGTGACCTCGAATTTCCAAGGGAGGATGCCCAGCCTTTTCCACGGTCATACATTACAACGTGCAAATGGATGCTCTGGCACTGGGGGTGTTCAAAGTCAGGTTGGATGGGACTTTGGCCAACCTGATCTGCCAAAAGACATCCCTACACATGGCAGGGGCTTGAACTAGATGATGCATCCCTTCCAATCCAAGCAATCCTATGATAAGCAGGACCTCAAAGGCTTTCCTTTCCATGGTCTTCCATCTCCTCTATGAGAGGCATAGAAAATGTACGTTCCTGGCAGAAGTTAAGGCTCTCCTCCCACCCTGCATCTCCTCACCTGTCTGTGGGGACCTTGCTCAGGCCCGCCATTGGGCGAAGTGGGCCTGCTCTGATCAGCAGACTTGGGCTGGGATCGGTCCCGGCTGCCATAGCGATCACAGGAGTAGAAGCGCTGCTTTTCTGAGGAGGAGGAAGAGTGCTGCTTCCTCTCCTGGGACCGTCCACGCTCCTGCTTCTTGTCCTTGGAAGAAGATTCACCAGGCTGGGCCACTGAAAGGAGAATATTAGTTGGCGCTCACCAATATGGGAAGAACATTTTGGAATGTGGAGCAGGGACCCCAGTTCACATATAAAGACTGTTATAAAGGGGGGGGGGGGCTAATCCTCATTCAACACAAAGCTCTTACCAGCTTCCCCATCGGCCAGCTGATGCGTGGTCCTGTCCAAGGACTTCTGCTTCTTCTCTTTCCGCCGGTGGCAGCGGTGGTGGTGGTGGTGATGCACCTGGTCAGTGGGCACGCGCTCCAGGGAGTACTCGTAGAGGTGCATGGGGTGTGGGCGCTGTGGGGTCAGCGTGGAGATGGAGCGCTTCATGGGGCTCGTGTCCGGGATGGGCTGCAGGGCACAGGGGACATGGAGCAGGGTCAGGGGACAAGCACCTCACCTTGCTCAGCTCCTCAGCTCCCAGCACGGGGTGGGTTTTATAGAAATAAAAGGGGGCAAGGAGGGGCAGGAGAAAAACAGTTAATTGGCTCTAATTGGAATGGGAAGAACTTGGAACGGTGGACTTAGCGCTAGATTTGAGGAGCAAATGTCATCTCCATTTGCTGAAATGGGCTTTACTTTCAGTTTTGTGCCAATCCATGGGTATCTTGGGTGCAGAGCAGGATGCAGCATGTCACACCACACACAGCCTCATGGGAGTCAACAGTAGATGAGCAGGGGCACAGGGCAGCACAGTAACCAAGCATCTCACAAAGGTAATTCTCCTAGACCAATTGCACCCAAAGCTGCTTCAGGGCCTGGGATCATCCCAAAGCAACTCTGAAGAGGGGAAGCATGAAAGCATTTCTGAGCACCACATGGAGAGGGAGAAAAATCAGAAATAAAGAAATGGGCACGGTACAGGCCAAGCCACCTAAGAGCTACAGCTCTCTCCCTGCACCTGAAGACCACTTCCATCAAACTGTTAAACCTCCCCTCTTGTCCAACATTGCTCTTGATGCCCTTGTGGTTGGGACATCATGTATACACTGCAATTCTACCAGAATATCTCCAGAAATGACTGCTCAGGGTTGCTACTGCAATTCTCAAAGCACCCATGGCTTGAGAGCCAAGCACAAGAGCTCTGCACAGCAATCCAGCCTCCCACGGGCACTGCTGGGTGCTGTCTCTACACCAGTGATAGCTCCAGTCTCTGCTCTCTTCCCTTTGAGTTCAAACCTCACAATGATGCCCCGCAGAACACAAGGTAAATGGGCTGCAGGACAAATGCTCTCAAATCCTTTTACCTTCCTGTTGAGCTGTAAAGCTCAGAAAACAAGGAAAATCCCTGTTTCCTTCTCTATCACTCTGCTGGTCTCTGGCTGCTTTGCAAAGTGCTCTCAGGCAGATGCAGGGCTTCCATCCACGCTCTGCAGGTTTCCTGAGGTCTGTCATCACATCTAAGCTTCTTGCTAGAGGGAAGCCATCAGAGCACAGCACTGCAGCCAGATGGGGAGGGAGCTCAGGATGCCCTTTGGTTTGAGGCTTATTTGAGTTCTCAGTCCAATAGGTGCTCCAAATGACACTGCCAGCAGAACATTTACTTTGCTCACGGTAACCTTTCCAGTGAGCCTTGCATTATTTTTTACCATCTATGCTCTTCTATTTGCTTTGCCTGAATTTCAGATCTCTGCTGCCCTGTGATATTTACATAAAGCAGAGCTGGCTGGTCTGCAGCCCTAGTTGGTATTTTGGGGAGGAAGAGCTTCTGTTCCTCCCAGCGTGCCACCACACATGCAGAGGTGCAATTTCAGCTGAAGTTTTAGTTGCTGCTCTCTCTTTCAAGCTACCCAAGCACTGGTGCTTCCTATCAAGGCGCTGTGTTAGAACTGGAAAGCTTGTCATGGACACGAGGAAGATACGGCTGGGCAGTTGAGGTGGGGACACAGCATCACACTGCTGTTTGCCCAGAGGTGCACGGCTACAGGAGCAAGGTGAGCTGCTGCTTCACTGCTCTCCTCCCATAGCCCTTCCTATCTGCACTTTGTAGAAGCAAGACATCATATTTAGGGCTTCGCTTTTGTCCTCCTTGCTTACTGCTGAGCCTAAAGATGGAGGAGGTGGGAGAGGACTGTAAACTGGCAGTCAGATTCGGGAATTGTAAAAAAACAGAAATACTTCCCACTAAAAGCATCCACCAGGGGTTCCTAAGTCATCCTAGGAGCTACCAGAAAGACAGATGTTTCCCAATAAAAAGCCAGCCAAATCCATAAGAAATGACCATTTCTCTTTGGACCCAATTCTGTGCTTATTCCCGGGACAAAAGACCCCACTGGCACTAACAGGAGGTGGATCTTAGCAAGGCAAAGCCTACCCTCCCCAGAAATCCCAACAATGCTCTCATTACATTAATGGGGCACACACACAAGCCCTGAGAGACCATACCACAACCCTTCACAGAGTTACTAATTGCTTCTTCATTACCAAACTGGCAGTTTTCACTTCCTAAATCCCTGTGCAAGAAGGCATTCCAAAGAAACAAAGAAGCAAAACAAAGAGAATCCCTGCTATTGCAGCGTGCGGCGTGCGGCTGGGGGTCGAAGGGATGGCAGCAAAGTGGGGAGAGCCAGCAGCTGCATCGGTGCAACATCGTACTCCAAACGAGAAGGGAAAGAAGTAAAGGGTTAAGGAAGGTTAATTATTTCTTAACGTGGATTTAATAGGATACAACTTAGTGCGAACTACATACTGCTAGGTAACTCCCAGGTGACCGTGCTTTGCTCCTCTGCAAACAATTCGGACAAGATGAGAGACATTATTTGAAGCAGCCCCACAGTACAGCCATTGTCAGACACCGCAGCAGATGTGCAGCAGACACGATGAGGGTGGGAGGGGAGGTGGTGGGGAGCGGGACAGCAAAGAGGCAGGGGAATGGAGAGCGTAGGGGATTTGTTTTTGAAAGGGGAGTGTAAAAAAAGATGGAGGAATAACAGATAAACGAGATGTCCAGAAAACAGAAGGAAAGGGAATGCATCGCAAATAAGAGTTACAAGGAACTCAAAGGTCGGGGGAGTGGAGCAGCACATGAGAATTGGGGGGAGGGAGGGGGAAATGGAGGGGGAGACACACAGAGAGGACATTGGTTATTTGGCTGAAGCTACAACACCAGAACATTACATCATTACATGAGGTTAGATCTGCTCAGGTATTACGGGCCTGATTCATCGTAAGATCAGAGAGCTTTGGTGAGGGCAGTTGTGCCCTGGGGGACAAGTACTGTGCTCCTGCAAGCAAGCACTTCTGGAAAAATGGAGTGGTGGAAAGCGACAGGCTTTGTCTCTGTGCTGGAGGTTATCCCAGCAGCGTGGGAAGACACTGCTGGCGCTGCTCTGGTCTGGGTGGGACCAGGAAGGCAGCACCGGAGAGGTCATAAATCACAGAATCGCTGAGGTTGGAAAAGGCCGCTAAGATCAACCAGTCCAACCATCATGTGCATGAAGCAGCAGCTGAACCCTTCCTCTCAGAGAAAGCTGTGGCTGCAAGGTGCAGTGAAAGCAACCCAGAAGGTTGCTAAGCCCTAAATCAGCCATATCTGCTGCAACAGAGAGGAGTTTCCAAAGATAAAGCTTACGCTACTGCCTTCGCTGTTGGTTTCTGCATTGCATTGGAAGGCTACTGGGGGTCTAGGATAAAGGACAGCTTTGTTTTCAGAAGGCTGAAGGGAGGGAGTATGGGTTTGTTTGGGGGTCTGCTTCTTTCATTAGGCATCCTGCTTAGTGTTGCTGGTAACTCAGAGAATCCCGGGAGACGAGATCCCATTCAGCGACCTGCTGGAGCTCTCACACAGAGTGGAGTTTCTGATGTCAGCTGGGAGATTTGTTAGCCAGTGAAGAACAGCTTACATCAATCCGGGCACATTGGCAATTTTTTTCTATCTGTTGGAGCCATCTCCACCCATGCAATACATGGCCTTTGAGTTTTGAGGGCAGCACATCGTCTACATTCTGCTTCATATGAAGAGCAATGGGGAATGGCCCACAGCCCCGCGCTGCTCACTTCTTTCTGTATGAATCAGGCCCTTGAACAAAAGACACGACTATGAGATGTTCTGACACACAAGAGGAGGGATGGTGTCTGGAGAGCACCTGGGTTAACAAGCAGTGAACACATACAATGCCCAAAAATGGTGCGTGAAAACCATGACCTCCTGTGCACTGAGGAACGTCCACAATTGATCACCAAGTTGCTGTGAAAGCCAACTCTAATGATAAGGTTTCTTTACAAGAAGTTAAACAAGGAAAATGAAATCCTTAACGACATATTACCACAAGATATACTGATAACTGTGGGAAGAGGAAAACACAGGGAGACTGCTTAATGTCTCAGTGAAGCATTCCAGGCACAGCCTCCCTGGTATTTTCCATACCTCCTGCATTTATCAAAGAGAACCACAGGAAATCTCCAGCTTATTTTATGGCTGGGGCATTGGAGCATGCTTCAGCTGCCTGGATAGATGGCAGACAACTGGCAATGGGATACATATGCCTTTTAGGAATACAGGCTGGCAAACATCTTTGTCCCCAGTGAATCAGAACAGGCACTCTTAGGTAGGCAGTCATCATTTAGCAACCCAAAAGGAGGGGTTTCTCTTGCTTGCTTTTTGCTGCAACCAGGAGCAAGTAAACCTGCAGACAATGCTGTGCTCGTACATGAATGCCTATCATCCAAGCAAAAAGCCTGGTTACCTGGCACCAGGTTCCAAAAAACCTCACAGGCAGCTGACAACAGCAGCCCCAATCCCTTGCCACGCTCTCAGCCTCCCACCCCGACCTTCCCTCGCTCACCTGCGTTTCGGCAGCCAGGCGCGGCATGGAAGCCGCCCGGCCCTGGCTCTCCAGCCCTGGTTGGTGCTCTCCATTGGCAAGTGTGGGGCTGATTTCCCTCATTTCCACCACCTGATTGAAGCAAGAAAGAGTGTTAATAGCAAGACCACATCAGCTTCAAAGCCACAGTCTTAGCAGTATTCTGCTTATCGGCGTGTGAAGAGGTGCTGAGAGGGAAAGAGGATAAACTGGGAGCAGTGGAGCTCCCAAGTTATTCACTATCAACAGGGTTGTTTTCAACAAAGAAAGCAGTGAGCCACGAGCCATGGCAATGAACCCCAGCTCTGGCCTGTGACACCTCTCCTCTGGGTTTATACACTAATAATAATGAGACAACAAGGAAGACAAAACCCTAAGAGTCCTATCTCAGCAGACACGTAGTGTTATCAGCAGGATAAGCACATCTACAAACACAGCTAACAGACTTGCTTTTTCTCCATAATGTTCAAGCAAGTTTTGGGTGGTAAGAGAGACAATGCTTCTCCCATTGTGGACCTCTCCAGCTCTCAGAGAAGTGTCTACCCTGACATCTATTAAGACCTGCTGCATTTCGCCCTGTCATCACCTGTTTGCTTACCCGTTCAATGGGGATTTCCTCTGAGTGGCCTCGTTCAAAAGCTGGTGTCCTGGTTTCATAAAACACATCCTGGGTCCGTTGGGTCCCCCAGGAACTGGACTCTTTGATACCACCCTCTGGGGCTGGCCTGCCAGAAGGTAAATCGGAAGAAAAGATGAACTCTTTTGCAAAAGGGTTTTGCTAACTTAATCGTGGTAAAGGTAAAGCATCCAAGTAACCTCTAACATTTCACTTCTGAAAGAAGGTGAAGGGTAGTTGGTGAAGCTATTAAGTCCTGTAGGCTTCCCCAGGGCCACTTTCTTTATAAGACAAAGATCCCTCGAGCAACCAGGAAAACAAACAAATCAGCACATTCTTTTTCAGTAAATGAGGAAATCGACCTCAGCAGCTAAAGTTCTAATGAAGCAAAACGAACTGTTTTGGAATTCAGGCAAATTATGTATGCAAAAACAGACCAACAACCCTAAATGGCATTGGTCAAGCACATCTGTGCTCAGGCTAAACTGAATTCACTGAATGTAGAGTGGTATACACAGCCCTAGGTCTTATGTCTGAGTGTGCAGTTGGTCTCCTGAGGTATTTAAACCTCAGATCTCTATCATTAAAAAAATCCATGGCATTTGCCACCCTGAAGAAAGTCACCTGAGGAACAGGAAATGGAGAATTGATTAGGGGTTGCTATTACTGTCACTGCTTGGTAAGCTTTTTATGGAGGTGTTATTTTGACCAAAGAGAAAGAGTCAGAGATTCTGTCCCGGACAGCCTTCGGGAAGCTCTTGCTGTTATCAAGTGCCATAAGCTTAAAGGACTTGTCTGTTCCCAAGGCCTTCTGGTGTCCCAAGAACTCACTGCGTTATTGATCCATTGGTTGGTTACCTTGGGATTTATCTGTCTGTTTTGCAATGTTCTCAACTTTGTATAACCAAACTCACACTTAAAACTGGCCACAATGGAAAACACTATAATTAAGTTCCAGAGACCACGAGGGAAACACCTAGCTTTGGAGAACCCACCAGTACCACCGTGTGGAGAACTGCACCGGTAGGAGGTATTTCAATAGCCACCAGTGGAAAGCTGTCCCAACCACAAGTGAGGAGGCTGTTGAACTTGGAGTCACTGGAGATGCTCTGCACCACCACAGCAACCGGATCAATGGGGTCAGGGTTGATGTGTCTGCCCTCGGTGCCCCTGCTCTGTATCACAGATACTCACAACGTGCCCCCGTTGTTGAGTGAGGCCGAGCTTTTCTGGCGCAGGAATGCCTTCGCATTGCTGAATGCCGAGGGCTGGGTTTGCTCCAAAGTGGCCTTCAAGGGGTGGAAGAGTGACACTGGTCCGGGCTGTGAAGAACAAAGGATGGTTGTAAGAGATGGAGCTGAGCGTGGAGAGGATGCGCTGCGCTAACCAAGCATCCCCCTGCACCCCCAGACGTTCTGAGTGCAATGCACCAGTGACTCCACTGAGAACAGCCCACTGCTTGAGAAGCAGCTGCAGGAGAGGGAGGACAGGGAGTGGCATCCCCAGTACCTGGCACAGGCCCCCAGGAGGCTGGTGGACTTGTTCCCTGCTGTTCTTGTTCTGTTTGTAGAAGTCAAATATCATGAGCGCTGCGTAGACCTTCCCCACGGTCATCTCATCAGCTGTCCGCAAGTGGTGAAACGGGTGGAGAAAGGGAAAGGACCAGGGGAGGGATGGATAAGGCAAAGTGCATGAGAAACATCAAAGGGGTGTGAGAAACAAAGTGGAAGAACAGGTAAAGTTAGAATATTGAGGCAAAACGGACACGGGGAAAAGGAAAGGAAAAAAAGCATACAGAGGTTATAGCAGAGATCTTCAGATCTTTGCCAGTTGCTGCCTTTAAGGAGCCTATTTCCCTACGGCAAACATTCACAGAGGCTGGGTGGAAAAGAAACAGGCAGAGAAACTCCATGGCACTGCAAGCATTGCCAGCAAAGAACCACTAAATTAATACCAGATCTGCAGCCATTGTGTTATCAACAAAAGAGCCTTATTCCAATTTCTGTGAATTACAGTCAACTGGGGCATAGCAGGCTAACATATATCTCAAAGTATTTCATTTTTCCAGATGTCTTTTTCACCCTCCCAGCTCTGCTCCCCTCCCTTCCCTGCACAGCAGCTGAACAACGAGGAGTTAAAAGACACAAAGGCACCATGAGAAGCGGGGAGGAAAAGAATTCTGGAGTTGCTACCCACTGATCTGCACCTCCTAGGCTCCCTCATCTGTCTTAATTAACTTTGCCTTTATTGCTCTGCACTGTTTCTCATTAATCAGGAATCCGAGCCCTTGCTTTGGCCAATCAAGATAATGGCAAGCTTTCCATTTTCTCTGCACTTTCTCCTGGGATCTCGTTGAGCAGCACAAGGTTCCAAGATGCCTCACTTCTGATTCTGTAAGTTCTCAGCAAACTTTTAATTTTCTTCTCCTGGTTTTCTGCAGCAGAGTGAACCCAGATGGCAGAAATTGCTCTCCTGCCCTTTGAGGCACAGGCTGGAGGCAAACAAAAGCTAGGAACAATGTCTGGAAGGGGCCAGCCAGCATTGGTCTCTTCTCAGCGTGGTGCTTTTTCTAAGGACACGAAACCTACTGTAACGTTAAGGAAATGCAGGCCTAAATTTGACCTCAGCCTACCTGCTCCTTAGGTGGTTATAGAATCACTGAGGCTGGGAAAGATCACCAAGTCCAACCACCAACCCACCCCACCATGCCCACTGATCACGTCCCTAAGTGCCACATCTCTGTGTTTCTTGAAAACCTCCAGGGAAGGTGACTCCATCACTTCCCTGGGCAGCCTGTTCCAATACCTCTGTGATCAGCAACACCTGCAAGCTGATCTACACTGGGTTTCTTTGCTGCATCCTGTGTACGTGAACTGTGTACCTGGATGAGGCCTGGGACAAAGCAGGCATGGAGGGGGAAAACCCATGCCAGGCTTCTTGGCGGGCTGGGTGCTTACGTTTGTGAGGAGGCACCAGCAAATCCAGCGTCTTCTGGGACAGGTTGGGCCAAACCAGAGAGATCTCCTTCCTCAGCTCAGCATCACACTGATGCTGCTTAACACCCCCTGAAAAAAGGGAGAGGAAACAAGAAGGCACATGAGTGAAAATCCTCGTCCATTCAGCACAGCAAGCAAAGGAGAAGGCACATCCCCCACTCTCCTTCCTCGACAGCACCAAACCAGAACCAGCTGCAGCAGGGAACTACAGACCACGACTACAGCGTGTGAGCTCAGCAGGGCCAGCCCCAGCCTGCTGACCTGTGCTGTCACCTAAAGCTTAAACTTCAGCTCCAGCCTCCTCTACCTAATTGCAGGCACTGCCCAAGTAGGTGCCGCCAGCAGAAGGCAGCAGCACCTGCAGGGTGCAGTGCAAAGGAGGTCAGCAATGATTAGAAACCCTCTCCACCAAGAGCCCTTCCTGAGCTGTTTGGCAGTGAGGCATAAGCAAACACTCAAAGCACCGCGCTGTATCAACAGCATCAAACAGGAGCCACAGAGCGGCGTAAACCAGGAGGAGCAGAACACTGCAGCATTATTCAAACGGCCAAAGTGAGGTCTCAATACACAAGTGGAAAGTGATTAAAGTATACGTAAGCCAACAGGCCAGCTCCCAGCTGAATGCACCACACAGCAGGCAATTAAGTAGTTCATCTGAATGACAGAGATTATTTATCTAAGAGGAAAGTAATGGGAGGAGGCTCTGGGTGCTCTGCTACATGGCAGTCTGAACTCCCACACTCGGTCTCATTAGGGAGGGTTTATTAAGGGCCTGTTAGCCTTACTAAAGACTCAATTAAATGCAGCACATGAAACCTATTCAAACCAAGCAACATAGCAACAGAACAGGTCGAGAACTCACAACCAGCAGCAGATTGAGGCCTCTGAGCGACGCCAGCACTGTCAGCCAGGCTGGTTCTCTGCTTCCTATACAGTGTATGGTTAAAAAAATAGCAAGGGAAGACTTTTGCAACTGAAAAGGCCTGCGTGAATTACCCTTGCTGACAGCCAACTAGAACCCTAAAATAAGACAAACTCTCAGGGCTTCAATGGCTTTGTCCAGATTTTATTACTAAAACACAGTGTTGGCCCCAAAATCCCAGATAGCCCTAAATGCATCCTTAAAAATGAGTGTTATTAGGGGAGTCCTTCCAGGGCCTTAGAGTTTCTGTGCTCATCCAGCATTGCCAAAGCATCAAAGATGAAGTTTCAGTAATAGGCTAGGAAGGCAATTAATGCAGAGAGGTGGAAAGACTGGCCTAAGGAAAAGCACAGCATTCTAACCCAGCCCTGCCCTTTGCTCACAAGAGCACTGTTACCTCCTGTTAGCTTCTACATTAGGCAAAACAGTGCTTTGGCCCACTGTGCCTTGACTCTGACCCCAGCCAGCCTGATTAAACAGCGTAACGACCCATAGAAAAGGCCGGTGTGTTTTACTACCTTGCAGTGTTTAATTGGGAAGTGAAGTATATGCCTGACTAAGCACTTAAATAATAAAATTTTATCTCAGGGCAGCTCAGAGTGCTCTGAGTCACTGCCTCACCACCAGCAGACAGCAACACCGTGCTTTTTTCTCCCTTGTGCTGGGATAATCACAAAGTGAGGTGCAGAAACTCTTGTGTCTGTTACAGAGCATGCATGGGGCTCCCAGCTGGGATGGCCAAAGCTCTGCACATCCCCCTAACCACGGTGCCAAGATATGGCTGCCCAAAGGCAGAGCACGGCTCAGGACTCCCCTCTGCTCCCTGTCCCTGGAGCTCTCTTGTTTTTGAGTATGGGGAATGAAAACGGGATTTCCACCTGGCTTGGCACTGCTGTGGTTTCAGGGCTGCGGAGCAGCAGGCAAGCTGGTGTTCAAGCAGTGAGGCTGTCATTCCCTCCCTCTCACCTGAGGCGAGCTTGATTTCCAGAGCAGTGCGGATCAGGGCCATCAGCGTGGAGGTGAAGTGGACTGTCAGATCCTCGGGTGAGATGGGCATGTTCATCCTCACCAGGCGCTGCAGGAGGAACAAGGGCACTGTCAGCTTTGGTCAGCGTTTCTCCCCTTACCCTCCCCCCCCCTCCTGAGAGCCCCTAGAAATAGCCCCATTGCAAACATGAGCCCTTCTCCTTGTGTTAACCTTTTGTGCACTGAGCTCAAACATCATCTCCATGCAGCTGGCAGCTCCTTTCCTGGAGCAGGGCTGAGCTGCTGCTGTTGGCTGTGATGGATTGCCAGCATTTGTACTGCAATCCTATAAAGAGATTCCTTCCAAAAGAAGCTGGTTTGAATATCCTCATTCCATTTCACAGCCTACTACTCTGTTCCTGATGGTCTCCATCTACAGTCCTACCTGCAGCCTCTGGACACGTGGCTCTGCAGACCTTGGAGCACTCCCATGATGACGCCTTTTGCACACAGCCTGAAGCACACCTGGGCCATACAAGGCCAATGAGCCTTGTGGTTTGGCCCAGTTTGGGTCTGGCTGCTAATATGTAAAAGGATGAAATGTTCATTTTTTGGAGACACTTGGGTTCTATTTTGGACCTCCTTTTCCTGTAAGCATCCCAGGAGCCATGAAGATCTCCAGCCAATGAACTACGCAGCTCCATCCAGGTCTTACCCTTAGGGGAAGGAGCCGGGTGGGTGAGAGCAGGACTGCAATTTCCTTCTCTCACATTCTTTCCAGCCTGGACATGGAATGGTCCCCCAGCATCTGCACGCATCTTCCAAGATCTTCAGACCTGGCGGTATCTCCTTCCCCACCAGCCATCAGGACCAGCTCTGATGGGGCAAAATCATCCCTCCTATATGCAGTACTGACCTGAGATTGCACTGAGCAAGGTGCTTCAAAGGCTGTGGCTCCCTTAACACATCTGAGCATGGAAACGCAGATGGGTGGAAGCATTCTCTGATAACCTTAGCAATGCATTTAAAGGATGGATTTCTTCTCCTTTGGCAATCTCCTCGTTTCTCAGCTCCTCAGCTTTCAAAAGCTGCTGAGCCTAGCTCAGAGCCTTATCAGAGCAGCCACTGAGTTTCCGCTCCCAGATTGCTCCTGCGCCCCGAGGAAGTCACCGAGCATTAATCTTTGCTGTAAGCCAAGCAGGAGCCTGGCCGGGGCCCCTCGCCTGGGAGGGAATTTCATCCAAGTCCAAAAGCTGCTTAGGCTGTGGCTTTGATCCCTATCAGTGTGCAGAGCCCTTTCTTTGTTCAGCACCAGCCGGCGTGCTGCTGCAGCACCGAGCACGGGTGAGCGCAGCGCCTGCCCTGTGTGCCACGACACCATGCAACACCAAGGGAAACCACCAACACGCAGGCATTGTGCTGCTGGTGCTGATGGGCACAGGGCATTAATCAGGTGAGAAAAGTCTGCTTGTCAAGCAAGATGACGTTTGGCAGAGCTGAGACCCCCCCCTTTTTATCTTATTAGGCATCTTCGGATTTCATGGCACGGTGCAGGAAGGGCTCATGTAGCAACCGACCCTGTCTCCTGAAGGCTGGGACGAACCACTGCAATCTCAAAGAGCTCTTAAAGCGTGCCCAGAGGTTATCGGTCGTGTCTGACAAGCCTCTGAGAAAGTGAAATCAAAGCCAAGACTCCCCTCCCTTTGTAACTCAGTGACAGCAGCGAATGCTGGCAAAGCCACAACCATTTTCTCTGTTCGCTTGCCTCCAATGAAGAAGCATTTTAATTCGGACTTTTCCCTCAGTGCACAAAAAGGTAGCACAAAATTTCTGCATCGCTGTGAGCCCAGAGACGGCAGTCCCACCGCATCCCACTGCAGTGGGACGGAGAGAGTAAAGAGATGGAGAGCAAAAGAAGATGCGTGGCAGTGAGCAACAAGCAGATGAGAAATAATCCCTCCAGGAGAGCTCTATCCTCACACAAAGCAGCCACAAAAACTACTGTGGGACTGCAAGATCCCAGTCCTCTCCCACAGTTTCCCAGACTGAGTTCCCCAGAAGTGTGGAGGCAGAGCACAGCAAGGCTGCGTGAAGGTCTTTCCTCCTCAGTTGTAATCAGGAGGGTTATTAGTATATTAGGAGGAAGTTTTTCACCCAGAGGGTGGTGACGCACTGCAACAGGTTGCCCAAGGAGGCTGTGGATGCCCCATCACTGGAGGCATTCAAGGCCAGGCTGGATGTGGCTCTGGGCAGCCTGGGCTGGTGGTTGGCGACCCTGCACATAGCAGGGGGTTGGAACTGGATGATCTTTGTGGTACTTTTCAACCCAGGCCATTCTATGATTCTATGATTTAAAGGGAGGTTTTCAAGAGGTAGAAAGAAGGAAGTTCAAGCTTGCATATGCAACTGCACGCTTGCTTTGCTGAGCAAAATGCCTGCACCCAGGCCAGCACTGGGTGGGACTGCTGAGAACGGCCACCTGGAAGTGTCCCCAAACCACAGCCCTCTCATCTCCCTGCTTTCCCTCTTTCTAGACCCCAGAAGGACCCCATAAGAGCATGTTGGGGAGCTTGCACCACTCTGGGCTGCTATGGGAAATGACAGCCACAACCAAGGGGTGTTCAGGTGAATTAATAATTCGGGGCAGTGAAAAAGGCAAAACCCAAGCAGAGCTGGCAGGACAGTGCTCCCCATGCTGCTCCTCTTCCTCCCTTTGTCTCCCACATCCAATAACATCTAAGGAAGAGTAGCACCAGCAGCAGATAGAGTCCCTGCTTCTTTTCCCAGTGCATGCTTGGAGACCCATCTCCAGCTCTGGGATTTAATCAGAAGGTCTGGGAGGGATGCAGAGGGAGCTGGCATGGGGGATCTCATTATGTTTCTGCAGGAAAAAGCCCCCGAGAGAGGAGCTGCAATATTGTCTCCAGAGTCCCCTAATTAACTTTGTGCACCACAAAAAGGAGAGTGATAACAAATGGTAACTGATGACAGCTGGGTTCCAGTAGGTGATGCTTTTTGCTGCAGTTGCTTGCATGGTCAGAGGGGTGCAGGTATCTCCCAGCACCAGCAGAGATTTCATTGCAAATAAATAAAGACATGGGCAACAAGGAACCAGAGCTTTGCATCAGGTGGAGTTGGCAGAATTTGTGCCTGCTCAGTGTTTGGTTTCTGAATGTCTTCTGCCTGGAGACTTCGGGGGCAGAATTCACACAGGCAGGGAACATGCTGGAGAAATGGGGAAGTTTGTGTTGGTGTCAAAATCCAGGCAAGGGTTAAGCAGCACCTGGGTGAGGCTGAAGTCTTTTGCTGGTTCCCAGAGTGACCCAGAAAGTGAGCACTGAGCTCAGGCTCAAACATTTGCCCAAGTATTGGCAGAAGGAAGAGCTGGGAAAACCAGCTGGCACCCTGATGGATTTTAATTATTAAGAACACCTCATCAGCAGCTCCTGAGCAGCCTCTGGGACAAGAACTGCTCTGGGAATAATTTTCAGATGTGAATAAATTCAGGACAATGGAGCACTGCTTGCAGAAAACGAGGCTGAATTTGGTGAATAAATTATTTGCTATGAATAATTCAC
The DNA here is from genome assembly GCA_016647715.1 of Pavo muticus. Classification (NCBI taxonomy): domain Eukaryota; kingdom Metazoa; phylum Chordata; class Aves; order Galliformes; family Phasianidae; genus Pavo; species Pavo muticus. The sequence goes on from JACDJE010000064.1 coordinate 8,206,296, forward strand.
TCCGACCTAGTTGTAATTATTCTGCTCTGCTTTAACTCTTCCCTCAGCTTCAGAGAGGCTGCCCAAGCCTTCCTCCCTTCGATGGCAAGGGTGGATTTAGACATAGGGGAGAAATTCTTCCCGATGAGCATGGTGGAATAGTTTCTCAGGGAGGCTGTGGATGCCCCATCCCTGGAGGTGCTCAAGGCCAGGCTGGACGGGCCCTGGGCAGCCTGAGCTGGTGGGAGGTGTCCCTGGCCATGGTGGGGTGCTGGAGCAGGCTGTAAGGCCCCTTCTAACCCAACCATTCCATGATTCTATGCTTCTATGAACACTGACTCTGTCCCAGCACACAGCCAGACCACTGCATGGAGAAGTCCCATCACACCGCAGAGAATTACAGCAGCAGCAAAGGCATTTCCTGCGCCCATTTTACAGACCCTCTCTGAGATGCAAAGCATGGGAGAGCAATGTGGCAGCTCCTTGCATGGAAGGAGCCCTTCCCGCAGGTCAGGCTGCATAGCTGGGACTGAGAATCATGGAGTCATTAAGGCTGGAAAAGACCACTAAGATCATCTAGTCCAACCACCAACCCGTCCCCACCATGCCCACTAAGCTATGTCCCTCAGTGCCACATCTCCATGTTTCCTGACAGCCTCCAAGGACTTGCACACCTCAGGTGTGAAGTCCTGCCACGTCTCTGTGCAACAGCCACTCACTTCCCCATGATGTTTCCTCCAGTGGAGGGAGGCCAACAGCCACAAAGCACGCAGATGCCTGCTGAAAACACTGCTACTACTGAATAGCATATAGAAACTGAGGACCCTTCATCACAGACAAGCTGATGCTAAAGGGTCTCCAAATCTCAATAAATGAGAGTAAATGTACCCAAGAGTTTCCAAACTGAGTAAGACCAAGCAACCCCAACCAGCCAATGGGCCAGAGATCCAATCTCAAGGCACTAGAGTGAAGTCAAAGTGGTTTTCTCCCCTTTTTTCATTTAACCAGATAGAAGAGATTTTAAAATGCATTTCTTCCCATTTCCCCCACCCTGGCTGCAGCATAGAGCTCTCCTGGTGCCCCAGGACCCCACATGCACAGCCAAGCTCCGGCCGAGGCTGGGCACACAAACCCAGGAGGACAGCTGAGAAAGGGGAACCAGAAAGCAACAGAGAGGAAGGACAGCAGCCAACAGGGCTGCAAGGAGGAGAAAACCCAAAGGAAACAAACGCAGACATACTGAGAAGGGTGAAGATGGGGGGAAAAACACACAAAGCCTTTACAAACAGAGAGGACAGGGAAAAATTATATATATGGAAAGGAAAAGGATGGAGGTGTGGGGCAAAAGGGCTTTTGCCAGACAGAAGAGGAAGCTTTAAAAAAATCTATGTTGTTTCTTTGAGAGGGAAGGAGCAGAAATGATGCAGAGACCATGGGAAAAGTTCAGAACTGGTCTCAGATTCATGCTGCTGTGGGTCGTGGCTCTGTGATAAGGGAGAAAATGAATCAGATTGCCCTCGAACTCAGAAACCTGATGTACAGTTGAGGTTTGAGCTGTTCAGTTGGAGCCCATCTCTGCTTATGGTTCAGCCACACACAGGCACCTTTTAGAGGTTTCTAAGTAGAAGGGTAAAAATAAAACACCTCTTTATATATATATATCTTAAAAACAAACCACCCATGTGTACCTAGCTTCTGTGGACTTTCTCTGTAAAGACCAATTAAACCAGAGACCAGCTAACTCGGAAGGAAAGGGCAGATTTGGGAAGGCACAGCTGCAGTGCCTGCACCTAGGGAGTTCCTCTGCAGCAGCTGAGAGCCATCACAGGGAGGCACAGAGACTCCTTGCTATGGAAATCAGCCAAAAGCCTTGTTTAAAATGCTTATTTTAATACGTGTTATTTATATATTCCTTTTTTTCCTCCCTTCCTTTTAAAGATTTGGAAGGGAGGGGGGGAAAAAGTGACAGCTTTATGCTTCTGGCACACGCGTGTGACCTCAGAGCTGTCACATCTCCAGCTCCCAGCAGTGCCCGCTCCCTGTGAAGTCAATGGGAACTCAGAGGTGCTAAAAGGAGCCACTGATTGCTCTAAAAGCTTCGGGGTTTCTGTGCATAATTGGTACCTTTGCAGAAGAGTTTAACTGTGGGTATCCATCTGAAATAGCCAGGAGGGCATTAAGGCAGCCGGGTTTCTCAAGGGGATTCGTGGTAAGGTGGGGATGAGTTGCTCAAACGGAGGTGCTCCTTTAAACAGCTACTAAAGTAGCACCAAACTCATCAAAATGAGTATGGAAAAGATGTCTAACTGGCTAGTTATAAGGTTCTGCTCACACTTTGCTCTTTATATCCCAAAACGTTGAGGAAGAAAAGCCGTATCTGAACCTCTTCCTGCTACTATGTGTCCTGGCAGGCCTGGCTTTTTTGGCTTAGTTTAAGTTCTAAAGCCTGGCTTTCATACAGGCTCAATGGAAAAAAAGAAACAGCAGGGAGGGAAATTGTGATCTGAATCCACTGTGTCCCACTGCACCAAGCATGGTGAGGGGTGAAAATTAGGCTTGGTGGTACCCAAAATGAGGTCAACAGCAAAAAAAAACACCCACAGAACCAACAACCCTGTTGAGTTTAATGGACACTGAGTTGAGCTGTGCAATTCTAGGTGCTTCTGGCAGACTCCTTCTGAAATAAATGGTGAAGTTTGGTGTTAAAAGATCCCGAGGAGTTGGCCCTGCTTCTATCTGAATTACCACTGTGCTCATCAGTGCAGCAGCTAGCAAGCAGCCTTTCGGCTATAATGCCTTTCTGTGGTTCAATTAAAAAGTTTTTCAGAATCAACAATCACTTTGAGTGATTTCTTCATCTTACCATCTTAAATGCTTTGCATTAAAATGATTTCTTTCATGAGGGTATTTAAGGAGCCCTTCTGGCGTTGCCTCTGTTTAATAGCTCACTAACTCCTACAGCACTGCCTACTCTAATTACACCAATCTAATTTAGAGGGGGGAAAACCACCATCGTACTGATGGGCTAGTGAGAGCGGTGGAAAGACAAATGGGGATTGTAGTGGCAGGGTAATTTACTCATTAGCACCCTCCCCAGAGTAGCCTAAATGGAAGCAGAATGAGAGAGAGAGAAACACTGATAGAAATAGCAGAGACATCGTAAGAAAGACAAACTGACGTGCCATTGTTTCAAGGACCAAAAAAATGGTTACGAAAAAAAAAAGAAAAAGCAGCAGATCCAAAATCCAGTCTGCTCGGGAAGCAGAGAGAGCACTTAGAAGGAGCCCAGGAAAACAACACTAACGTCACAGAAACGGCACCCGCTGCAGCCACGGCACAAAAAGCTGGTGGGTTGGCAGGAGCTGCTGGGGTGGTCTACCTTATAGGCAACGCGAGCAGGGCATTTCTTTCCAAGGCCTAGAGGTGGGGACATGTGTCTCAGCATCTCATACATGTCTGTGTAACTGATGCGCCCGCTTGGAGTCAGAGGGAGAGAGGCAAAAGCGAGAGGAGACGGAAATCAAAGCAGAGCAGGACGGGGGAAAAGGGAGGTGGGGAAGGGGGGAGGGCAACACAACGGAGCAAATGAGGAGGAGAGAGAAAGGGGAAAGCAGACAAGAAAACAGAGATCCGGTTAATCAGATTTCTCAGGAAAACAAAACCAAAGAAGGAGGTGGGTCAATCAAAGGTTCTCCGCTTCCATTCCTGTGGTTCGGCGCCCAACGTCTCCTCCTCACCATGGGGAAGCCCCACATCCCCTGCAGCCAGGAATGACTGGGGTCTTGTTTGGGAGGGAGGGCTCGGGTTGGGTTTTGGGGGCAGAGGTGTGCTTCCCCTGCCTGCTCCCCAAACAGGTCCAAGAGGTTGTGGTCACCATGCCAGGGAGAGCTGGTAGGCAGAGTTATGGGACAGGGGGCTTTCCCTCAGCAAATGAAGAGTTGGGTTTTCAGGTTAGCCTATGGACTGCCAGAGAAGAAAAAGCCATTCCTAATCCTAAAACTCCTAATTTGCTCAGGGGCACAGACGGGGACTGCTCTAAGTCAAAGATGCAAGCTGCAGAACTCCAGCCAGGCTGAATCTGGGGTCAGAAAAACCGGAGCCCAGCACCCAACCCGCAGGATGGCGGTGGAAAGAGGATTTGTTTCTGCCTTGCATTCGATGGGCCCCTCTTTCCTCAAACCAACACCCACCACCTGCCTTCACCACTGACGTCTGACTGCCCTGTGTGCTGTCATGGAAACCCTTCAAGAAGGGCAGCTGCAGAAGCAGGCATTGCATGCCAGCCTGCTGCCCTGACACGGGTCTCAAATCCTATGGAAAGCACTGACGCAGGAGTGGGCGGACGAGAGAACTTACCCCGCCAAACCCATCTATTCCTGTCCTTAGTAACTAAAGCTTTTAACATACCTCTCTTCATAGCCCAGAGTTAATCTGAAGGCCGATGAGAGACACAATTTGTAATTGCAGCCAACGATTTCCCCCTGGCTTCCCTCCTCTGCCCCTGGTACTGGCTGAGGGCTCGGTGCCTCTGAATTCTTGGCAAGGCCCATCCTCTGCTCTCCACCTTCGCTCCCAAGCACTGCACACCTGCAGTGGTCAGGAGGCAGGAGGTTCCCTGCTATATCTAACACAACTTGAGCTCAGAGACACAAGTGTTGCTCCCAAAGTAACCTCTGGCTCATGCAACGGGGTGGACTCAAAGCTCATCCCTTCATCTCTCCCCAGCCTGGACAACCAGCCCTACAGCCCCATTCCTAAATGTCCTTCCAGCTCAGGAAAGGGAAGGGTTCAAACCTGAGTCACTCAACTAGAGGGACAACGCTGCGAAGCCCCCCAAAATCTTGCTGCTCCCCAGAAATCCTGGGATAATCTCTCTCTGGCATAAAGATGTAAAGAGAGGCTCTTAGACACTGTGCTGCTTTTCCCTAACACTTCCCACCCAGCCCCTGTGTGATGCAAGCTCGAGGGTTGGCTGTCTCATAAAGCTGCCTGGCCCCAGCCAGCTGGGTATGGGAAGGGATGGGACAGGGATGAGATGCACGGAGGAGCGAGGAGGCAGTCCATCAATCATTCCTTGGTCAGGCAACGAGTTTGTTACGTTACAGCTTCTTTTCTGTACTGTTTGCATTTGCACTTGGGGGTAAAAAAGAAATAAAATCAAAACCGAAAATGCTGGAGGGAGTCTCTGAAGTTGCAAACCTTGTATGCCACCCTATGAGGGCACTTCTTTCCTAAGCCCAGGGGTGGAGCAATTACACGTAACAAATTGTACATATCCTTATAATGAATCCGGCAACTGGAAAGAAAACATCAGAAGTTATGACAGCAAAAACATGGGGAATCAGCCTTTCCCTTGCAAACAGAAGAGGTTGGAAGGACAAACCACGCTGAAAAGCAAAGTTAGCCTGATAACAACTGGGTTTGTGATGAAGAAGTGACTTTAACACGGGGAGAGAGAGAGGAGACAGAGAGAGAGGGAGTGCTTCCTGCTGCTCAATGACAGCTTTATATTGGTACTTCTTTCACAAAACCTTCCTTGTCATAAGGTAGACTTCCCATCCATTGCATTTACTTACCTGTATCACTGTGTTTTACCTCCCTATGCCTGAACATCTGCCTACAGAAGGCACCAAACCACTGAGCAGCCCAGTAAAACCAGGGCCCACAGCACACGAATGGTCTATTTAATGGATTACTACTGGGATTTGGATAAGCAGGTTCAACAGAGCTTGGGAACCTCTGCCTCTCACTGTTCCTACCTGCATAGCCTCAGCTTGCTGCGTGGACAGTAAGCAATGTGCTGGAGAGACAGCAGCTGCATCTCAAGGTCCACCAGCACTGGGAACATGGAGTCTTCATCACCAGAAGGTGAAATCAGATGCCCTGAGGCAGCTTTATGGTCGGTCTCATTAACTCACAACAATACTTCCAGCCAATTTAACAGTAGGATTAGATTTCTTAATCTTCTGCAAGTAACCAAATCATGTACAAAAAGAGCTGAGCTGAGCTTCAGAATGACCTCTAAAGAAGAATGAGATAATGTGGCTTCACTGTGTTTATTTTTGTACATTATATAAAGAAGGCTGGAATATTTTGGAAGTGCTCCTTCAATATTACTGCTTTTTTGGACGTGAAAAATTAAGGTCTATTCAAAACCTTCACAATCAACTCAAAACTATTAATTTAAAAGCAGATCGAATGGGGCTGTGCACGTCTTGGCTGCAGGCCTAATCACAGTTATAAAAAGTAGATTGGTTTAACTGAGTCAAGTAGTTTACCTCAATTTTAGAATGGTTTTGCAAAATCAGTGTGTAGCAAATGCACAGGAGCATTTCCCTGCTTACTCCATGAGTCAGTGGGACTGCTCCTTGGCTGTCCCTTGTCCAGCATCCAGGAATAAGGAACGGGAATGGGAGGGCTGAGCAACATTCCCAATAGCTCTAAGGTTTGTGCACTTGGGAGTGGGGCATAAGGAGGAAATTCTCACTTGGTATATCTTGGATGTAAAGGAAATTTTCCTTCCCAGTTCACCCTCCAGTTCAGTGCTATCCTGGTTAGCTTGCAGCCTCAGACCTCATGTGCATTTGCTCTCCTGCTCTCCCCTTTCCTGTGATGACTGAGATCTCTGCTGCCCCGAAATCCAGCACCTTTACCACACTTACCCCTCCTGAGTGCCACACACATTCACAACAGCTGCTGGCTGCACTCTTTAACTTCCTTTTGAATATATTTTTCCAGGAAAATTTTAGAGAAAGTTGGAGGATATAACAAAGCCAAAGGTTTCTGACACCAGAAACAGGTACGTCAGTACGCACAGAGTTAAGTCTATGTTGTAAATGCTCCCTACACAACAAAAACATCACATCTGTACTGCTTTGCCAGACAGCATCTTTCATCGAGGGTCTCAAGGTGGGCAAGCACCGTCATTTCCTTTTGCATGGAACAGCCAAGGGGGAGACCGTGAGAGAAGGCATGAAACAGTCAAAGGTGGAAGCAAAAGCTAACAGCCTGGGACTCTGCTTTCATGGAAATTGTACTGTGGTCATTATTTATCATTCCTCTGCAGATATAACATACTGGGAGTTGATGCTGGAAAATTGGGTGGAAGCTTTCTTACAGCTGGTTTGACCAACTAAGGGAACAAGCAAAGAATGGGTTCTCAACAGCCCTGCATCTTCAGCTGAAAAGTGGGTGCTTTGTCCTGCTGGGAGCAATGCCTCAAGGGACAGTTTGTTCAGCTCCATCCTTGGATCGCTATTGGGAGATGCAGTGTCCCAGGTTCAGCCCAAACGTTCAAAAGGTTTGCTCTGGCCTTAAACTAGAAATGGATTTGAGGATGCACTTACACTGTGGAAATGTGAGTCCCACTGTGAAAACATAAATGATTTCGGTGGAACAGTTCACACATGGAAAATGCAGAACACGTGTTTTGGGACCGAGGCTTGAGTACCATGCCTCAGCTGTCCCTTGGTTTGCAATTCTGTCCGTAGTTGCTCTGCCAACATCAATAGCTTCACACCAGAGCAAAATGGGAGCAAGATTAGGGAAAATCAGACTTCGGATCTTTATTTATGGTGTATTTTGTGTGAACAGCTCTAGAAGTGAATGGGTGAGAGCTCCACAAAGCGTAACCTCTGTGCTCAGAGCTAACAGCGCAAGAAAATCTTTAAACTTTCATGGCTGGAAAGCTCCTAAACACATAAACATGAATCAGAACTACACTGGTACTTCTTACTTCCCCTTACAGTGTGTGAGCTCTCCCGTGGATGATAACCAGGCTGTTTTTAAGTAGAAAAGGGGCACGCCCAAGTTCTCAGTCTCGCTGAGGTTGCCGAGTGGTAACAGATAGGATTGGATTTGCAAAAGGAAAATAATAGTTATTTACTCCCTGCCAAATACCCACAAAGGACATGTCTGTATTACTGAGCACGTGGTAAGGAAAATCTGCTTAGAGATTACAAGCTTCTAGTACGTTGTGCCACATATGTGCAGGCTTGTCGTATGGATGGCTTGGAGCTCATTTAAAATCACACGCAGGTCATTTTGGGTAGGTTTACACTGAAAGTTAGTCTAAATCAATTTCAGTGAGATTTTCAAGCAGTTTAATTGCATCCTAGCAGGGAGTTTCAGATCCTGATTATACAAACCCTGTCTGCATCCGTCTCCACTGAAGAGAAACAAAGAAGTGGAAAGGTTTTAAGAGCTGCAGGCAGCTTCCTTGCACATACAGCACATACAGAGGGGATTCTCTGCAGTGTAACTTGTGGGGAGGAAGATGGGAACAAAATTAGCAGGGCTTGGAAAAAAAAGCTTCCCAGCAGGCAAATGCCCAAGCTGCAGACTGCTGAGGAACTTGCTGTGACCTGTAACTCAGAGCATCTGGGAATGACAGTGACAGTCACCAGCACTCTTGTGCAGTGGCTTTATACAAAGGGAAAAACAAAACATTCAAGTCAGTCTCTCTCTAGAAGTGATCCTCAGTCCAAGCTATTTCTTTGTGTTTTTCAATCCCTTAAAAGGCTGCAGCAATGGCTCCTGGGTCTGCCGCAGCACAGAGCTGCTCCTGTGGGGCTGTGCTGCCAGCGAAGGGGTTTGGCTTTCCCAGCTGCTGTCTTGGAGTGGGAAAAGCAAAGACAAAACAGTAAAACCAAATACTTCATCATCAAGCTGAGAGAAAAGCATTTTCTTCTTTACCACGATCACATATCAGGAACATTTCATCAGAGGCTCACTGAGACCTCAAATGTTTCCCAAGTCAGGCTTACTGCACGTTCTTACTATTATTTCACATGTCTTAGGTTTCAACTCCATGCCCAAAACTTAAGTATTATTTATAACAGCAGAATTTCCCCCTACAATGATGCTGTCATCAGAAGGAGGCTTCCAAGATCAAAACATAGGGTTTGATGAGAAATGTCTGTTTAAAAATCCTATTTTCAGCAACAGCACCCTCATGTTAACAGGCTTTGCATCACGCCCTGCTGTCTTACAGGTGCCTGAAAGCAGAAGATCCACTCTGGGCCCACAGTACTGTATTAACAGAAGCCAAGCAGTGGAGTTTGTCATCTCCTTTCAGAGGAGAGAGAGTGTCTTGAAAACCTGAAGGTTTTGTGTGTGACCCCACGTCTCTGCACAGGATTAGTGAAGCTGCTCACGTGCTTCTGAGCTGGGATAGGAATGCTGCCCAATTAAGGAGCAGCGAGGCTTAGCTTCACAAGTCAAGAAAAGCACTGCCAATGGCAGCATGTTCAGCTTATCTTTGGCCTGAGATGCAGGAACCAAAGGCAATCAAAGCTGCTTTTGGAAAAGCTAAACATCTTTTCTGCTTGGCCATTTGGCCAAGATTGCTTGACTTTATCCTATTATTTTTTGGCCTCGCGTGTGCATGGGGTGACATTGGTTGTGTTTGGCTTTACTGAGTTGTTGGTTTATGTCTATCTCATGTGCACTGAATGGAAATTCTCTTGTAATGACATCAGATTAATTCATCTCCAATACACAGTGAATTTAAAATGGATCATTTACCTCTAACATTACTTCAGCTTTTACACATTTTTCTTTCTGGAGTTGCATTCACATTCAGAACAGGCTGTGTGCATATATATATATATATATGATACCTATATGCAACATAAATCCTTTTCTCCACATGTAAGAGCAAACATACCAGGCAGCTGGGTCGTATTCAGCCCAGACACGAACAAACTCATCCAAATGATGGGGCCCAAGGATGGAGGAGTCTCTTGTCAAGTATTCAAAGTTGTCCATGATTACAGCCACAAATAGGTTCAACATCTGCAGAGAAGAAGCAGTTATGAAGTTAGGCAGAATAGAAATGAAAGCAGGAAGGTTAAGAGGGTTATGAATTTCTCAGCAAGGTGTGCGATTCCAACACTGTTGTTGTTGATCAGAAGTATGTCTGCATCTCCCCCAGGAGCTGCTTTTTGCTCACAGGGTAGCAGCCCTGCCCTGTCCCCCTCGCTGCTCTTTCCTCACTGCAAGAGCCAAGTGCTGCAGGTAGAAGGGGAAGTGAGAGGTATCCTCAGGTCTTCCAACTCCTTGCTGGGAACGTCAGCCCCAGCCCCACCTGAAACCCACACCACAGCCTCACACCAGAAAGATTCAGGCTTACAGGAGGCCACTGCAAAGGCAGCAGATTGGCTGCTTACAGGACCTTGAGCAGAGAGCCTCTGAAATTGTGTGGATTTTAACATACTGAGAAAAAAATACTGTGATGAGCAACATTTCTTTTCTTCCTACAGGTGCACAGCGAGGCACCTGATTTTCCCATTCTCAGAGTAGGGCCACTTCTTCTGTATATCAGCCCAAACCACTCAACTCCACCCAGCACAGCACCACGAGGTGTTACTGACAACCTGAAAGAGACCAAAAAGCTCAGACACCCTTCAGAATGGACCTGGCAAAGCCAGGACTGGGTCCCTGGGGCCCTGCTGTCCTCCCTGCCCTCTGCAAGTCAGTTCCAGCTCCACAGTGTGCAGCAGGTTTACATGGCTCTTGACCATGGAGAGTTTGGCAGCATCTCTATCACCAGTGAGGCTCTACAGCGTGACCACAGACTGGTGCAGCAGTGCATCTTTCACTGTGTCACCAACTAGATTGTGCCAGCTCTTCCAGCACTTCAATATCAAAGCAAATCAAGACAAAACAGCTGGAAGAAAAGCCATTCTTCAGCCTGAATATCCTATTTTAGGCTTGTAATAATTCAAACCTTTACAATTCCCCTGAAAGACAAGGGCAGGACACACAATAGGCTCCTCTCCCTCATGGCTGCTAACAGAACCCAGAAAATGCTTTTAGTATATTAAGAGCTTCCTCTTATTAAAGCCAGAGGAACAGACACGAGGATTTCAATGGGAAAAGATCAAGCCACAGCTGGCGGGATGGAAGAGCAGGTGGGAGGATGGAAATGGATGCTCCTGTGCAAGATAAAGTCCTGATGGGCACGAGGAACATTTCCATCTTTTTGTCCCTGCTGCTCTGAGTGCTGCTGCTCTGCGCCACGGCAGCAAATAGCAAAGACAAGCTGAATGTGGCCATCCCCAGCTGATCAGCATCTGCTGGTCATTAAAAGAAAATCAGAGGAGGTTTGGGGCTTGTGCAGTTTTCATGTCCCTGAGTAATCTGGAAAGAGGAAGAGGTCTTAATATCGGAGCGGGCACAATTCAGTGCTGCAGACAAGCACAGCCCATAACAAATCACCGTATCCATACGCTGATGCAGAGACATCCAGGATAGCTCTGGAAACACCAGCAATGCTACAAGTACCCCACACATATCACAGTACCCCAGAGAATCAATAGGTAGTAAAACCTGTGTGAACTTTCCCCTTGATCCCAAGCCCCTTGCACTGCTCCCAGCTCCAGCTGTGGCTCGGTACAGTTTTCCCCTGCTTGCATAAAGCTGCTTCTGAAGTTTCTGTATTTTTTAATTTCAATTTATACTTTTCTACAGCGTAAATTTAAAGGAGAAAAATGATGGCAGGCTGGACATCCACAAAGAGCTAGAAACAATATCGAAAAGCAAAAACATTACCCAATTTCCCCCCAGATCCGTGGTGTAACAACACCCAACAAGCCACAAAAACGTTTCCTCCTGGCAGGGCTGCAGCTCTGTAATGCTTTAATCTCCTGTGGGGAACCACACGTTTCCTTGCAATGAAGTGCTGAGCACATTCTAAGAAATGAGTTCCAGCCCTGGCTGCAGCATTCCAGCTGCTTGGCATTGAAGCTCCTGGTTTGGGAGCTGGATGTCCTCCCTTGGCTCTTTTTGGGCTCCCCACTGCCCTGCCAGCAAATGAGGTTTCAATGGGAGTTCCAGGAGCTCACGCGAAGCTGCGTTCAAAGCTGTATTCCACACAGATGTGCCCCAGCCTTCAGGCCTGCTGCTGCATCTCGGGGCTGATGGGAGCCAAGGAGGGAGAGCTGGGTTTTTAAATTGCTATTATTGCTGTTATTATTATGAAATAAAGAAGTTTAGGAGCAGTGACGCTCTTGAAAATACCAATGAGAACGCCTGACTTCTGGGGAAGGATTTGTACACGGAAGGATTTTGGCTTTGAGGTATAGAGTACAATCTGTAAATGGAGCATTAGGAGCTTTCAGGGCTCCGTGTTTTTTAATATATGCAGAAGAAATAATCCCTGGGATGTCAAAGGGGCAGCAGCAGCTGGACAAAGGATCTCAATAGGGGCCACTGAAGTTGGTCTATCTATACACGACATCAAACTGCCACATGTACCTCTTTTTCCAGGGTAAAGGTTTCTGATGATAGCGGGGATTAACTCCACAAAGCATCAAATCTCGTATTTTAAAGCCAAGGCATGAAACTGAAAGCAGGTTTGATAGGTAGCTTTTGGGGACATTTTCAGAGCCATGATTTTTATCTCTTGCTGCTTGAAGTTTAATTGGGTCCCCGTCCCTGGTTTTCTATTCCTCTGGCCCAGCAGTGCAGGAAAGATCCAAACCCTGAGAGCAGAGGGCTTTTTATTCACACAAGTGATTAGAAAGACATAGGTACGTACTAAAATCTTAGAGCCAGCCCCTTATGACAGCCATGGGCACAAACAGAGTACAAAAGCTCCGTGTACTTTCATATCTAAAGGTTTCCTGACACTGTGTCAGAAGAAAATGCATTTATTTGGTAAAGAAAACAAAACATGCCATCAAGCAAGCGTGGTGCTGTCAGCAGCCTGCTCCAAGCACTTCTCAACCAATGTTATCTTGGCCATTCCCATCCTGCCCTCCCCATCCCCTTCTTCAAAGGACCACGTTACAAATCAAGACAAAACAGATTAATGCTTAATTCCAACTATTAGATCCCCTGTGGGAAGAAAGATAAAACCTTTCCCTTTAAACTAATGACTAAATGGTCTCTTTGGGGATTAAAGGGATTTTAGCACCAGGATGATAAATAGTTTCTAGCAAAGCGGGCGCATAGCATTGTATAAATCACAATTAGGGAGAAGAAGGAAACCAAGGGGTGGGGATGGCTCGGAGCTTCCCCAGCACCTGCCTTTTGGGGACTGGCTTACCAGGAAGGAGCAGAGGAAGATGAATGACACGAAGTAGAAGTAGGCGAAGTCGCTGCCGCACTCGTTCTTGGTGAGGCCGGAGAGCGGGTCGCAGGCCCTGCTGCTCAGGCATGACAGCATGATCTCGTGCCAGGCCTCCCCCGTGGCACTCCTGTGGACAGGCAGGCAGAGGGGTGTGAGCTCATCCCCACCTATTAACTAAAGTAATTAGGAGGAGGGGTGAGCCCAGGTGGGGAGAGATATATTTGCATTAAGAGTCTGAGCTGCCAACCAGCTGACATGAGAAATAAAGGAGAATAATTCCATCTGTTGCATTGGAGGTGAAGGAAACCAAACAGGCTCAGGTAAGCCAAGCTAGGTTGGTTCCAGGGAGGATAAAATCAGACTGACTTAAACAAGTCAATAGCAAAGTGGAAACGTGAATAGATGCAGTTTGCACTGCCTCCTTTTGAAGCAGCTGATGTTTCTGTCCTAGCATTGGCTGCTAACCCAGCTGAGATGCTGGGAAACGAATGCAGTCTTCTCCACTGGAATCCCCCATTTCTCTTGGCAGAAGGTGCAGAAGCACCAGGAAAGTCTGGTTGGTCACAGGGGTCTTATGTCCGGGTCTCCCAGGTTTTCTGCATCCTTTCCCTTCTCCCCCTCATTTTGGGTATGAAAGCTGAAGCAGCAGATCGGTGTAACCCCAAATAAATCCTAACTTCTCCCTTTTACTGCGGGGGAAAAAAAGTAATCAAAAGGAGAACATTGGCAAGCCCAGAGAGTCTGTCCTCAAAACAAACCAACCCCAGCAACACGCGTGCATGGATCAGAGGCAGGGGGGTCCCCATGTTTGCTGATGTCAGCTTTTCACATAACCTCAGGTTTTCCTCCAGTCATTTCTGCACCATGCTCAGAGGTGCCTTTAGGGCCACCCCACAGCTTCATGAAGAGCCTGGCCCCTTGCAGTGCTGCTCACAGCTACACAAAGTGGGTGCAAAGCTTTTCATTCTGCCACTGAGACTTCAGATCTGAAAAATACCCTTACAGTCACACAAGATGTGAACCCACTTCCAAACACATTCAATTCCAGTGAGCAGCAGCATTGGGCAAAGACCCAGGGCTGAGCCTGGGGTACGGGAATCCTTACTTACCCCAAGTAATAGCAATGGGAGTCAAAAATGTGGACATTGAGCCAGGCCATAAGCCTTGCTCCTGGGCTCTGCGATGACCTGGTACTCAGTGCAAACTGAAATAGCTCCTAGATCACTCTGGTTTGTACAGCACAAGATATCAGCAGCATTTAGTCCTTAAACCTCACTCCCTCGTGCAGAAACCTGCTTCCCATCACAGTCCTGCTGCCTCTGCCCACACCCTCCCACTGTGTGGCATTCAGAGTTTTGGTTGGAGTGGTTTATTCTGAGCTGGAGAACTGCATTTCCACTTGGCTTCACAGAAACTATGCAAACCCAGACCTATGCAGGATATCATTACCAGCACCAAGACACAGAGACTTACTTGCTGCTCAGCTGCAAGCCTTGTGGTATTTGATATCTGCTTACCTGAACAGAAGCATCAAGGCTTGAAGGAAGGTACGGAAATTATTGTGCCGATTGATGGAGGTCTCGTCATTCAGTGCAATGTTTCCAAATACCTGCCACAGAAAGCAGAAAGGGTTCAGGGCAAATGCAGCCTGCTGTAGAATCACGTGGCAGTCATGAGAATAGGTGGATCAAGAGGAGATAGGAGAAAAGGTAGGAAAAGGATCTGCCCTGCTTCAAGGCAGATAGAAGCATGTTGTGAAGATCAAATGGTGTAAAAAAAATCAGATTCCTGTTCTTCATCTTCATGCTGACCTTTTCCAACACCACTGTTCAGCTCCAACACAGGCCAGGAAAAGTTCCTCATCTCTTTTTGGGTGGGAGTGGTGCCCAAAGATCTCATTGGGCACAGCCTTGTGCCCTGCTGTCATCCCTGGAGGCATCCATCAGTAGGTACCCACAGAGCAGGACCAGGTCTGCAAGGCCATGCTCTCCCACTTTACACCCACACATTTGGATTGGCACTATGTTCAAGACTTGGCAGTAAGGACATAAAAAAGTGGCCCTTTTTTGCTCTTCCAATTCCCCAGCCACCAGGCAGGAGGTGTTGGTTTGCCTCATCCTAAGCCAGGTACTGATGCTGCTGCAGAGGCACACCCTGTTCCCATGGGACAAAACCAGGCTACTTACAGTCAGTATTAAAGCCAAAACTTTACCTGCATGCCAATAATGGCATAGATGAAGAAGAGCATTGCAATGAGAAGACACACATAAGGCAAGGCCTGTGGGAAAGGAGAAGAAAGTATTAACATCAGTAAACCAGTATTAGCCAGTAGCATTTAATTCCTGGGCAGCACTGTGCTCTGTAGCATTTGTCCTCCAGGTAAAGGAGCTGGGAAAAGAATTGGAACAATCCTGGAAGCCTTTGGCAGACAAAGCCCTGGAAGCAGGTCTTCATCAATTACAAACCAGACTGTGTTTTCCAAGAGCTCTGCACACATTCTTGCAGGCAGATAAGCAGTAACCAGGGAAGACACAGTAAGACGCTCTGCAGCAGGCACTGTGACTACCAGCAGCACTGGCGCTTCCTATGCATAACTGCACAGGGACAAACCTTAATTTTTAATGACCTTGCTATAAAATTAGTATGAGAAAACACATAGAGCCAAGGAATGAGTTCCTGCTCTGAATTAGGCACAGACTGCACCCCAAGAGGGTAAAAAGGTTCTGAGTTTTCATGAGAAATCAGTGAGTGCTGCAGCATAATTATATCGCATGAGCTGGGAATAGCAGCTACTTGGCACTCAGGCTAGATGAAGAAGTAATTAATGCCTCTTAATTAGCAATAGTTGCAAAGATGCAAAGCCCTGCCCTGGGGCTGACCACGGGAAGCCTGGAGTCAGGGGAGGGGTTACGCAGCCCATGGCCAAGGATTGATTGGTCTCTGCTGGGAGCCTCTGCACATGAGCCAAAGATGAGAGTGCAGCTTAGAGAGTGGATGAAGGATGGACAGACAGATCCCACTGCAGACAGACAGTTGTGGCCCGTCAGACCAACACCACCAGCCCAGGTGCTGCAGTCTCAGCCTTGTTCCCTTGTTTGGCTCCCTGGCAGAGAGGCAGAGCAGGACTGCAGCCTATGCCATGTGCAGTTTGTTAGTAAAAGGCACGTCTAGAACAACGTACTTTGGTTTTGAATCATCACCAGTGTACTACGGACCTGTACCTGCCCAAACTACTCACAGACTGAGACTTGGCTGAGCCCCCTCTGTCTGATCCACCCAGAATTGTACAGTCCAGTAACAATGTCCTGGGTGGGAACATTTCGTATCCACAGACCCCATGTCTCAGCCTCTGGTGGAGGTTCTTGGCTGCAGCAGACCTCATTAGTTACAAGATGAGAGCAGCAGACATGTTACCTCCCTTCATGCTTACGGAAAACATGACCTAATAAATCTCATTGCTTGTGTCCCTTAAGGCATAGCATACTCACATCCCAGCCCCTTCCCATTAGTTGTTTGATGGTTGAAAGCCTAATGTAGAAACTGCATATGAGAGCACCAGTTGCCTCTCTGGGGTCTCTCATGGGCAGAAAAGTGTAATATAGCACTCTCTCTGATCCTGGCCATGGGATGACAGCATAGATGCATCTAGTTCTTCTCCAGGCCACTTGTGGAAAGAAGAAATTGCTATGTTCCCATCTTTGCCCTCTTAAAACTTTTGCCTTTAAGGTTTAAAAGTTCTAAGAGAAACTTTCCTCCTACCAGCTCCAGCCCCGAGTCACGTCCACGCTCTGGGTGAATTTTGGTAATAGCAACAGCTTGGGTTTCTCTTCTATTCTATTCAGTTCTACCAAAACGGAGACCAATTACTCTGGTTGAACATGTTACCACACCTCTGCTGACTGAGCACGTCTCTTCACCTGCACAACAGTGAGGTCAGACCAATTAACTTCAACCTGCCACTTGCTGCATGCAAATAGCAGGCATGAGGGCCCTCAGCAGTCACACTGCATTTTCCTTACGCTAAAACAAGAGAAGGTTTTGCCACGAGGATTTCGTGGTGGTCTCAAGGACAACCTAAGCTTTGCACACCAGTGTTTGTGCACGAGTATAACTGCAATTGCACTGTGGAGATAGAGAGAAGCAGGGAGCTCTGTGATACTCAATGGCTGATGCTGGAGAAGTGCAGAGCATCTCACACGCCCTTTCCTGCCTCCCAGAGGCCCAACACTCACCTTAAATGACTGCACAAACGTCCAGAGCAAGATGCGGATAGTGTAACCCTGGCGAAGGAGCTTGATAAGTCTTGCTGCCCTGAAGAGCCGCAGGAAGCTGAGGTTGATGAAGTTGTCCTGTGGAAAGTAAAGGTTTTGTGTCCTTCAGAAATTAACGCGATGAGAAACCACAGCCCGCAAAAAAGAAATTAAAATTACCAGCTTCACGATCTAAGCAGCAAATCGGCCACCAGAAAACCTTCCAAAAGAAACATTCGTCAGTGCAGATCACTCCACATGCAGCAAGTATGAGAAAATCCCTCTCCACAAGAGCCCTCCCCTCTATCCTGGGTCAGTGACAGAAAAGGAAATGGCCCTTTCACGCTGTCCATGGAGGTCCTGTTTTCTTTGAGTAAGGCAGATTTTCTCCCCTAGAGACTCAGGGAGAGGTAATGGTGCCATATTATCATTTTGTAAAGAATGAGATTGAAGTCTTGGTCAGCTTGCTTTTCTGCCATGAATTGAACTTCAACCAAGACAGCTGCGACAGACTGCGCATGTAGCCTCTACTATAATAGAGAAAGGCATTGCCCAGTGAAGATTAAAGCATCCTTGACAAATAGGGATGTTTTCTAACCTGGAGATTTAAAGTATTTGTATCCAACTTGTGACTGGACAGGCTCATCAAGGAGAAATGGCACCAGCAAGACTTTGGAAGATGGATCACGGTAGCAAATTGGTGGGGGAGGTCGAGTGTACAGCAGCAGGCAGGTGCCTTAGGAGCCTGCTGAATCTCTCATTATTATTAAATGCTCTTTCACAGGTGGATCAAAGAACTGCTGAAGATGGGGTCTGATTTCCATTCGTTTTGTGTGATTCTCCCCACCCCACACCCCCATCTTTTCTTTCCTTTATGGAAAAGAGGTTGCTTGCCCCAGCGAGCTAATCTAGAGAGGGTTCTTTCCAAAACAAAACATGCAAAAGCCAGATCCCTCTTGCCCTCCTGTTTTAAGGAGATGAAAAATATCCCCGCATTCTGTACCTATTCCAATCCACTTGTTTGTGAATCTCTGATCACAGCCACTCATTTGACTGAGTTAACTAAAGAGAGAAAACAGCTCGCTTTCAACTGTCAAGCAGTGGAGGGGAAGATACAATCATAAGGAGCTCTTATTGGTAAAGATGAGCAAAGCCAGTCTTTCTCTCGTATCATCATTTTACCAGGAGACACCCAGTCATATTAAAGTGACCCACATTTCTTGCTCATTTGGCTACAGAGCTCGTGCTGAATTTGAGGGGGGGCTTGTTGGATCTATTCATTTATTTAAATGCCAGCTCAGTTTTTGGGCCATTAGCATCGCATTCCACCAATCCCATCAAAGAGTTCAAGAAATCAGGCATGCACTTGGTTTCTCTCATGTTAAAAAGGCAAGCAGCTCAGAGTTAGGCACAGACCATATATCAGACTTAATCCTCAAATAAAGAGAAAAGAGTAAAGCACAGGTATGTTCCATGAAAGAGCAGACAACACCGAGCTCATTCAAGTCAGCAACAGAAAGCAGCTCTGGCAGGCAAAACACAAGCAAGGATTCCCCTGGGTTGGTCAAGGTCGGTAAAACAGGTGCTAAAATTCAACACCTGTCTCTTAGCATCAGCATCTGTTTTATTTTTACTGCACTGGTTACAGTCCCTTCACAACATACTGGTTGAACTCACTTTGGGCAAGGGCTGTACGGAGCCAGGGACAGAGTGTGGCTGCGTGACCGAGGTGCCACCAGCAGCCTGGCCCTTACTGTCTTGATGGGGTGCATCCAGAGCAGGGCTAAGGCTTAACCCAGAGCCCTGCAATCCCAGGAATTTTCCCCACCTGCAGGAACTGGATCAGGCCTTACGTGATCCTGTTCGTGGCGCTACTTCAAGTCAGGCAAATTATTACCTTCAGAGCATCACTGGAGCCTGATCTTCCCCATCACAAGTCTAAGGCTCCTCCAAGGAGCACGCACACAGGCAGCATCTGCAGGTTCTGGCTCTCTGTGTGTTGCTGCCTTACTTCCCACATTAATGCAGTTTAGCACCAAACCTCAGCTCAGACTTTGCTCTAATCTCCTGTCACAATTAGCATGATGCTCCACGTCTGCTTTGGTCACACCTCACACAGGACATCCCTGTGCCAACTGAGACTTTCTACACGACAGTTTTTGTATGAGCAGTACCAAATGGGGGCTTCAAAACTGTCCATGCATGTCTACAGATTTCCACTGCTTTTTTTCCCAGCTTCGAATCTTCCCTTTTTGATTCAACCACTGCCATTTTCTAAAGAGCAATGGAAGCCTCA
The DNA here is from genome assembly GCA_016647715.1 of Pavo muticus. Taxonomy (NCBI): domain Eukaryota; kingdom Metazoa; phylum Chordata; class Aves; order Galliformes; family Phasianidae; genus Pavo; species Pavo muticus. The sequence goes on from JACDJE010000064.1 coordinate 8,225,896, forward strand.
GCTCCACGCGGAATCCTTTACAACCCAGGAAAATCCAGCATCACTCGTGTGCACAGAACTTGCAAAGAGGCAAAATCACACACGCCTGTGACGGGCAGGAGGGCTTCACGTGTAACCCTCAGCACACCGCGTAGAAAACCCATCCTTGGGCTGCTCAGCCCTCCAGGCACTACCAGAATGGCATGCAGTTAAAGGGGAAGCTCCACATTGCAATATTTCTCGTGGATAGCAGTGTTTTGCATGGATTCTCCACCCGTTTAGCTACCCCCTGTGCAGCACGTGGCACACACATGATTGTCTTCTGGATCGCCAGGGTCTGTCTTTCCAGAGTTTTGTTTGTGTTTCTGTTGCACAGATGTTGCAGGCCACCGGGTGCTCACGTGAGGCATCGCTGTTCAGTGATGCTGTGATCCATCTGAGGACCAGCCAGCTGTGCTTGAAATATGTTTCCTTCTGGCCTGTTGCTGTTACCTCAAAAGAGGAGATGAATGGGGATCTGGAACCAAGGGCATCAAGAGACCCACGTGGGTCTGTGCAATGCCTACCCAGAACTCACTGAAAGCAGGAGAGGAGGAGGGAGTGGGGAGAAGAGCCATCACAGGGACAGAACTGGCATTGACTGCTGCCCAGCCACAAGTATACTGCTCCTTTATCCTTTCTTAGGGTGTTTTCCATAGCAAAAAGCAGAAATAAACATGCTGGCCAGGGTGTACAGCCATTGCCTGGATCTATTTCTCCAGCATCTACAGTAATTGATTGCTTTTCTCCTTGATACAGGATCTGTGCTTGCTGTCCTGAGTAACGCAGAAGGAGCTCTGCAGCAAAGCACCACCTCAGTGGATTTACTCTTTTGGATTTTAAAACCTGAGGTGGGAATGAGTTTGTCATGTTACAGCTGGAGGATTTAGCAGAGGGGTTTTCTCAGTGCTGCCCCACAGCAATAAGCTCAGCAGAAGCTGGGCTGGTCATCCTTACATGTATGGCTGCCCAGCTGAGGGACACAACCCAAAACAACGTCATGGATCCTCACATTTCTGTCGGCAGAACAAGAAGCTCACCCAAAGTGGCCAAGTGGCATGGAAAGGGGAATCCAACCAGCCCAAGAACTCAGGAAAATTTGGCAGTTCTCACAAGGCTGCAAGAATTAATCTGTGCTGCTAAGGAACAGCAACAGCTCTGCGCTCCAAAAATGGAACCTGAGCCTTGGACACCGAGCAATGGAAGGAGCCTGGACCTGGGCACATGACCATAGAGGCTGCAATCTAATGATTGCAAGATGAATGTTTAAATCTTTAACTTGCAACGCAGACAGCAACAAGGCCAAAATTTGGAGAAATGGAGGCAAGCTGATTTTTCTAGTATATTCTCATGTGAGCAAGCTGATGTCAGAGCAGTTCTCAGTGCTGCTTGGGCCAAGGGAGATGAAGTTTAATCTCCTAGAGCTGTCCTCACAGCTCCCACATATCAGCAGTGGTTCCAGCCCATGGCACAGTGCAAACCTCTAGCTTACACAGCATTGTATCTGTGTTTGCTGTTCACTAGCAGGAAGTTTCCTCCTGGAACCTCTCTTAGGCAAGCACAGAGGCCGGCTGCAGGTTATCAGAAAGACTCACACTCATTTGTTTCTGAACAGCAAATGTGCAACAGAAAGACTAGGTGTTAAGTTAAAGTAGATCGAGAGCTGCTGCGAGGCGACCAAGAGTTTTTGATAAGCTCGTGGCCTCATTTATGTTATTCTTAATCGTAGCCAAGATAATTAACAATAGAATCATATTATTTTTGAGAATATTTCCAAACACAAAGCCTCCTATTTCCAAAGACACCTCTGGAATCAGGCACTATAATTCCTAACAGGATCTGGTGCCCGGCACTTCTCATTCACAGAGTGGCTTCTGCAATTTACACGAGATGTTTGCTTTTGCACTCAGTGCCCATTGCGGTGGCACCACGCTTCTATGTGCCAGCATTCAGAGCTTTCAAAGTTGAATGAAAAACAATCTTTCCCGCAATTCCTTTTGATTTGAGAGAAGCAGCTCTGTAATGGCTGTAATAATTTCCTTTTTTTGTGCCTTCCCGTAACCACAGGCTTAGAAATACCTGTAAGGCCGTCCTCTTCGACACTCTGCTCAACGCATCTCATCCAAAAGGAAAATAACAGCAGCTTCTGAGAACTGAATTTGGTGCTGTTGCTTACAAATGGAAGGGTTTCCCATCCAGGCCATCCAGAAGCATCCTTCCCTCTCACCCTCATTTGATTTCCCATGGAAATAAAGCAAGTGGAAGCCTCCCCTTTATCAGTGTTGGGTGTAACAAACAGAGGAGAACGGGCTATTGGTAACTGCATTTGCCTCACGTCACCAATTAGCCAAGGGGAAGAAGATGCAGAACAGAAGCCAGTTTTGAGGCACGCTGCAGTGAGGCTTTTTCACCAGTGCAATCGGAAATCTCATCAAAACAAATCAAATCAAAGAAAAACGAGAGAAAATAAAAGCAGAGAATTTAAAGAATTGTTTAAATTCAATGAAACCAACCGTGTCCTATATGTGATGTTTTCATGGATGGATATTGGCAAGATTATTTACAAATTTATTTTTTTTTGAGCAGCAGGTGCACAACATACAGACGGAGACATGGTTTTCGCATTGTATGTTGATTGGATGGCGTGATTCAGCAGGTAGATAAGGAAAATAAAGAACAAAACAGGAAACAAAAGAGAAAATGAGTAATCAGGACAAGCGAAAAAGGAAACTCTGAAAATTTCACTGGAAAAAAAACTGTCGGGCTTTTGGGGGTGTTACTTTTATGGTAACTCTATAAATTAAAGAATGCTTCAAACCAAAAGAGGTTCTGGGATCCTAAAGGTAACACAGACAGTGCGGTCGTTATTTGCATTTCTTTCTGTAATGCAAATTGGGAGACACTTCACAAACACTTCTCATGATGCTTTTTGTATTTCCAGGCACAGAAATAGATGTCAGTTTGCCATACACCCATTGGGCCTGTGGCAGCAAGGATAGCTTCTCCTTAATGCCACCTCTTTGCTGTTTTACTTCAATTACCGAGAGGGTTAAAAAACTGACATGCATGTTTTTGCCTAAGGAAATAAAAAATATATATGTATATTCCACTGCATTCACAAAGTAAATTACGTATGACACGATTACCAAAGTAAAATAAAGCAATTGGTCAATACATTTCTTTTATCTTTAGTTCTCAGTGGATCAAAGTACCGACGTAGCAAGGCTGGTGGAAGCCAAGTCTCTCAAGGCGAGACCGCCCAGGTGAGCAGGGTTAGTTGCTTCAGAGGACACTTACAGTTGGAAAAATATAGATCATCGTGTAGAAAATCGGTGCTCCTTGCACCTATTTGCTAGCCTGACGTCAAAATCAAGTGAAAGATGTTCCTGTCCATGGCAAAGGGGCTGGACTAGATGATCTCCAGAGGTCTCTTCCAATCTAAACCATTCTGTGATTCATCCCCAGCAAGCATCCCATCACAAGGATGGCGAAGAGCTGTTTGTTTTGGGAAAGATCCATGTAACCGGTAGCATCAACATTCTGACCATCACCTGGGCTTCTCTCAGTCTGAGAAACCTTGAGATGTAAATGGACGACTGCAGGGCTGAACACATGGGGCAGGGCTACCTGCCACCTCAATACCTGCATGGCCGCCCATCAGGCAAAGAGAGGAGAGAGCATCTCGTGGTGGCTCTGGGTCATGGCCAGTAAAGACTTGATCTCTCTGGTAACTCTCAGCTCTGGGACACAGTGCAGAGCTGCTGTATTTCCAAGCAGCAAAAAATGTGCTTGTGCTTCCCAGGCAGCTCTGGGGCACCTTGGGCTTCCCAAAGTGCCATGGGTCAGAGCTGCACATCCTGTGAATTATTGTGGACCCAACAAAGTGGGACCAGAGCAGCACTGCCTCATCTTTCTGTTCATCTTCCAGCCTAGGTCCCATCAGTGTCCTTAGGCCTGGGAGGGGAGGAAGGGTGGCACCGGAGGGCCTGATAATAGCTCTGCCTACAATATGTGCCTCTGGATGAGGCAAGTGCTCTGTGACAGTCAGCCCGAAAGCTGCAGTTATTTGCTGCCATTAACAGTTGTGTTATAATCTTAGGGGCACTGTTGCAAGTTCTCACTTGAATAGTTCAGCCGCAATTCAGTGCTTCAATGTCACCTTCAAGCTAACTAAGCTCCTTCATCATGCCTCTTCAGTACGCTGCTCACGATGCGTTTGGACTCCCAGCCCATTGCCCTGGCTGAGGCTCAGAGATGGATGCACACAGCTTAAAAAATAGCACACTGGTGGCTACAACAGCTATTCAGTGCAGGTGGGTGTGCTGCTGCAGACAAGCATGGGCTGGAGAGAGATCAGAGAAACGCCATATGAAAGAAGTGTTGAGAAACAAGTCTAGCAAGAAGGCAGGGGGAACTCTAGGTACTCTGCAGGGGAAAGCATGTGGGCAGGAGACACATCGGCTGTGCAGAAATGCTGAAGAAAGGGAAGATACACAGAGAGCAGAGCTCTAATTAGTTGTGGACTAAGAGGCAGCACTGAGAGGTAAGGGGCTGGAAAGGCAGTAGGGTTTATATGAAAGATGTTTGTGAACAGCTTCATATTGGATGCCCTGGTGAACTCCATCAGGCAGTCCTCCCCAAGGCTGGCTTGGTGGACATAATGAGTCAAACCAAGACTCTCAATTATCACGTGGGAGGATAAGGGAAAAGTGTACAGATGCTGGGGAGCCTAACTCTATTGGATTTTGCTGTTTTAGAGGTAATTCCTACTCCTCTTCAGAGGCATCCCTGAATTGCTGCAATCCTTGATGCTGGAAACCAGAGAAACCAGTGCAGAGCAGGAACTGATGCAGCTGCTCCAGCACCACCAAGGCTACTGCATCAGTAACCCCCACATGGGGATTTGGGAGCACATTTACCCTCCAGCCTGAAGACCAGGAGAAGATAGGGAACCTCTATGCACTAACTCTTATTTCTTCTCTTCCCAAAGGAGCATTTACCAAATTCCGAGACCATAGGCTCAAGTTCATTGTGCTGCTCTTCCCTCCTGGTAACATCAGCCAAAAGATGGTTTGGAAGGAAATGTCAGTCTCTGTGGCTGACGTGCAAGATTTTCAAACCAAAGCAAAGGTTTGGGTGCCTGAGACCATCAGAGCATGTTCCACTGCAGAGGAATGAAGGCAGGCATCCAATTCCTGCCCACAGCACTGCAAATCTTCCAAGCAATCAGAGGTGGCTTGATCTAAATAATTTTACCCTGTGTACTAAGAACAAAAGGTAATGCAGAAGTCTGTGATATTTGTCAACTGTTAAACGAATACCATTTGTAAAGGGAGCAAAAGGTTTTATTTTTCCTGTGTTTTCTGCACCAGTGTTGTTAGATAATAATATATTTTGTCAGAAACAGTAACATGGTCTTCAGCACCAGCTGAATGTCCTGTAAAGAAGCTTGGGGACAATAGTACTTAGCACACACAAAACAGGTCTATAAGCAAATCTCAGGAACCGAGAAGAAAGAAGTATGGTAAAATTCAAATCCATTACATACAGGTTTAGCATCATCAGCTCAAACATGCATTGGGAGAGAAAAGGAGCACATTTTAAAACTGGATAACATCAGATTGCCAAAGCTTCAGTCAGTTATTCGCTGCCCTTATGGAAAAATCCTCCAGAATTTAATGGCAAGTTTGTGCACTTAATGTAATCTCCAGGACTCATTAGCAGAGAGACTGAGGACACGGGATGGTTGGCCAATGAATACTATGGTATAGTTACATCTTACTTTTATTTTTTTATTAGTAATTGCCCTGCAGAACAGAAACCAAAGTTCCCCCAGGGCAGACTGTGCAGGCTGATGAGCTTCTGGCTGGGTTTATGTTCCTGTGTTCTCCTCTTATCTCCATCTCCCTGCTCAATACGGGCTGGGATCCCCAGAGAACAGATGTGATATTGGGGTATGTGTGCGTGCCCTGCAAGGCACCTCACTCTACAAGCCAACAGCTTTCATTAGACTCCTTTTGACATTGTCCCTCTATTAAATTCAACAGGATTTTTCCATTAATAGGCAAAAACAGCTCGGGGTTAGAGCCTTTTGCTGAATGAGAAGGAGAGCCTGCTTCCTGACAGTCATCAGCACCATCGCTCTCATCAGAGCTTTGGGCATGAAAGTCTCTGGGCCAGACAGCATCTCTGTGCAAAGAGCAGAGCTGATGGAAGTAGGCTGCCAGGTCACCCAAGGACTTCAGCACACCGTAGGGCTGGTAGGGAGAAGGAGCAGTGTCCTGGCAGGGTACAGCTTTATGGGGAAATGAAGAACGTTGAGCAAACTGTACTTACCGCAATCTCTGTTACTAAAATATCAGTAATACTTCCCAACACTGTTACAAAATCAAAGACATTCCAGGCATCTCGGAAATAATTCTGTCAAATGAGAACACAAGGGGATAGGGAGATACAGGGGTTATTATCTCTTTGCAAAACAGTTTCTTGGGTTGTTTGCTTGCTTTTAAATCATGAAATACAAGCATTTTAGGTAGAGAGGGAACAGTTGAAAGCAAATGAGGAAGGCACGTACCAGCACACCAAAGGCAATGATCTTCAACACACACTCCATTGAAAACATGGATGTAAAGACAATATTCAGGCATTTCAACATTTCTTCATATGCTTCTGGAGCATCATAGAACTAAATCAGGATGGAAGGAAGGCTGTTACTGGAAATCATTTATGATGGCAGAGAAAAACCTTCCCAGCTGACTCAACTGACTGCAAGGAGTTAGAGCATCCCCAAGGAGTGAGCCAACTTTGTGCAGGCTGAACCAGGAGCTGCAGAACTCCAGAGCCCAGTTCCCATTCACAGTGCCTCATCACAACCAAACCACCTCCCTCTGGGGGTGGATGGAATCCCACCCGGCCTCTAAAAATCATATGAGGAAGATGAGGAAGAAGTGATAGTTGATCCTGCCAATCCACCCAGCTCTCATGTTGAGAGCACAAAACCTCTACAGCAAACACGTTTTCTAGCCCATAATTGCAATGATTCAATAACAGCTCACTAACCTTCATCATGAGAACAATAGTATTGAGTGCAATCATGACCATGATAAAATACTCAAAGGGAGGGGACACCACAAATTTCCACATCTTGTACTGAAATGACTGCTTGTTCTGAGGCATGTAGCGGGTCAGCGGCTTGGCACTTATGGCGAAGTCAATGCAGGCCCTCTGCAAAACAAAACCAGGATGAAAAGAGCACACACAAAAAGGGCTGGCAGTTCAATCAGTCAGAACATTGCTGGGAGCAGAGCTTTTACTGGAGGATGGTACTTTTAAGCATTTCTTACAAGTGATGCAAGTACTGATTGCTGCTGTAAAATGTAGCACATCATCCCCAAACTGTGGTCACTTCTCATTAAACCCCACAGAACTGTAACCCCCCACAACCTGGGAGATGGCCTTGTATCACTCAGCAGGTCCCAATCCCTCACTGCTTAAAGAAATGAGTTTTAAATTCATGGGCTCACTTCAGAAAACACTTGGCCAATTCCTCCTGACAAAGAACTCCAGAACAGGGAGGGTTGATGAAGATGGTGTTCGTGTTTTCAAAAAGCATTACGAAGCTCAGGTCTGATCTTGCACACAACCAGGTCATAACTACTTTGAAAAGTGAACCAAACTCCACCAACAAATTATCCAACAAATATTAATGGGTGAACCCTCAAAGATATCCCTGGTTGGAAATTTCTACAAGAGGAAAAGCGCATTAAAATGGTGTCAATTTGAAACAATTTCTCAAGCATGGTTGAGATAAAAATTCAAAGCCTCCAAGTTTGTCACACTGAAAATCTCAGGGATACAGCTGGAAAAAAGTGAGTAAATCATGACTAAATATTACACTTTATTTTGGACTTCTTGTTCAAACAGACAAACAGTTGAAACACTGTAGGATTGATTAAAAGCAATCTCTTTTAATCAAAAATCAGGTTCCAGTTTCACAGTTTTTGAAGGAAAAGGGGGGTTTTTGGAACCACAGGCAGATCAGACAAAGGATTTTACAAATACTAGAATTCTACCTGGGTTCATGAAGAAACTGGATACACTTGTGGAAGAACAATACACAGCTGCTGCTAACTACAGCGAGACCACATCTAACGAGGTTCCTGAGTTGGAAGCAGTGCTGCTTGCTAGAGTGTGGAAGGAAAGCATTGCATGTGCTTGCACTATTCTCACGCTCTTCCTAAGGCATCTTTTGGCTGCTGCAGAACACTGTCTCAACCAAGCGAAAACAGGCTGGTAAGGGCAACTTTCCACTGGGGAGCAGCAGCAACTTTGATTTCAGATGAGCAGCCTCTGAAATGCCAAACACTTCTGTCTCCTTTTGCACATACACGCTTGAGCTAACAATCAGCGCTGTCTCCACTTTGCAGCAGAGGTGTGATCCACAGGGATACGGGACACTGCTTAGCTAAAGTGCAGCATTCAGGGACTGTCCCTGGTTTTGTTTTTACCTGTAGTAAAAACTTAGCCTGTAAGTGAAAGTCTGTAAGGGGACTGATGTCTATAGTCTCTAGACTTGCATTCAGCACATGACACCACACGTTCTGAAGCCCCTCCTAGTGCAGCAGGGATGAAGAGATTGTCCCCTCAGCATCAAAGTGCTCTGAATCCCCAAGGTGCCACCTCCCACAGCTGCTCAATCCATAAGGTGTGGGTACCTCATTTTTCTCTAGGCTGCATTCTGACATCACTTTATCTCCTTGCTCTTGGAAGGTGATTATGATTAACGCCACAAAGATGTTCACAAAGAAAAAAGGGAAGACAACAAAATACACCACGTAAAAGATAGACATTTCCATTCGGTAGCCAGGGCTGGGACCCTGTTCCTCGTAGGTAGCATCCACTGAGTGCTTCAGCACACTGCAAGCAAGCGCAAAGAGAGAAGAAAAGTCAATGAAATCACTGTGAAGCACCAATGATACTGTAATAGTCATTCACCGGCCTTCACTTCCATGGAGGGTTTTCCACATATTCCTCAGGTCAAACCTGTTCCCATCTCTGTGATTAGGAAGAAGTTTTCCTTGAGGGTATTTTTAGGGAAAGCCTCTCTGTTTCCAACATTCTGATGAATGGTGGCGATTTACTATGTACAGATCCACATATCCACCCTGGTCAAGTGAGGGGAGAGGATATAGATAGATCTGGCTTCTCTTCTGCTCTGGTCAATATGAATGAAATAAGAGTGGGAAGAGAGGTGCTGATGGTCTTTGAGTACATAAGGGATTGAAGAGTGGAGACTGACGCTGGTTTAATCTTTATTTTACTGAATAGCTGAATGTGGAGGAAAGTCCGGCCACAAAGAGATCCCTAATCATGAACTGCCATCTGTGCACCCCAGCAGAAATGTCTGCCAAAATAAAGTCATATGTTGAACAATACATACAATCTGGGGGCTCAAATATCCAATATATCCAATATCCAATATCCAATACATGTTCAGCTTGGGCACAGTGCTTTTCCAACTCCTTTTCTTACATCTCCATGATAAGTTGTGCACCTAAGGAAGGTGTGCACGTCCAAGAGAAAAATGCCTAAGCATCGGTGTACAAGTTCACAGGGCACTGAGAATGCTACTCACTGACTCAATCTATATTCGTGCAAGGGAAAGTTAAATCTTGTTTCCCATGTCACCTGTTCTGTACATGTCCCCAAGCCACGGAAAGCTGCCACTACCTCTGACCAAAAGCTGGTGGACCCTGAAAGACCCATGTACTCACGTTGGCCACCCTTCTCCTGTGGAGACAGTGAAAAGTGTCAGCAGAGCCCACAGCACGTTGTCGTAATGGAACTCGTATTTTTTCCATTCCCTGGGCTGTGCCTCCACCTCATTTTTTTCATAGTCGAGGTACTGACCCCTAGGAACAACAGAGATTCAGACCAAATGGGAGAGTTAAACCAAATCAGTCATGTACTATAACCCAGTGAGAGCAATGGAAAGCCCAAGTAACAGACTCCAGCAATACAGAGCCAAGAAACAGCCCCAAGGTCAGTAGAATCACAGAATGATTTGGGTTGGAAGGGACCTAAAAGCCCTTCTAGTTCCAACCTCCGCCATGAGAAGGGACACCTCCCACTAGGTCGGGTTGTTAAAACATAGGTAATATAAGTAAGGGCTAGAGGAGCCTTAGGACTGGGCCTGAGGTTTAAGAACGAAATAAACGTCTTCAGTACATTGGGCAAAGCTGGCAGCTAACAGCATGGTGACCCCCAAATTGCCTGACCTCACAGAAAACAGTGCTGGTTGATGGGGAGCAGTCTTTGATTCCTACTTGAAAGCTGTATCTAACTTCAGAACTGGTCCTGATTTGAGAGTCAGAGGCTCAGACCCAGCATCTGGAGAGTTCTCATCCACCCTAAATTCTTCTATAATTTCACACTTTTCTGCAATGCATCTGCTTTGCTGCAAAGCAGAGCTGCATGGAGAGCCCTATGGTACATGGCTGGCAGCAGAGAGTGATGCAGGTGAGCAGAAAGAGACAGTGCTTAGCTTGGGGGCCAAGGAAAACATCCACAGAGGGAACAAGCACCTCCACAGTCTGCTGCAAAGGATAAAGTATGATAGGGCTTTTATAATAGTCAAACGCAGTCCCTTTTCCTAGCTAATTGGAGATCTTTTACTTCCTACTGATTCTCCTTTATTTATCCATTCTGTTTTCTTAATTTGTGCGAGCTCTGAGAATAAAGGCAGCAGGTAGAAAGAGTAATCATGCCACCCCTTCCAAACCACTTCTGTGCTTTACCTTGAATCCATACCCAGTCCTAAATGGAAGAAGGAACCTGTTTCCCTAAAGCCGTTAACCACCTGAGTAATCACTTGTTAGCTCAGAACTAGGAATGGAGAAGCTATAAAAAAAGCAAAAGGGAAAATTCACCTCTAAGGTAATTGTACTGAAGCACCGCTCTTACTTACAGGAGCCCTCACCAAGCCCAGCAGATACCCAAGTGATGCAGCTCCTGGACAGCCAAGGGAGCCTTGGGGTCCCTCCACAGCCCCTGCTCCTGCCATACCTGCAATCCTTCTCCAGCTCTTTCGACTCATCGGTGCAGTAGAAGAATCTGCCTTTGAAGAGCTGCACAGCAATGACAGCAAAGATGAACATGAAGAGCATATAAACAATGAGGATGTTGAGGACGTTCTTCAGGGAATTCACCACGCAGTCAAAGACAGCCTGGGGGCAACAAGACAACGAGGTTAAGGGGTCAGAAGAAAGGCAAAGTGCATTACCCTGGCATCTAGCATTGGCCCACACATGGGAGCAGCAATGCCTAACCCGTGTGTGCTTTCATTGGCCTGCACACCAAGTGTTGGGCAGGAGAAAACATTGGCTTCCTACAACTCCTGCTTGCTTGATGAGCTCGGTGCTGCCCACAAAATGAACGAAGACAGAGAAATATCAGCCCTAAGCAAATATTCCCATGGCAAATTATGAAATGAAAAACGTACTTGTGTTTAATTTATTCACAGTGGGTAGGGAAAAACCTCATGAAATTTGCCACTCGTTGGCTGTTATTTGAACTGTTAGAATAATAAGGAAAATAGACCAGATGCAAAACAACCACACGCTTTGAACAGAAATGAAGTGTCTATCAAAATTAAGCATGAATAATCTAGTGAGCATATGTCACTTCTGAACTCTCTGTGAATAACTTCTCATGCATTTATTATTTGGTTATTAGTCACCGATTCATTGTTACAAGTAATTTGCAGCTTATTTTAGTCTGAGGAGTTTGTCATAATAATAGAAACGGAGCTGTGATGCTGCCTGAGCACAGGGCTTGTACAATGCTGTTTCTGTTTCTCTGAATGGAAGTGAATAATTCCCAGAATTATGCTCCTAATGCAACACAGAAACCCAAAATTAAAACACTGGAAGTATCTCTAATCACTCTATTAATCTTGCTGATTGTTGTGTACAAGATCTCAGCCAGGAAAAAAAAAAATGGAAAAGAATTCTGAAGACAAGCCACGTGAATCTGACTTCTGCTTCACAAAGATTTCTGAGGGCTTCTTTAGAAATGGTAAAATTACTCTGTAAAATGACTTGAAAGAAAGGAAGTCCTTCAACAGAAAGCAAACGTTCTGCATTCTGCAGTCAGACAGAGCTGCTCTTGACTGCTGCATGACCCAAGCATTGTGCATTTCTGGTTTCTAAACAAATAAAGACCATTTTCTACATTGTTCAACGTTATCTTGCGAGGTAAATTTAGTACACATAAAAATGCATGAAATGAAAATTATTTAGGCATGAATTGCGGGTAAGGACAAAGGCAAATCTGTATAATAAGTAACTCTAATTTTTATGTGGCACTATGTGAAAACAGGAATTGTCAGACATTGCTTCACCACTGCAAAAGCACCCTTCATTTCTCCCCCATCTCTCACAGAAGAGAGCCTGAAAGCACTAATGAGACATGAAGACATTCTATAATAGATATTCCAGAGTTCCAAAATGCAGAAATGATTAAATTTTGTAACATCTTCCACCCTCCTTCCAGGGCTGGCTCTATCTCAAAGCATTCTTATGATGGTGCTGAATAAGTAACCACAAGACATTACATTTATTTCACTTTGCAGCTTAGCGCTCTGGAGATGAAAGGGTACAGCTATAAAACCCCACACCATATATTCTTTAATAGAAGAGATGAACAGATTAGAACTGCTCCTACAGCAATGATGTTTCTCTTTAGAGAGGCTGTGGAAAACCCATTTTCTGGTGTATCGTTTCGAGGAGCATCGCATGTACAAACAGTGATTTAATTTACGTGCAACTTTTTTTCCTTTCTTTTTTTAGAGGCTTGATTTTTATATGGATTCACAATAATTCATAAACTGCATACAATGTTTGCAAAATTAACAAGTGTTAGACATTTGCCAAACATCTGCATGGCTATTATTATAAATCTGGCAAGGAGACTAATTGCAACAAAATAAAAGAAACAAAATCAGCTTGGATGAAGTTAACTCCATCAGCTTCCACCCAGATCAGCTGCAGACCTCCAGAGAAAGAAAGCTTTGGGGTTGTTCTCTAACCTTCAGTTTTGGCAGCCGTTTAATGGTCTTCAGTGGTCGTAGGACCCGCAGAACCCGCAGCGACTTGATCGTGTTGATGTCCTTGCCTTTGGTTCCTCTGCAAGGTATGAAAGGCACAAGAACAACAGAGGGAATAGTTTGGTTCTCAGGTCACTAGCAAACCACCCAGCGCTACCCAGGGGTGTCATGTTTTTGTGTTGGGTGCCATCCTCCCCCTGGGTGCAGAGAACTGCAGGTGACCGCTCACTTGTGATGTGTGGAGGGAAGTTGGGGCAGGACATGGACACTGCCAGACTCAGCCCCTAGTGCTCTCCAGCACTTCCCACCTTACTTCTAAGTGTCCCCAAGGAACCAGTGGCCTTTCTACCCCAGCTCTCCTCTGGCAGCACTCACAGCTGGGCAACACACACGGGCCGATGCCACTGGGAGGCTCACTTCAAAAGTGAGAAGGTCACACTGGGTGCTCACCCTGCCCCAGGCAGCTTGGGAAGACGAGAGGACATTTCTGTGTGCTTCTGGTACCTCTCTAGCAGGGAAGCTGCGTTGGGACCAGCAGGCAGTGATCAGAGGGGACTGGAGACTTTGTGGTGAGAGACTGCTCAGGACCAGAGCTGCTCTGTGTGCCCATACCCTTGTCCTCAGGTCTCTTTTGGAAGACATGCTACCAAACCCATGCTGGACCATGTAATATGATGGTATATTACATGCCTGGAACAGCACCAGGGCAACTCCCCACTTATGCATGCAGGCACTGTAAGTCACACTATTCTTTTAGTTTTTGTGTGTGCATGACATGAGACCATTACTCTTGTCACCATAAAGAGGAACTAGGGGAAGAAAGGAGCTGCTTTTCTCGTGCGCTTCCAAAATAAATGGAAAAGAATTATTTCCCTCCCCACATGGTTACATCTTCTTCCAATCCAACTGCAAAAAAAAAATAGCATTCTCCTTCATTTAGTATGAAGTGAAAATGGGATGGAAATCTTTAACAGGGTTTAATTCATGACTGGAGGTTTGGGTCTGAGGCTGAACTGGAGTAACACAGGTGGGAATGAACAACATGTCGAGCAGATGCTGATATACCTACGCTAGTCTTCAGCTTGCTAACAAAGTTTGTCTAACAGGAAAGCAAAACAAACACAAACAACACCAGAGACCCCTCACAGTATGTGCGGGGAGTGAGCTGCAAAGCCTACCCACAGCCTGTTAGCAGCCAGCCCTCTGCACTGTGCTAGAGAAGTATGGAGAGTGAGAAGAAATGACCTCCTTTGGTGGGAAACTGACCTTTCCGAGCCCTATAGAATGGCTTTTTGCAATCTGGTCACTTCTAACAGACCAGAAATTCAACACTAAGACTGTATTACTCAGTACAAATACTGGGCCAGAATCTGCAGCCTAGAAACACACATTCCTGTGTCATGTCCAGGCTTTTTATCACAATTATCCATAACTGCTGTTGTCCTGAAATACAATTAGAAGTCAGACATAAGTAATTTTTGGAGGGCTATAAGTTTTCTCCTAATGATCTATACGTAGAATATAACCTGCCTCAGCATGTGATTTAGTAGGAATGGAGAAGAGGAGGAAAGGAATGGAAGTGTCTTTCAAGGGTGTTTTAGGGCCATTTCAGCAGCAGCAGCAGCAGATGGGAGCTGCCTGCTCGCAGGGCTCTAAGCCCATGTGGTTGTGCTAATGCTCATGGAGTTACAGGACTGATTTCATACTGCAGAAGAGCCATTACATATTTAAAAGGAATATTCTTTCAATTTGTATCAGAGACCCTTTAATCTGGTCTGCATGAAGCAGACACAGCCAGCATAGCTAAGCTGGTTTTCTCTTTAGGTTTGAAGAGAAATGAAGATTTACTCCATGTTCAGCTTTGCATACTTGCTTTCAAATCACCAACTGCTGCTGAGCAAGAAGCAGAGCAGAAGGGAGTGAAGAAGTAGGAGCTGGGGGATGCAGGAGTGAGAGAAAAGCAAAGGAGAGAGGGTTGAGGGGCAGCAGGAGACAAAAAGAAGCATATAGTAGGAGGAAGGGACACCTTGGTCCAGAAATATATTAAATCCTTGAACATTTGTAGTAGCCATGTTTCTGGTTTGTAGATACACTCACAGCCCAGCTTAGCAGCACTGCCTCTTGCAGGTAGCACCTGAACCTCGACAGTCCTCAACTGGTCCAAGGCTGAACCACAGAAAATTTCCATCCTGTATTTCCCAGTATTCCTGATCCAACAGATCTGAAATCTTATTTGCTGTGCTGCTGCTTATTTGTGTCAAATAACAATTGCAGCAGTAAGGCCTCCGGAAAGTGGAGCCTGAGATGGGAACAGAGATAATTCTTGGCTCTGAAGGAGCCATCTCAGGTATTACAGGCTGGCCCCAGGCATAGAGCAATAACTGGGGATTTAATACTGGGGGATGGTTAACCCAACATTCTAGTGACAGCAAATCGTTCCTCTTTGCTGCAGGATGGATTAAGTGGCTTTTTCCTCACCCAAGGGAGTGTGCAGACTGCCCTGAGAGCTGGGAAGTGAAGGGAGACAGCTCCAGTCCTAAGAAATTCCTTCTGCCTGAACGAAGGACACTAAGAAGGGATGGTTTTTATTTTTCTTTCTTTCAGGCACCCAAGCAAATAAAGAGTATGAGCTGATTAAATGTTAATGGGATTTATGATCTAAGTCATATAGAGGATCCTGAAGAATCTTACTTACTTCTTGTCACTAAGAGCTTTACCACAAGAGAAAGCTTTTCTGAAGGACTGCTGCTCAGAATCAGAGCGTTGTAAACTGCATTTTGATTAAATGTAATTTTTTTTGCAACTATTTCAGCCAAATAAAACCTGAAGAAATGGTTTTGCTGTGTTTAAGAGTTACTTGGACCGTAGTGGTTTTTTTTCGCTATGCTAGTACAAAAGCCATAAATCCCAAAAGAAAAGGTCTAGATGGAACTAAGATTCT
Organism: Pavo muticus; assembly: GCA_016647715.1. Lineage (NCBI taxonomy): Eukaryota > Metazoa > Chordata > Aves > Galliformes > Phasianidae > Pavo > Pavo muticus. The sequence continues at coordinate 8,241,960 of JACDJE010000064.1, forward strand.
GTCAAGAGGTGTATGCAAGCACATATTTGACCAGAGCAGTCACAACTACACATTGATCACCACAAAATTAAATGGGTACGGAAGGAAAAGATCTGTAAAAACTACCAAATTCATAAGAACTATGGAAGAGCAAGCAGGAGAAAGACAGACAGCAAACAGACCCAGGGACCTAATGAGAGAGGGAAATAGAAAGGAAAAAAAAAAACCCAAAACTTATATTATGTCAGCTCTGGTTGCATTAGGCTAGTTCAGTTTTCCTGGAGCAGCTGCCTGGGGTCCTCGAGGCAGCATAGATGCCCCAGTGAGGAGGAAGGGAGGTCACCCCACCTGCCTGAGCTCAGAGCTGCCTTCTCCTGTGTCTCAGGGAGAAGGAAGGAAGAAATGAGCACCAAAATTTGGGTCCTCAAAGAGCTCTCCCGGGTGTGCTGCAGAGGAGCTCACTGCACTCCTGGCCCAGGGCTGTGCTGTGACTCCAGGCCCCTCTGTGTCCTCTGTGGTCCCCGAGGGAAAGCTGCTCTATGCCACCAACCAAATAGCCCTTACAGATGGCTAAATGTCACTTTTCATACCTCTTCCTTTGGAAATTGCACCTCCCGACCACTCAGAACCTCTCCCACTCTTTTCAGGTCAGGCAGGGCCAGGCCATGTCACCAGGCCTGGAGGCCAAAGCTGCGTTAGCTCCAGCACTTAACTTTCCAAGAGCAAAACCACTCCTTTACAATTAGGTATTACGACCTTTCTGAACTCACACATCAGCAACGCAGCCACTAAATGGTGCCCTCAAGTATTTTTGATGCTGATCTATTGTAGTTGCTGACATTCTGGTCAAACGCAGCACCTGTCAACTGGCTTTCTGATCTGCTTTTATCCTGTGGTTAAAGGAAATTGGAATGAATGAGAGCTGTTAAGGGTTAGACAACGTTAAGAAAACGTTTCACTGAATAATGTGACAGAGGGGTCGATGCAATGGGTGTAACATGGACCATTTCCACAGTGGTAAGTGTGTGTACACACATTTGACAGGCATAACAGTGCAGCAAGATACAGGAATAACATATTACCCCATGAAACTCCTAGAGAGAGATTCCGGCAAGAAGAAGACAAAGAAAGAGCAGAGTCAATGACAAACATAAGGCTATACAGTGCACCCCATGCAACTGCAGACACGTGTTGGCAGAGAAGCCCATCCCATCCCACTCCCATCGAGTCACTGTCGTAAAAATAAACACGCAAGAAAGCAACGGAATGGCTGTGCAGCAATACCCACACATCCCCCCAGAGCTTCAGCCCTTGTAGACGTGGTACTTAGAGACAGGTTTAGTGGGCAATATTGGTGATAGGTAGGCAGTTGGACTAGATGTCCTAGAGGCCTTTTCCAACCTTAATGATTCTGTGATTCTATAAGTAGGCAGGGCAAATACACCTTCATCCCTCTGACACCTTGGAGGTTATTTCTATGGTTGTTTGGCAAACGTCATCTGACTTTTCAGGGAGTAGTGTGAAACTCTCTGTGTCTCAGCCACCCTTCCAGTGCCAAAAATGGAAAAACGCAATCTCACTGCTCCTATTCATCAGCTATTTCTGTGGAACAAGTGGGCTTTACACCTAGGGCTGGTAAATTTGGATGACAGATTTACTAGCTTGCTTTAAGCTCCTCTGCTTCTGTTTCCCTAAAGACTAAAACGTCTGTGTGTTTGTGGCAAATTTGTCTCCAGAAAAAGAAAAGTATTTCCCTTTGAAATACACTGCTAAATGGAGGACATTATTATTTTTTTACCATCAGTATTATTAGTCTTTCCAGCATCTTACTGGGGATCTTGCTTTCAAAAATGTTTAAACTACAGCAAAGCACAGAATATCTTCAAAAGCTGCAGGCAGAAAGGCTGGTTTGAAAGACTGAGTTGAATGTCATGTACCTTGCAGCAGTGACTGACACCATCTCATATGGCCAAATAAACAGCCTGTTGCAATATTACAGATAGAGGTAGGTCTGTTGTTCCTAGGTTTTCAGGGACACATCACATCACTTCGACTGGACAGCCACCAAGTCAAGAACAAATTAACTCACACCATCTGAATGGTGATCACATACTCCTGCAAACAGAAACTACTAAGAGCTACATTAAGTACATTTTTACAGTGACATCGGTGATGGGTGACAGGACTCTGGTATTTGCAAAAACCCGCTAACAAAACAATGAAAATTACCCAGTTTATTCCCCAGAAGCTCATTTTCAGGATTACCAAAATTCAGCAGGGTCAGTGCATCTGTTTGGCTTAACCAAACAACACAGTTGAGCTAAGGAGTTTGCTATCCATCCAAATTTCATCTGAGCAGTCTGATACTTGTTGGTTTTCTTAACTGGACTAGCAGGAACAGAGAGCGAGCCATCGCCTCATGAATGACTGGATTTCCTGTCTTCAGATTAGAGCAGAGATAGCAGAAGGGTTCTCTCAATTCTATGTCAGCACTCTCCCTACCAGCTGAAATACGGGCATGTAGCAGCAGTTACAGTGATAATAAAAATCACAGAAGAAATTCAAATTTTTCCAAGCCTCGGAAATAGGTTTGACTCACTTTAATCTGGAAGATAGTAAATAGGCAGACAGGTTTTATGCATTCACTTTTGTAAATCCCTGTTCAATAATTGCTCAAAGAGCATGTAAAATAGAAACAGCTTGGGGCACACTATTATGAAGCACAGTCAGGGGATGTACAAGTAATTTATTTAAAAGCCGATGAGGGGTTCTTAGATATTCATGGTCCAATGTGAGCAATGGGAAACCTGAGCACAAAAAGACTCAGAAGGATTAAAAATTATTCATTCTAATGGATAACTTGTCCAAAATAAAATCCTTTTGAAGAGAAAACATTTTAGAGGCAAACCCTGATGTTTGCTCTTATGGCTCAGAAGAATTTACCCACTATCCCTTCCCCTGTCTGCCTATAATGTTTAAATTCCTAATGGAAAAAGGCAAAATCTCAATGAAACATATAATTAGCTAATACTGCTATGCATGCCAATGTGAGGGCCGCTCCAAAAGTAATGCCTCCTATTTTATTACATTGTCCCACAACGTCATAGGCAGATGTTAGTGGTATAGCAGTAGAGGCTGAAACTTCTTGCCAATATTCCATTACAGTTTGTTGCTGTGCAACTGATGGCAGCAGAGGGGCAGTCTGACAGAAGGGCGTCTGACATGGGAGTGTGTACGAAGCAAAGGGGCGGAACTGAATTCCTCCATGCAGAAAAAATGACACCAGTTGACATTCCTCCAAACTTGCAGAATGTTTATGGAGACCAAACTGCGGATGTCAGCACAGTGAGAGGTGGGTGGTGCATTTCAGCAGTGGTGATGAGCCACATTCCAGATAGCCATGCACAGCTCTCACCCCGCAAAATGAAGAACACTTGGATCAGCTCATCTATGCGAATCAGCACCCTGTGACCAGATAACTGTGTATGGAGCTGAATATCAGCTTCAGTGCATTGGAAATGGTGGTGACAATGTTGGAACATTACAAAGTTTGTGCCAGGTGTGTCCCACAAATGCTCATGCAGGAACAGAAATAACACTTTATGCAAGTTTGTCAGGTCCTATTGAACTGATATAAGGTTGAAGGTGACTGTTTCCTGGATCACATTGTTACCAGTGAGAACACGTGCTGTCATCACTACTGCAGTCAAAACAGCAACCATAGAGCTGCAACATGAATTCTCCATTGAAGTAAAAGTTCAAGACACAACCCTCAGAGGGTGAAGTGATGTGCACTGTCTTTTGGGATAGGAAAGGTGTGATTCTTCAGGATTTTCTGGGACTCAGACAAACCATCAACTCTGACCATTACATCACAGTGCTGACTGAGCTGAAGGCTCGAACTTCCAGAGTCAGGCCAGAGAAGAAGACAACCTTCCTCTTGTAACATGTTAACACCAGGCCCCATACTGGTTTGAAGACCATGGAGCACATTGCCAATCTTTGTAGGACTGTCCCACCACATCCACTGATTTGGTGCCTTCTGACTTCCATCTGTTTGGGCTGATGAAAGATGGATCACATGGGCAACATTTTCTTTGGAATGATTCCGTCATAGCAACTGTGAAACAGGGGGTCACCTCTGCTGGTACAGATTTTTACGAGCATGACACTGTTCATTGCTGGTGTAAATGCATAGCTAATGGTGGTGAATGTGTTGAAAAACAGAGTTTCATAGCTGAGAATTTGCTATATCAAACAGTGCTATTGTGCTCTTTGTACGTGTTGCAGTTTCCATAAAAATAAATAGGAGGCATTACTTTCAGAGCAACCTACATACCTGTGACTAATATTATTTAACTTTTATTTCTCTCTTCAGCCTTTATATCTCAAAACAGCCTACCATAAAACAGAGAAATCGGTTTTTTTCAGAGGAGCTGAGTGATAGTAGTGACAAACTCTCTAACAAGGGATGAGATGGCAGCCTCCTTTCAACATACTTGTATTGGGCACAACTTGCTCCCAGATCAAAACAAATATGTAGTGTAGGACTGGGCACAGAAAGCCCAGACCCCAGTATCTCTATTCAAAATATTGCTGTCAAGTGCAAGCTTAGGATTGAAGAATTTGTGCATATGACTTAAGGTCTGCTTTTTCTGTTCTGTCTTTAATACATTGTACTTGGTAAAGGAGAAGTGCTGTTTCTCAACTGGTTCAAAAATCATTCCTGAAATTCCATGTCCTGTTCATCTACTGCCTGCAGGAGTCCAATCATTGTAGATACTTCTTTTATCCAGCATTCACTATGAAGAACAATAGATCTAAAATACAAACGTTACAGCTCTCTTGTGAAGGGGATCTGGACACCTCAGAAAATGAAAACCTCCTGAGAAATATTCCAGACCAACATCACCAGAAAGATCCCAGTATCCTTTTATGCTGGTAGCAACATGTAAGCATGTCAGAAGGGCAGCAGATATGGCCATCTGCCCAAAAACTACCATCAGCCTGAAGGAAGCAAGACACGCTTCCACAGTTCCCTGACAAAGGTGAATGGGTTTTCTCATTAGCAAGTAAAACACTGCTAATTTCTTCATCTTCACTAATCATCATGTCAACAAACAGGTGAGTGGATTTTGGGCATGGGCTGCTAATCGTTCACTGTAATTATTCAAGTCTAATTTAGCAGAAAATTAAACTGGCCAATTCTCAAAGCCTATTTCCTGGTCAAGCCCAGAACCTCTCAAGATAATTTTTGCACCACAGTGACTCCGAGGCCCGGAAATACAGGGGCGTAAATTACTTTCTGCCATCCAACTCTGAGCTCCCCAAGTTCTGAGGAACCTGCATGGCTCTTCCTCTGGTCTGTTCTGAGAAAAAAATTGTTCAAACCAAGAGCTAATCTTCATTTTATGAAAACAAATTATCTGTGTTTGTTGCATAAAACCCTTTATGACACTAAAGAAGCACACGGAACCTTATTTAATGTCATAAATAGAGGGAGCAATTAGCATTAAAGGGAAACTCTCTGGAAATACAAATACGCTGAACGAGAGAGGAGGAGCGGAAATACCAAGGTATATGAATCATAAATGTGAATCATAAGTACCCATAACTGTAGGAATAATGTTCTGTAAGAAGTTCACTCAGCTCTCAGCTCCGTTTATCAACTATTTTTTCATTGTAATGACAATTTTAAATGATTGCCTGGAGAGAGAAGACTGCCTTGAAAAGAAGGCGGCCAGAAGGTCCCCAACTTCTTGGCTCAACCTTTGAATGAATAGCGAATAAACTCGCTCCAAGGCTGGGAGAATTGTCATGAGATCAAATTTAGGTCTTTTTCCACCCAGCTGTAAGATGATAAAGAGCAAAAACCGAGGAACTGATTCACAAACAGTGCACCTGAGCTAGCCCTGCACCGTGCTCCTGCCTCCTCTGCAGTTTATTCCCTTAGAAACCCGGATGATAAGAAAAATGTACTTACGAGAACGCAAATGCCACCAAGGCCCCACTGACCACAATGAAGTCCAAGATGTTCCACAGGTCACGGAAATAGGAGCCAGGGTGGAGTAACAGCCCCAGGTCAATCATCTTAGGAGAAAACACATCCAAAGAATGAGTAGTTGCAGCAAAACAAGTATCAAATTAATGTTAATGAGGCACAGAGGAACATCCTCAGCCAATGACCTTTCACAAACCCTTCTTCTAGGTTTGACACCAGCAGGGCAATGTTGAGATACTGAGTCAAGCTGTGTATCTCCATAAGCACACGAAGAACCCTGTCACAGCCCAATCTGAAGCCAATAAACTATAACCAAATGCATGCCAGAAAACCACACTAACTGTTGTATAAATTCTTTTCATAGGCACACATTAATTTATATGAACAGACGTCTGTGTGTGATAACAGTTTAATTTTATACTACCTCAGTCCTACCAGCTTAGTAGGAATTAATGCTGGGGATAGGATGTTATAATGAAACACAAAGAGAGGATGAGAAGACCCACAGCCAAATGCAGCAAAGAAAACTCCCACTCTGGATCACTTGCTAAAGGATGCTGCTCACTGTACAGCATTGCTTGCTTCTGTATGAGCCTGACTCTTCCTTAAATGCTGCTAAGGATCTTCTAAAATAAATGCTCAACTTGAAACTTGATAAACCAAGCATCAGCTGCTATTGATATTCCTGATCAGCATCAAAAGAAAATGGAAGAAGCAGACGTGTCTCAGTGAGGTTCATCAGCTGCTGAGTCCTGAGCCACACACAGACATTTCTGCATCGTGCACCCACCTTTCTCAGCCTCTTACACAACCACAGCTACTAAAGATATCTTTATTTTCCTCTGTGAAATGTGAGACTGAAAAGAATTAGGAAGGCGGCTATAGAGAAGCATCTGTTACGCATTGGCTACTTCTGAATGCTGTTCCTGATTTAAGGCTTTTCATCACCAACACCCCCAGCAAGCTCTGCTGCACTCCACCCCCTTTCTGCAGGTTCCCAGAAATAGATGAGTGTGAATCTGATAGGCGAGGTGAACATTCGTGTGGAAAGACTCTTACCTTGATCACCATCTCGAAGGTGAAGACACCCGTAAATATATAATCCAGGTACTTCAGAGCCTAAATTGGAAAGAGAAATAAGTGTTAGGGGAGACTGCACAGCGAAATGATCTGCACATGAGCAAAGTGTAAAAGGTCTCTTTTAGCCATGGTCCACCAGGCACAGTGGTGATGGATAAATACCCTCTCATGGAGGCTGTCGGACACTCTGAGCATAAACTTAAATCATCCCATTTCAACCCTTAGCATTTTTTCCCAGTCCTTGCCAGACCACAGAGTGTGTGCCCATGGGTTGCTTCAGTGCACCTGCATATAGAGCACGTTTAACAAGGCAAAATGGATATTACAAATCAAAATACTTGAACATCCTTTCCTAGAGAGCTTGTTTGCCAGCATCTGTGTAGCGGCCAGGGTTTTTCTGCTGTAACTGATGATAACATTATTAAAGACATCGGGGGCATAAGAAAGTGATAAAATCCTTTTGTTAAAGCTCATTGCACAGTTATTAAGGATGTGGAAGAAAGATCGCTTGTAGATACTTCAGCTCATTACCTCTATAGGGATTCCTTGATCCTCGTTGGAAAAAGATGATACTGACAAGACTCGAAGGCAGGAGGCCAGCTGCATGCCACAGATAACTACGTTGAAGATTCTAAAATCAGGCAGCTGCATCCTGCAATTTGTGAACTTAACCCCCAGCTCTGCACGCTCACACAGCAGGCTGTGACCACCTCTGTGCCCACGTTCTGCTATGGGTGTGCTTGGGTACGCCCCGCTCTCTGCTGCCATGACCAATGCTGCACTGCTGGGGGCCATGCTCCCGCTTCTCAGAACATGAACCTTCTGAGTTTGGCTTCATACCCATGCATAAACAGATTTCCTACTGATTCTACTCAATATGCCAAGGCAACAAGCCGCTTTCATACCACTTTCTGCTTCCTCAGATTCTGCTCCTTTGGAGATGGGAAGTTGCACATGCATAACTGCTGGGAGAAGCAGCACAACTTTATTCTGGCCATACCGGCCAGTACTCACATCATTCCTCGGTGATTCTGCTTGGACGGGGTCTTCTGCTGCCAGGGCAATGCTGCTGAGAGCAATCACAATGAGGATGACCATCTCAAAGTACCTCAGGTTGACGATGTAGTGGAACAGACGCCGGATCCTGCGAACAACAGAAGCACATGGAGGAATGCTGCAGGTGCTGGAAGCAGTGCAGTAAGTACAGCACGGTGGCAGAAGGACAGCGTTCAACAAGAATAACATCTTTAGGATTCCTACCACAATACCGATAAGAGAATATAAACCAGGATTAATGGCTTTAATCTCAAGTTTGCAACAGTTCTGCGGTGAGATTTACGATAAGACATCTAACATCCCTGTACTGCTCCTTCTGCAAAGCAGTGATGTGCATCTAGCACAAGAGCACTATCAGAAGAACGGAATCGAGTCTGAATGCCTGAAAGACAAATTATATGCCCCTCAAGCCCATTCACTTTGAACTCACAGACAGAAGTCCTGCGAGTTCCAAACTAGTTTTGAAATCCTTCTAATATCAAATAATCCCTTTGAAATTGATATGTTTTATGTACTTTGAGACCCTTAGCTGAATCTGGCACTGCAGCTATGACTGTTAGTTCTCGTAAGCTCTCTTTTGCCAAGCACCTCTGCCTGCACTTTATTATAAGCCATTCCTTATATGCTGGACAGATGCTTTAACATAATATATTGGATGAGTTTAATCTTCTGGTTCATAAATTGTGTCTGAGAAAAGAAACAAATGCTTCAATTTTCTAAGCAAAGCAAAACTATTCACATATTTCAGCTCATTTGAACCCAGTTCACAAACACTTCACAGCAAATGCAGAGAACTCTACTTTTGTCCTTTGAACACAGGACTTCAGTTCTGCCCAAGAATCAGATTATACGTGCAACTGACCAACAACCTTGTTATGGGAGAATGTAATTCAGTTACTGTACTGCATTTTCTCTAACCAAATGTCTGAAGAGTCAGACTTCACTTTTCACATCGACTTGCATCTTCCTTTTCTCTGTATTACTAATGGATGCAGAATGAAAAAGAATTACAAATATCAAGGGTACAGATTTGACATGAAACAACACGAAGGAAAATGCCGTGGTTTCCTGAACTCCTTACCCTACTCCTTGACAGTAGAGGGTTATCATCTGTGTTCTCTATGAATCCATACAAACGAAAACCAACATTTTCAACAACGTTAGTAACTGTAATTCACGCATCAGATTCAATTCATCACAGAAATAACATCTTTATTTTTAGATCTTCATCATTCATAACAAGTGTCGAGAAGCAGAAGTGTGAGTAAACCGCCAGCGGTGCTGGAGGAGCCACCATAATGCACGTGTGTTTTAAAAGGGTGGGTGGCACTTGGAAAGTGATACATCTCACTAATGCTTCCCAAACACCTTTTGCCTTCTGGCAGGACCTGGGTCTTGTATCCCCAATGGGGTTTGCAAAGGAGCTAGTTAGAAAGAGATGGGGTGAAAATCTTCCGAAGCCAGAAAGCAGAGAGACCTCTGTAGAGAACCACCACATTTAGGGGCATCCCGTTGGGTTTGCGTCTTGCCCAGAAAAAGAGAAACAAATTGCTGGCATTCCTAGAGCTGGGACTTCGTCTTGCTATTTCTTTTGGGTCCTGTGTTATAATACCTCTTTTGCAGGCAACTTTTTGTTTTTTTAATGGTCTTTTTGTAGAACTTCTGGTGTGGAGAGCAAGAGATAGAAACAAGAAAACCACCACCAAATCCTGGCACATGAGGCTCAGATCAAGGTGAGAAAAGACAATCGCATGCAGCAAATGACAAAGTTCTGCTGCTTTTTTGTCTGCACGGTCTGCTGCTCAGCTCAGACCCTTCTTGACCTGGGGCTGCCCACCTCCTGCTCCCAGAGCTGCCTTTAGCAACACTTTTGTAGCTAACACTCGTTTTTGGTGGTCACGTCACAACAAAAAAGACTTGAGTTCCCAAATAACAGGGAAATACTGTTTCCTTACCCAACCAGACAGGGTCCAATTTCCATAATTCAAGACTGACCCAGACAGCTTAATTTTCTGCTGCACTATGAGTGCAACCCAGCTAATGCTCTCCCTCCCATTAGCAGCATTTTAGACAAACTCAAAGGAAATTATTTGAAATAGTACAGCATAATCACAGCATTCTGATAAGAGAAAGCTTTCTGCACTTTCAGCTAAGTTATCCTGAAGATTTCTGAGGTTTCATTGGCAGGTGGCTGGAGAAAACCAAAAAGAACAACCGTCTCTTTCATGGATCTCACACAAAAGGGGCTCTTGTCTTCAGTTCATTTCCTTTGGAGATTAGATTAGCAGCAGTTTGGGTCATTCTCCCTCTTTTACACCTGGCTTTGAGAGAGAGTCTCCAGCTTTCCCCACTGATACAGCTGCACAGGCAGAATGTATGACCCTGGAGCAGGCAATGAATCATAGAATAGTAGAATGGCCTGGGTTGAAAAGGACCTCAAAGATCCCCCTGCTATGTGCAGGGTCACCAACCACCAGCCCAGGCTGCCCAGAGCCACATCCAGCCTGGCCTTAATTCATCCAGGGACAGGGCATCCACAGCCTCCTTGGGCAGTGGTGTAGGCTGAATTACTTTGTGGGTACTAGCATTTAAAGCAGACATTCAGCCTGCCTCCTACACGAGGCTGCCAGACCACAGCTTCCACCACAGATGCATTTCTGATGTCAAAGATGAGCGCATGGAGCGGCCCATCTTTGTGCCACTGACTACACAGGAATCCAGGATGTCTCATCGGGACAGTGGAGAGTCAACCACTGTACTCTTTAAACAGTTTGCCACAGGCAGGGTCTGAGCCTACTTCTGGAACCTGAGCATGCAGAGGACAACCTCAGAGAACAGCAACTAAGATACGCAACACGTCTTCCTGGGCCAGAGAGAAACAGTCACATCTGCTCCTGGCAGATATCTGGGTTGGCAGAAGTTTCAAACGCCCTCTGTTGCCCTAAGTTACTGCTTTAAGTGACTCACAGGCCTTTATGCTACAATTATTACAACCCCCGCTGCACTTGTCTAGTCCTGCAGCCCTTCAAAGCGACACATTCTCTATTTACAGCCTTTGCGTACAAAGCTCCCCGTGAGGCAGAGATGCCTGAAGCAGAAGAAATGCTGTAATCCCAACAGATCCCACAAGCTGTACTCCCAAGCCCTAGAAAATGAAAAAAACATTCATGTATTTCCAGTTCAAAGTTTTCGGTGATGCGGGAGTAATAGAATGAAAAAACACAAATTCCAGGACGATCCCACAAGGATTTGCTGCCATCAGAGCCACCTCCTGCCTGCATCTCCTGGAAGTGCCTTCTCCCAGTGCTGCCCATTGCTCTCATCATTGGCAGGCACATTTCCTGCAGTGATCTACAGCTGAAAAAGTAACTGCCCACCTGCCCACCAGCAGTTACGAAGGGTCTGCCCAAACCATCATCGTTTCCATTTACTGGCAATTGATTCTCCTAGGAAAGCTGAGCTGAACAGCAGTATCTGGTTTGCGGCCTCCATGAGCTTTTATTTGATTTTCCAGTACGTTTGATAGGCAGAGATGAAGATTGAGCTAATGATGTTTGTCTGAATACCCATGCTTGAAGTACATGTAACCCACGAGCACCATTTAGGAGTCAAAGGACTTACGGGTTCGTAGGACTTAGGATGAACATGGAACTGTAAGGCAAGATTGGTTTAGGCCCATTTTTTGTCAGGTCATCAACGTCCTTCTTCTCTTCTGCTTTACTTTCGAACTCAACATTGTTCACTGAAACGTGAATTAAAGGAAACAGAAATCAAAGAGTTAAAAATGTATCTCCTCTCTGCGCAGAGCAGGCTGCCTGCAACAGCTGGATATGCAAACAATGCAGCTGGGATAGAAAACAGCTTTGAATGCGTTGATTAAATGCGATGAACAATCATTTGATTATTATCGCTGCTATTTACTACAGTACTGCAATTATACTTCTTAACCACTGTACTGATGAGCAATATAGCAGAAACGGGCAGGAAATGAAGATGCCCAGCGCAGACAAAGAAACCTTGCATTTATTTGTACAAGAGCTGCCAAAGTGGGGATGGAGAACCCATCACAAATATCATAAACCACTATGGAGAGATCAGCTAGGGATCTTTGGAAAGAAAAAAAGGCAATGAGTCTGACCAACCTCACGATTCTGAACCTTTTCCCATAGATGAGTAGCAGGATTGGCTTTGCAGAACATAAAAGAACAAACTCATAGATGAGCTTTAATAATATTTGGGCTAAGAGTTGGAAGGGACTTCTTGGACCACCAGGTTCTATGTCTGCATCGTGCACCTCAGTTTTGGCATCACTCCCCATGTACAGAAGTGTCATATTCCATCTCACACCAGGCTTTTAACTTACACAACCCCATTTTAGATCATTCTGAATCTCAGTCCCAAAAGGTTGGGAATACATTCTATAATTTCCATTATAAGCTTACTTGCAGTGGGTTTATAAGATTATTTACTTAAAATAATGTTCAATATATGAACTGGAAGACATTTCAGACCGCAAATGCTTTTCTCAGACAGACAGATTCACTTCTCTATTAATTCACAGGAGCTGGTATCCAAAACCCTCACCCACTTATAATGCCTTAGAAGGAGGGTTTTTTTATTACCTTTTATTTTGCAACAAAATGACATTTCATTGTGCGTGAGTGACACGTTCAATAAATCCCTTACTGTATCTCAAGCTAGATACACAGGAAATGGCCAGGAAGGAAAGAGTCTGATAAACTTTGATTGACAGGAACTCAGTATTGCAACAGAGTAAAATCACCAGTTGAGAAAAAAAAGAAGAAAAAGAAGACAGGCTAAGCCTTGTGTGGCTGACAGTGGAAAAGCACGTAGAGCCTCAGCTCTTGGGACTTCTCCATGCCATGCCTACACGGCTAGGGATGAGCCACAAGCAGGTCAGCGTGTGTCTGGATATGGGGTCTGTCTGCAAAACAGTGTAAACCTGCCCCTAGAGACCCAAGGCTCTGGAAAAGAACAGTAACAACAAACGGCAGGGGGACAGAGCACTCACTGGGTATGACGGTGGTGTCTCCTGGCGGGGCAGTGATGGTGACAGGGATGTTCACAGTGGTGGTTTTGTCCAGAGGAGGCTGAATCATGCGTGTCACATTCTTCTGGTTGTCAGCATCTTCCGGCTGCTCCGGCACTTTCTGCAGATAGGTGCTGGGAAGGGCGTGCACCGGGATGCTCACACTCCCACTGGCCTCGATCTCACACTGATTCTCCCTAAGGCGGAAGAGCGGATGTTATTAAATACGCTCTGACAAAGATTCATAGAACATATGCTGCAGCTCTTGCTAGATTTTCCTAGACTGTTCTCTACATAGGAGTCCTTTGCAGAAAATTCACAGGCTGCAGGAAAACTTCCTGGCAGCACGGCTGTGTGACCTTTTCCTCTTGAGACCTGAAGCAACATCCAAATACAGCATTCAGAGAAACCATGCAACTGAAAGCAACTTTATTCTAATTAACGAGATTCATAACTGTGTTTCCTGAGCGAGGACACACGGCACTTGCATGCAGCAGTGACATTAGCTCTCCAGCATCAGCTGCTTTCTGAATCAAGTCTGACATTCTGCTGCTTAATGTTCTCCCGAGGCCTTATTTAAATGTGGTGATTCTCTTTTCCAGTCCTAAACCACTCTGTAACGTTGTCATAAATGGCTTCTGCAGCTTTTCCTCTGCAGCAGTGACTATATTTCAGTGAGCACATGAGCAAATGAAACTCTATGCAGAGTGTTTTGAAACCCATCTGAAAGGAAGATAATATAGACAGGAAAATGATTATCTCAGTGCCACTCACAGCTCTCCATGGTGACATGAACTCTATTCTAAAGAATCCCAGTGCAATTTCTTTTCCATCAAATTAATAAAGCTGAAAAGGCAATCTATCCTTCTTTATTAACTACTCTAAATGCCTCACCAATACTACTTTTCTCACTTGACTTACATAAAAATTAAACAGAATGGGATACATCATTGTTCTTAATGGAAGAACCCCCTCCGCTCGCAGCCAAGTGCTGTAGCAACTGGTGATGCAGCCCATAGGCTCAACAATGAAAAAGAGAAAACCTAGAGGACTATGAGCTGGACTGAATGTCCCATAAAAGTGAGCCACTCAAAACATCAGCTTCCTTCAAAGGCTGTGAAATTCTCTGCTTTGTGTCATGTCCTGGTGTATCTGTTGGTACTGACATACTGAAACCTGAATCACTCTATGGGCGAACATGGATGAAAACCATCTTTGTGAGCCTCTGTCTATGATGGACTGATGGTTGGACTTGACGATCTTATTGATCTTTTCCAACCTTAATGATTCTACAATCATAGTTGATTTAAGGAAAATGGAGCTGCGGGTTATAGTGGTAACTGGTGCGAGTGCAGGAGGAACAGCAGGAATGCCACGTGGAGGGGAAATAAGCCGATTTGTGGAAGGCATTTGGGGTCTCAGGGCCCCGAGCTGGCACGGGAGCATATCCAGTCGTTCACTTACTTGGGCTGATGATTCTGGTGCTCCTTCTCAGCAGTCTCCCCTTCCTTCTCCCTGTTCTCCTTCTCCACCGAGTCGTACGTCGACAACGCCCTGCTCCTGAACCGGTGCCGTCTGTGAGGCTCCTCTCCATTCTCGCCCTTGGAGCCAGGCTCTCCTTCCCGGTTCCCAGAACTCGACCCTCCACGGTGGCGGGTCCGCCGCTCGCTCCTGGCCCCATTGATGGTCCCATTGCCCTCCTTGCCTTGCCGCTCCGCAGAGTGCCGGTGCGTGCGGTGCCTCCGGTGCTCCTTCTCAGCACCTTCTTCCACTGACCCCCGGCGATGGTGCCTCTTCCCTCCCTCCTGGCCCCTGGTGCGATCACTTTTCCCTTCCTTGCTGCCCCCTTCCACCTCCTTGCTGCGGCTTCTGTGCTGCCTGTGCCTCTCCTCCTTATTGTTAATGCCAGATTCCCCATTCTCATCTTTGGTCACATCACCCTTCTCTTGCTCTCCCAGTTTCTCCTTATCCCGATGCCGGTGATGCTTCCGCGGAGCTTCTGCTCCGTCAGTAGAGCTGACTTTGGTCTGCTCCAACTCCTGCACATCCACAGGGCTCAGCTTGCTGATGTTGTTCCTCCCTTCACCCCTCGGCTCCACCACCAGTGGCCGATCCAAGTGGGTCTTCATGTCTGGACGGATGTGTAGGGTTGTGGCGTAGCGCACCCGCTCCTCGGGGTCCAGTTCGTTGTACAGAGCCTCGCAGCTGGCTCGGAAGTTGTGCATCCGGATCTGACTGGTTCGCTGCTCCCAAACCGACTTGGATTTGGAGGAGTTCTGCTGCTTGCTAACGAGAGGAGGAAGGAGATAAGTTAGCATTCAGCTTCTTGCATCAATTCCCTACAATGCAAGCACCAAAAAAAAAAAGAAAGAAATTTCAGCTGAGACAGGGGATTAGACAGGTAAGCCAAAGAAATCATAGGAATGGAGAGAGAACATGAGCAGGGAAAGCCAGCAGGATCATCAGTGTTAGTTTGTCCCCACACGCTTCAGGCACTTTGAAACAGGCCCTCAGAAAAGGAGTTCTCTTGGTTTCTAAAAGGTGGTGATCCCCCTTGAAAGCCTCAGGCGTAATCTGAAGGATTATAAATCACTGCCCACCAAAACTGTACAGCACAACTGCAGCTGTGAAGCAGCCCACAGGGCTTCTCCCAAAATCCCTGCACCTTTCTGACCCCAGGGACTGGGAGATGCCACACGTAGACATGATGAGAACACTTTTATTCCCTGGAACACTTGCTCTTTTCTGTCCTGTTCTCTGCTACAACCAGAATACCGCCGTTGACATTGCCTCACTTCTTTAATTTTCCAGCACCTGGTTTCAGTCCACCCCGTGTGAATGTCACGTTCTCAGCCAACGCAGGAAGAGAAGATTTGCCTTTTGTCCTAAACACTGCAAATCACATTCTGCTTTCCCATAAAATCAAAGTAAATCCACCAGCTTCCGTGGAGGAATTCCAGACCTAGCTTGAAGCTGGCACCTTTTTTCTTCCTAAATGAAACAACTTTTAACAAAGAGAGGAAAAGTCATTTTCCTTCCACCACACTGCTCTGATGTCTCCATTTGCTACGCATCAGCCTGGGCTCAGAGGCCGGAGGGGCCGCGCAGGGCTTACGAACCCCCACCACTTAACACACACCCCACAAGGCTGCAGCAATAGGGCAGCAGACGCATTTTCCTTACATACACTCCGGGCTCCCCTGACAATAGCAGAAAGCAGCTTTTGCATGTGTCTGTGCTGATTCAGAGTGTCAGGATCTGTCGCCACGCTCAGCCCCCGGGGAGGCAGCGTTCAGATGGGCTCACAGAGCACAGCGGGAGCTGTCAGAACAGCTTTGCGTCTCAAATGCTCCGCTGGGTTTGGGGTTTGGTTATTCACTGAGGGTGCTGCTGCCTGGCTCTGCTAAAAGAGGCAAAAAAACAACTTAAATGTTCGCTGCAGATGGGAGGAGGGCAAGCAGGCAGATGCGAAGCAATCTTAATCCAGAAATCAGAGTGAGCACAGCTCATCACCAAAACTACAAATCTAAGCCTCCCCGTTCCCAGAGGGCACATCCTGGGCAAATTTCCCACCAGCTGAGTACCCCATTGACACCATAGCAGAAGAAAGAGTGGCAAAAACCACGGCTCTAAGCGTCAATGCAGGGCACATAGCTCAGGTCCCACTTGAATTCCACATATCATGCAGAGGGCTCATGGGGCACAGCACCCCAGGCTGCCCCGCTGACCCCTGGTGCATGAGGTGGACAGCTGGCAGTAACCTGGTAATTCGTTGGGGTTCAGTGCTGGGAAAGGTTCGGCTACTATCACCCATCAGCACATTTACTTTGTTTCAGAGGGAATTAGTGGGCAACATGAAAGCCTCCTCTGAACCCTTCCCTGCTGCCCCATAGGGTATTTCCTATGGGAAGACACGTGCTCCACATTTACAGCTCTGCACCATCAGAGATGGAGCTGCTTGGCACAGTTGTCCCTGCACATCTTCTGGGATGGATGGGCGAATGGATGGAGGGATGCCTTGCTCTGCAGTGCTCCAGATCTAGCATTGCCAAACTATGGGCAATGAAAACAAACCTCCTCTGTAGCGCACAGGGAAACAAGGCAGCTTGGCTCTGTGCATATGCATGTCTGAGCTCCCCAGCACTGTTCTGAGGGGACATTTCTCACTTCATAATGAAAGTCCTCAGGGTGAGGACCAGCTTCTGCTAAGTGCTTTGAACATTCAGAGAAAGCTGCCAACACCAAAGGGATAAATAGGAAAAACACATTAAATTAGAGTTGGGAAGGTGCCTTTATGCTGAATGAGGCCCTCCATCTCTCTCTAAACAGAGCACGGCACCTCCTGCTCCACAAGTGGGCACCATGCTGGGGTGGGATGCAGAATAAAATATTCACAGAGGATTTCAGAGCCTTCCTATGAAGGCTGGGGTCATTTACCTCCGAGTGAAGGAATGGGTTGCTTTGACAAAGAGTCTCGCTTCAGGAGGGGCTTTTTCATTGTTTCACTTACTCCAAGAGCACAAATCAGCCTCACAGCTATCTCTGTGGTGCTGAGGGTCCAGTTGTGCTTGACTGGGAGAGCTGGGTGCACACACCAATAAGAACCTGGAGAATCCCAGCAGTGCACGTATTAACTAAGCCTATTTTGCTAAAATCTCCTCTTTACAACAGACACCAGCATTACAGACTCAAATTTCACAGCATCTAGAAGTGAGGTACACCCTTAGCACTGACCCGATAGTGGAAGTGATTGCCAGCTGACAGCACCACGCAGCCACCTGCTGGCTTTGGTCGCTAAGTCCCAGACCGGGAGGCTCAGAATGGCTGCATCCTTTCTCCTTTCCACATGAAAACTCACCAGAAGAAAAAAAAAAATCAGAAAATTTATGAAGTGCAGTAAAATAGAAATCAGGAAAACGCGCAGCCTGCCTGCAAGCTCATTACTGCATTCAACCCAGTCGAGAACATCTGGAGCAAGTGACAGCACGCATAAAGCTGCTGCAGGAAAAGGGAGCGAAGGAACCGAGCAGGTCCATCCCTCTGGGGACAGCATTTAGGGTTTTTCAGAGCGAAAGCAGCAGCAACTGGAGGGGACGTGCTGCCTGCTTGTCCAATTCCATTTATCGGGCTTTTGCTTCCTATATGTCCCCACAGCAACTGAGCACGGCCATGTGCGACCGCTTCTCCTCTCCTGTTGCTCTGCTGCACTTCCTCTCCAAGGAGAGCTTTTGAACTTTCTGTGGCACAGCAGGAATGTCACCTTACAACACAGCAGTCCCCCTACAGCTGGCTGTGCACACACATCTGCAGACGAGATGGAAAAACCGAGCGGGGGCAAAAAGAAGACTGCATTGATCACCTCCGGTGTGCTGACACGATACAAAGGTCAATGCTAATGCACTTTCTCTACAATTACTCCACATCCTTATTTTCTGTCTACAGAATGTGCTGTGCTCCTTAATGGGGGACCAGCAACACACTCAGTGTTTAAAACACTGAGTCCTCCGGGCTCGAAACACTGTAGGTTATTATTTCTGCTAACACACTTCTCTGAGAAGTCCCATCGGTATCCCTTGGATTAAGCAGCCAGCAGTCAAGCAAATCCTATAGCTAGAAAGAAAACCGTAACATTTTTCTATAATAAATATAATTGATATTAATGAACTGTTGACTAATGCTGGTTCAAATAAAACATGCTGCCAGCCACTGTTTAGACACTCAGGAAAGGAAAGCATTCTTTTAACCATCTTCTAATCACGGCCATTCCGTAACGACCAAAGATTTTGTTGTCGTAACCTTTTAAAACAGTGCTGTAGTTAATGGCACTTTGCATCCCAGAACTGCTGGTTTAATCAGCCACCTAAATGCAACCCTCACAATTCTGCTGTAGTAAAGAATGAATGAAATCTGACTGCAAACATAATAATTTGATGTTAAAAATACCTACGTATGAGATTGCAGGTATGAAAGAGTATGTTCTGATTGCAGATGGAATTCCTTGTTAAAATAGAGTATAGATAGAAAATGGGATACAAAACACCTTTCAGCAACAGCAACAAAAAAAATAAATCTGATTTTCTCTTATTGGAGCAGCATCCTCCATGTTTGAGTTTTCCACTTGGAAAATACAAAGGCAGCACATCAGTCCCGGGTGGGCACGCACAAAGCTTTATCTCTGCTGTGATAAAACAATTTTCTTCCAGAAGAGCTCACTGCTGGCTCCTCACTGTGCTTTGCCCATGACCCGGGAGCTGGAGCCTGGATGCTTTAGCACCTTTTCTTCTTTATGAGCCACATTCCCCGCCTGGCTCTCCCGGGAGACGCACTGTGCTCTCCCATCAAGTGGGTGTGATGGTGCACATCATAGAAACACCATTTTCAAGGACAGCAACGGGAAACGCTGCCAGCTGCCTTCCAATATTACTCTTGAATTTGATTTTGGTTTTATATATTAGATTTATATATATATTAAATATATAAATATCATTTTCTCAGAAGGAAAATACTTTTTTGCACAATTTTCCTCCTAATGTCCTTTGGCCTGAAATGCTAAATTTTGCATGTAGCCTGAGCAGAAGTTTGGAAAGCTCTCGTGCTTCATTGCTGCTCCCAGGAGGTGTCGGTGGGCATGACTTCCTAGGAGAAGCAGAAGCCATTATATGCTGCTGCTCAGTATGCAAAGACTGCCATCATCACCAGTTTTCATACAGCTCTGCGGGGATGCAAGGCCCATCCATGCCAAAGTGTTCTGGAATGCACACAGCAGAAGTTTTGCTGCTTTCACTAAGGAGCACAGAATTTCACTCCACCAAAGCTCACCAAACTGCATGCTGCTTCCTATATCTCTAATAGGAAAAGCTTTTAAATGTTTATGTATGTATTTAAGTACATCACATAATAATTCCAGTAGTATAAAAATAAGACTCAGCTTTCTACAAACTCTGATTTTATGACAAGCTGACCCACTGTGAGGTGATTTTACTACAAGCACACCTAGGTTAAATCTATAGACAGGCATTAAGTTCTCCAAAAATTCAGTCTTGGGACATCTGTTTACTTTTTAATTATGATCATTATTTTTATTTCTCCTTGGCCTGTGACATGTGCACGTTTCCTTCTCTAGAGGAAATTCTGACAGTTGTACCTTAATCACAGAACCATGGGATGTTACAGCTGGAAAGATCACTAAGATCACATAGTCCAACCATCGCCCCGTGCCTGTGCCTGCTCTGACCATGTCACCCAATGTGGCACCTCCCCTTTTCTTGAACACCTCCAGGGATGGTGACTCCCCTCCTACCTGGGCAGCCTGTTCCGATGCATCACCACTCTTTCAGAGAAGAAATTTTTCCTAAGATCCAACCTGAACCTCCCTTGAGACCATTGCCTCTTGTCCTATCACTGTGACCCAGGTAAAGAGGCAGACAAACTCTTACAGCCAAAGTCCCACTGTGAGCTCCAGGCTTTTGATAAAAGCCAAGACAAAATACATCAGGGAATGAAGTCATAGACCCTGCTTTGTATAATAACAATGGAAATAAAGCAGGTGACCCAGACGTTGAATATATGGAAGCAATTGATGTGGATGAAGAATGATTCAGGTTCTTGGACAACAAGTGACAAATTCATCCTGGTAGAAGATAGTCAACCTTTCTCATTTCCCTCTGCATGCTATCAGCCTCTCTGCTGCTGTCCTGCTGGAGGCTGTTGTGGTTGGTGTGGGAAAGAGCTACTCAAAGAAAATCAAATTATGGTCTTTAAAAAAATATTAAACCTGTGGCAGGTGCAGACATTCAGCACTTCTGGAAAGAAGAAAATCCCCAGCACTCATTCTAGTTAGCATTCTTGAACACGCCTGCAGAACATGCTATTTCTCATGACCAAGCAATGACT
The DNA here is from genome assembly GCA_016647715.1 of Pavo muticus. Lineage (NCBI taxonomy): Eukaryota > Metazoa > Chordata > Aves > Galliformes > Phasianidae > Pavo > Pavo muticus. The sequence goes on from JACDJE010000064.1 coordinate 8,263,019, forward strand.
AACATCTCTGAATCCTATTAGAAACAAATAATAAGCTATAGCAGTACGAAGGAAACCTCAAATGCACCATTTGGGATTTCATCACCCACTGTTATATAATGATGATTCATATGAAAACCCACTGTCCCATAACCCTTAAATACATTCAATTGGAAAAGCATAACATAATCACTCACTTAGCTGTGCATTAGCGCCTATGTGCGTAGAAATTAATTGCTAACTTCAGTATGGATTTTATATATGTGTTGATTTAATTAAAGAAATAGAGCATGTCTGTACAAAATTCTCTTCAGTGAGTAAAAAATGGTCTTCATACCACTTGCAGTGCTGGAATCATGAGCTTGTTATAGCATAAAATCTTGGAATTAGGATCGGAAAGTGGCTCACCTTGGCTTTTCTTGGTTGGCTGGTTATTTTTGTGTGTTTGCTAAGGAACGAGCTCACGTAGCTTGTCTTTTGCTTCTTTCCCATTTATAATTTTCCTTCGAAGAACAGTTAAAGAAAGAATATAGAAAAAAATACCCTCCTGTATTTCAAAGGAGTTTTGAATAAGTTTTGTTCTTTTGGAAGAATGGATTTCCAGATCTTGGTTCTTACTGATGTTGAAGGCAGAAGGAATTTTCTGCCTCTTTAGCAACCTAAAGAAACAGAACTGGGATTTTTTGTACCCTTTAAAAACTTTTTTAAATGACGAGACCACCGCTCAACTTCCATTGTGCACAGAATTTCAACCACTTCTCTAATCAGCATAGTTACAGTAAGAGTACAGATTGACATAAGGGCATCCGGAACCAATACTAACCTTCACCCAGGGACATGGGGTCCACGGTACCTGCCAGTGCCTTGAATTTAAAATAAAACAAATACATTTCTAACAGTGGCATTTATACTGAGTGTATGAGACCTTCGGATGCTTTCATACTTCACGGAGGCTCTACTGATGCTCAGTAGCGGCTGGTACTTCTACACATCACACACGGCTATGGAGTCCAGACACTGAGCCAAAACAATTTTTGCAGGGAAAATGCAAGGGAAATGCTGGGGATACCCACAGAGAAAAAAATGCACATTCAATTAATCTGTCAAAAGGGCCCCATTTTGCATAGGAAATTACAGATTATTGCCCAAACAACACATAGCATTGTTATAGATAATACAAATCGTATTTGCCTATAAATCAGGCCCTCTCCACAAGATTGAAGAGAGGTAAAGTGGCTTCACGTGTAGAGAAATATGGTTTTAAGCTGTAATCATTTGCCAGCTTGGCTGAGACAGAAAAGTGCAGGCAAAAGAAAGTGTCTTTAGGCAACATAACTGAAAATCCACCCTAGCAGAGACCCATCTACACATTTTTGCAGTAAAAATTCAAATATCATAGAATGGATGCAAGTCATAAGATCCAAGGATGCCTCCTCCTAATTTGCACTGTCCCTGTTGCTACTGGGCAGACAGCAACAGATCTCAATGGCCACTGAATGTGGGCAGATCCTCCTTCCAAGGGGATTCCAGTGCCTGCAGTTTGTTTTAACAATTTAAGTGACAGCTCTGTCCCTGGAAGTTTGGAAAAGGAACAAAACTCCATTCTTTCAGATTTCATTCCTAATTTGCAATCATGGCCTTGGATTGGTTTGGTGCAACTTCAGCTGGAGTGCACCCAAGCATCGGGAGGGAAGACAACTGGACAGCACTGGGCAGCACCTCTCCTGCATCGCCACTTGAACCAAGCTCTCCATTCCCCCTCTTCCCTTCCATCCTACCAAGTGCAAGGCAGGGTGAGAGACCCAAAAGACAGCAGACCTTTCCCCCATAATGCTGTGCTTGCCTGGAATCCCAGCAGCCAGGCAATGCATTGCAAGAAATGAGCCTGAGATCCACCAGTGGACAAGGACCTCCAGAACGCCCAGGGAGGCCGGGAACAAATAAGATGTTGAGAAGCTGGTGGAAAACCTTTGCTTCACTGCATCTTAGGCATGCTGAACCCTGCTCTGGTGCACGTAAGGACAAACCCACAAGTGAATTGCACTTACTTGTCTCTCCAAAAGCATTAAAGAAGAAAGATAACGTCAAATGGTAACAGTACAACTCAAAGCAAAGGCGCTAAGATGGGTCGGTGACAAGCTGGTGACAAGTTTTGTCGTATTAGTCAGCGGGGAAAGATGGAATATTCTACAAACCTGCACTGGTGTCAAAGCACGCCCGTGATTCACAGCAAAGCCAGCAAGATTTGGTTGTTAGGAAGTGCGTGGAGTGAATGGAAGGTCTACCACTGTGTTTGCTCAAACACGGATGCATAGGAGCTCAATGAGTGCCTCGTTTTTGCAGTATCTCAGGAAGGTGAGAGAGCACAGGTAGAACCCATGCTCTCAGGAGTATGAGTTTCCAAAGGAGTTTGGTCTCACTTGGGCCCCAATTCCAGAAGTTTCTTTCAGGCTCTCCTCCAGCTTTCATTCATTTAAAGAGTGCACTCATGGTGGACACCTGCTCTCCTATTGAACCCTAAGCGCAAACACTGGTGGAACATCAAAGCCATCAGCCCAGTACAGAATAAACAGAGAACAAAAGTACAAGTGAGAATAAGATGAACCATCAAACGAGGGCTGGGGAAAGAACAGGGAAGATATTTAAGGAAGCAACAGAGGGAAATAATTAGGGGGATGGGAGGACAAAGGAAGGGAGGAGGAAAACTCACAGTCAATATACAAAACACTACAGAGTTGCTCACGATCAAATCACAAGCATTATATGGCAATGTCGCACACTTTCCAGTCCTTCCACCATATGTTGGTCTGGAGGCGTTCCACAATGATGGGAATGATTTTTGGAAAAAAACAAGGTGGGGAGTGAAGGAGTCAGGAGAGGGGGGAAGAGGGAGGTTTATAAATAGAGAGATCATAAATCCATTGACTGAATATCGTAACAGAGAGCAACTCACGGTGAATTTACGCTGGAGACTGACGAGCTGCGAGATACAGTACCTCGAGTTTGCTTTACAAAACTGCACATGCAAAAACAAAACAAACAAAGAAAACAAAAAGTGAGAAAAAAAAAAAAAAAAGAAGAGAAGAGAAACTACAAGAGACATTGGGAAGAGACTCATACAGGCTGTGTCCTATCGAATGCAGACTGCAGCGTGCATCTTGGTAGGAGACCAGGCAAGCTTCAGAAAGTGTGGAAGCCAGAGAGACACCACCTTCTAGTTAACAAGGAAACAACCGAAATGGAACCAAAAGGGAAACAAAAATTAAAAGGTGAACCAAAAGACACACAATGATATTAGGAATTTATGCCTCCGTATGTTATACTCACACAATGAAAGTCCTCTGCAGAAGTCATCTTTAGGACCTAAAAGATGGCCTTTGTAGAAACAGGTGGTGATTGCTGTTGCAGCTGTGCTGCAAGTCATTAGTTCAAGTGAGAGCAGGGTGCAAGGCTGCTCATTCCCACTCTGGCACCATGACATGAGAGAAGGAAGTGCCTGGGAGCAGAGAGGAGCCCCAGCTAGAGGGGGGACCCTGGGCTGTGCTTGGAGAACCCAAATCCAAACCCAAATCCATCTGAGCCGCAGCAGCTGGTGCCAGGCTCCATCTGTTCCATCTTGCATTGGATGCTCTCTGTAGAGGCACCTACCTCTCTCCTCAGCCAAATGCAGGCATGTGTCTGAGCTCAGGCCGTCTGAATATGGCTTGCCGTGTCTAAAAACCATAGGTCTGCTGCCTCTTAGGCACGGGACTGCATGCTATCCAAAGTTGGTTTCAATTCACATCTAATTCTGTAGATTCTCCTCCGTTCAGTGTGTGCTTGTGTAGACGCCGTTACATAGAGATACCCAAGGCTGTGGATGGGGCCCTGAGCAGCCTGATCTGGTGGGAGGCAGCCAGCCCACAGCAGGGGTTGGAACGGGAGGATCTTTGAGATCTCTCCCAACCTGAGCCATTCTGCGATTCTGTGTGGGGAGTTTCTGAATACAGAAGCAGCTGAATTACACTGAGTTAATTCTTTGGTAGGGGACCTACCCAAAACCAGGTTTCTAAATATCTTGACAGTTCTTGGCTTGAGGTGCTAATTTTTCACAGTTACAAACAGTAATTTTTATAAATGCACGTCATCTGAAGAACTCTCTCAGATGAAGGAAAGATAAAATCACTTCACCTCCTGAATTTGTCTTTTCAGCTGCAGCATTTTTTCCTTCAATCTTCAAACCACCAATGTTATCAAGCCAGAAGGTCCAATTAAAAATCTAATGTTCTTTGGATACCATAGGGGCAGAATTTTAAATAAACATTTCCTTAAAATTACCAGAATGTCTTGAACAGAAGTGCTGGCCCAGGTGGAGTGTATAACACAACCACCCAGAGGCCAAGGAAACTGCAGTGTAAAGGCATTATGGAAGGTGTTTGTGAGCATTTCACTTGGAGCAAACGATCTGGTAAAGTGTTCTGCCCAAACCTCAGTGTTTCTACGTTCCATATTTCTACAGCCCCTGCCTGCACAAACACCTTAAGCATGGGAAAGGAAATACTGAGCAAAACAGGTGGGAAAGCTGTGATAGAGGAGAACATACTGGGCTGCTTTCATTTACCTGGGAGTCAGCACCGACGCCGTGCAACACCTGTGGAACTTTTAATTGCTTTTAATTGCTGAAAGCAGCTCTCGATGTCACACGGCGGAAGGCTTGCTTTTATCTTTGCATGCATCCCTGCCTCATTTGGTGCAGTGCAGGGTGGAGGCCGCGCTGTGATCCTGCCAAATATCCTTGTAACCTGGCCAGACAGCATTATGCAAGACCTGCAGCATTCCAGGTTCACTCCTGGACTTCTTTGAAACCGTGACCAACTAAATTTTCACTAGAATTGCAGAGTGGAAAGTGAAAACAAAGACAGCCTCCTTTTCCACGTCAAAATGACAAAGTACTTGAGCTTTACTTACCATTGAGAGGGACACAGAGCACGAGAGTGTCTTTCTGTGTCGCTGTTATGGTCATTGTTACACCAACAGCAAGGGCAAAAAGGAAAGCTACCGGGAGGAATCACAGTACCTCACACATCCACACACATCAGGAGAAAAGAAAGGGAAGGAGTCACACGCCAGCAAGAGAAAAAGAACACCCCTGCTAGTCTACGCACTATCAAACACAGGAACTGTGGTGGTGTTCAGGCATACATCTTGCTGGGTTCTGTTGGGTACCAGCAGCCCAACAGAGATTTTGAAACAGACCACGGTATTCCCAAGACAAAAGGAAAACATGGAGCCTCTGAGATGGAAAAACGTCCTAGAGAAATAAAGCAGCTCCCCCCTCCCTCTGTCCCCAGGCCTGTACAAAAGGGACGGACACCTCAGAGAAATCACTGTGAAGCGCCACCTCTGTTTGCTCTCACAGTTTGTTAATGAGTAATCAGCTCACTCGTGTTACCAGGCAGTATTTACCTGTCGGCATGCAATTATCACATCAGCTGCTTGGACCATACGTGTGAGGAACCAGTAGAAACCAGTCAGGACCAGGAGAGGTCTTTGGGGTCGGTTGATGCTGGGCAGCATGTCAAGTTTTGAAAAACTGTGGTGGTCAGCCCTACAGACAGTGTTCAGCTCTGGTGCCCCAGCAGTCCCTACCGCTTCCTACAAAGTTTTTCATCCATCATATCTGAGAAATTCTTCTCCCATAGAGAACTCACACCCCACAGCTAATGCTTGGATCATTTCCTTGGGACTGGCTACCACGATGACACAATATTATGTTGAATTAAGAAACACTAAGTGAAAAAAAAAGAGGCATAAGTTTTTCTTAGCGTGACTCAGATGTGGCTACGTAGCAGGTTCCTTCAAAGCATTTGCTTTCTGTTGTGAGTGCTATCTTAAGACTCTTCCCAAGGCAGGCCAATGGAAAATGCATAGAAATAAACAAATGTGGAGGCAGTTTTAGCCAACAGGGTCCCTGGTGCAGCTGTGGGCAAGACTCGTGCTGGGCTTTGGGCTCATGAACTCTCCCACTGGCCTGCTGGCCCATGCCCTGTGTGCGTGGTGCGGCCCCTTTTGTACGGGACATTGGTGCAGCTCTGGCTGGAATAGAACAGGCAGGGTGTTCAGGCTTTGGGCTGGCAAAGAGACAAGTTCATCTACGGAATGCAAAACCATTTGCAGTGGAGTCTTTGTGATGCCCGTGGAAATCAGCCTGGCAGCGCTCCTTCAATTGACACCTTGAGGTGCTCTGCACATTCATTGCCCCATTTTCCCTCCTCCTCCATTCTCACCACCAAGGAAGCTGCACCAATGGCTTGCTCAACCCATCCATCCATACAGCTTCTCAGTTCCAGAGGCTGAGTGGTTTCAACGTTGTACAGAACAAAGGGTCTTAAAGACAATGCTGGGCAAACTGGACAAACCCAGAAACTCACCTCCAGAAACAACAAAGCAAGGAAAATGCTAAACAGAAAACAGAAGTCACAAAAATAAGAATGAAACAATGGGCTAAAATTAAAGCACAATAGCTTATGTTAAACAAATACTCTGTTTTAAACCAAATTGCAACAGTGACAGAAACAACGCACCATCCTCGTTTTTAAATCCTGACAAAACACAAAACAAAAAGGCCCATTTGGGATAGAGTTCACCAGGTGAAGAAAGACACTGTGGTCAGAAGAATCCATTTGTGTAAGCCCTTCGGTGGAGCAGGAGACATAGACATCCTGACATAGACATAGACATCCTGACATAGACATAGACATCCTGACATAGACATAGACATCCTGGGCACTGAGTTAAGAGGTACAAACCAAGTGCAGGTAGACTATTGTAATAAAGCACCTTGAGCCAGTTGCAAGGCAGATGATATCTGGATGCTGGTGTAATAATATTTTATCAGAACAGACCCCTTTATATAGTAGCACTTCACCACATATCAACCAATAAAACAATTCCTGGATCACGTGGAGTTGTGAAGGTCACAGACACTCCAAGCAGGTTGACACAGTAAATTAGCAACCCAGTTCTTAAGTCCAGGAAATCATATTTTGCAACTGATGCAGTAAACATTTCCCAGAGCTGAGCTGCTGAGAGGCTTAAACAGTAGAGAGCAGAACAACCAATGCAGATGAACTGCAGGGACACGAGCATGCAAACCACAACTGTGCTCTGTATCTGCATAGCAAAAACGCTGGAGGTGGAGAAGCAGGTACACTACAGAGTATGCAACGGCCTTGAAGGAGGCTTAGAGGAAGGTGTGCTCTCACAGTCCTTGATGTGGGACTGACAAAGGAAAGAAGCGAAACAGCAAGCACAGCACTTCACTGGTGAAACAGCAGGATGAGCAAGAGGACTTTCACCAGCCTGAGCCCCAGGGCAGCTTTAGCACCTCTTCAGGAGGTGGACAAGCACACCGGGACGTGAATATCACTGACTGAAGAAATGCAAGTCATGGTGCCCTCTGTTTCAAAGCCTGACAGACCTGGTCTTGTTGGTGAAGGCAGAAAAAACGATGATGTTCTCAGAATACTGACCCACAACACAGATGCCCATTGCTGTAGAAAATCATTTTCCTACATTTCGAAAATAAAATTGAAGTAGAAAAACCAATCCCAGTATTTCTTAGGGCAAACTGGTAGTGTAGATCCAGAACTGGGTTTGCAGCTGGACCTCGGTGTCTCAGTCCCAGCTTTTCCCTGACCTGCTCACCAGCCGCTGTGTTATCAACACTGTTTTTCTCCTAAAGCATCATACCAGACACCATGAAGAAAAAAATCAGCTGAAAGCAGGACAGGGTACCCGATTTCCACAGGGCTTTGCTTTTGGCAGTGATATTCCCATATGCCAAGAGTCCTGTTTCCAAGCATGCCCAGCACCTTTCCGTTCTCCATGGTGTTGAGCCATTCATGGTACCTCACACCAAAGCCATGGTGGGATCCCATCAGCACGTCCAGGCTTGAATCACAACAGAGTTTGATTTGACAAGTCTTGCCATCAACACAGCATGTGCTCTGCCTTCAGGACCATAAGTGAAGAAGTAACAGGGTACATCTAGTTGTCAACCATAAGTCCCTATCATCAGCCCTATTGGGCAGGATAACAGCATCTAAGGCATCAGTGCTGCAAACCCTAAGCTGTAGCTGCTATGTCTCTTTGGTGCTCTCACTGTGGATTAATTTCTGTATTAAATATTGCTTTGGCATGCAGTCATTGAACACCTTTTGGATCATCAGCCAGCAAGCCATCTGTATTTCTGTTTCTCTCTCACAGTACATCTGGCTTCTCCCTTGCCTTCTGTGGGTTATTATCCATTTGGTCATCAACTTACTGACTTTCTGAGCGCTTTGTATTTTTCCAAACTGAAGCTCAGCATGCTTTGCAAGTGCCCATGTAAGCACCTCACTGGCACCACAGAGAGATAAATAGAAGCCACAGGACATCTGTTAGTGGATGGCCTCCAATACAGCACACATGATGTTGCCATGGTTCGTAGACGTGGAAGGAACAGACTGCACATCCACGTGTTCACTTGTAATCCTGATTACCTGCCTGTACACGTGGCAGGATCTAGGCAGGTACAATTTCAAGCAAGAAGAACCAGAAATCCATGATTTTGTACTCACTTTCAATTTTGGTCACAAAGCTGCCCCTATGATATAGAAAACCAGGTGAAACCTGGTGAAAAAGTCAAGGAACGAGGTTATTTTAAGTACTAACAATATGGTGAGAAACCTTAGCTCCATTAAAGTGCTTTTTCTGGTTTCTAAAAAATCTTCACGCACACTGTACTGTTGATTAAAAATAGAAGGAAGTCAGCATCATTATCTTGTGCTATAAAATAATAGCTCCAGGAAACTCAACAAAGAACAAAAGCAAACGTCCTTGTGTGACTTCTCGTCTAGACTGGACAGGAAATCATTGTAAGAAGAGGATTATATTTAAAACCAACAAACAGATATGGCATAAATAGATGATTAAAGCAGTAGTTGCAAAATAAAATGGGAAGAAGAAGATAGTCCAATGAACAATATTCTTTTCCTTTGCATATAACAAACCGGCTCCATTTGGCTCATTGACTATGATGAAGAGGATTAAATTCCCCCTTAAAAAGGGTCCCCTGGGACAGCTTTATGCTTATCATACAATAGTTTTAGTGTAATATATGCACACATACCTCCCAGAATTACAAGTCCAAAGTGAAATAGACGTTAACACTTCACCTGGTGAAATCTATCCTAGGACAGCTTAAAAAAAGCCCTTCTAAATTACAGTTATAACAAGGCAAAAGATGAGACATTACAAAGAAAAAAATAACAAACTGGAAGAAGTACTGCAATCCACGGCTAAGTGATCAGCACTGAAGTGTTCAGTCAGCCTAAAGCCCCACTGGTAACAGAGATGGTACAAGGCATTCACAGAGTGCTACAGGATGCTCCAGTTGAACAGACATAAAACAGCACTGAGAAACAGAAACCACAAAATGGAAGTCTCAGGTAATAAAACAATGCTTACGCGGCTATGGAAATGTTGGCTGCAGACATGGGGCTGACTTCTGCTACCTCCTTGGCCTTCTGCAGGGCGAGCTTCTGATTGGTGGCTTCCTCCATCTCCTCCTCGTCCTGGTGCAGAAAATCAGACAGATCAGAGCCTGCACGGTGCAATGACAACATCTAGAGTCCCCCAAGGCATGGGTGCAATGTGACTGGCACTGCTGAGCTGGGAGGAAAGTGGAAATTCATTAAAATAAGGCAGAATCTCAAAGCTTCTTGCAAGGACCTCTAGGCAGGGTTTCGCTCTCAGCAAAGAGATGGGGAACACAAGGTTTGGTCAAGTGCTCAGTGCAGTCAGTGCGTCCTTACTGAGAACGCATCTCCCTTGTGAAGCTCTTATCTCTTTTGGGTCTCTTCTTATCACTCAGTTCTTGGGCACAGCAGGGAGAGACCCGAGCAGAACTGTGACACCTCTGGTGTAAAGGCAGCCCCATTCATCTCACATGTACATGTGCAAAAACATTCAAAAGCCTACATCCTACCAAAATGATACACTCTCAAAGCCAACATGACCTATCTGAAGCAGTAGGCCCAGCTGACAACAAAGGGTTCGACTGACCCTGCTCACATCAGTTCTATCCCAAATGCTACCACTGATTTCGGTTGCATCGCTGTGCACGTAGTGGGTGAAAACAGAAAGGAGAAGACAGATTAGAGCGAAGCAGATTAAAGGGAGGGTCAAGCACAGCTCAGAAAGTCATGTTTGTGAGTTCTACATATCCCACAGATCACCTATGAGGATTTTTATTGGGATTGCAAGTTCCCACAGAGTAGAACTGTGATTTATTTCCTCCCACCTGCTGTAATTACAAGAGAACACTGCTTAAAATCAAACTGTAGGATCTTTAGGACTGGAGTGAGAACAAAAAGCAAAACAAACAGCATCCCATTCAACTCCAGCAGTCACATGGCTTGAACTTCCTTTGAACTTTCCAGCTAGTTAACTTAGATGGGAAAATCAGGCCAAAGGACAGACACTATGGCAACATCCACACCACGGTTCAGGGAAGAACCACACGTCAAGGTGAGAGCAGTCAGCAGCTCCTCTGTCAAAGACCCCAGACCTGCATCTGCTCTTCAGAGGTGAACTGTGAAATAATTATGTTTAAAACAATGAAAAACAACAGTAAGACATCCAGCTTTGAGATAGGAAGGCACATAGATTTATCATAGAATCGTTTGAGTTGGAAGGGCTGCTTAAAGGTCCTCTAGTCCAACCTCCCTGCAGTGCTCAGGGACCCATCCTGAAGACTTTTTCTCCTTTAAGAGGAAATAGAAATGATAGGCAATTAATTAAAAAATCTGGTGCCGTTACAATTTCAGTCTCCTTTCCAAATATTAACAGATCTACAACAAAAATTCTTACTGTGATGAATAAAGAATGAGACAGGCCACCAACAGAAGCCTTGCTGAAGCCTTACACCAAGTCAGCAGTCCATATTTCTCAATAGCTGACTTCCAGTACATTTATTGATGGTTTGGAAGCAGCCTGTAAATCAATGCTATGCAGAATATGGATATTTTGAGAAATAAATTCCCCAAAAAGGAGTCTTCTGGGGCTTTTCTTTCAGCAGGTATACTGAAGCTGTTTCTTCTGTTGGGGACTTCCCAGGGCTCTTTATTTTTGTCCACCTAAAGCACCAGGTGCAGATTTTACTGTCTTTATAAAATTTCTAGCTTCTACTCTATGCTTCCCAGCACATCCATAACACAGCACAGTATTCACTGTCATAAAGGCAGCCATCCCTAACTCAGAGCAAGCACACTCTTTATCAGATGACTGCTTAATGATATTTCTGTAGCTCCTTCTACACAGAGATCTGTGATCACTTTACAATGTTAATTAATTCCCTGCCTGGTACGTGTGCTGCAGTGTCTCATGGGGCCACGGGCTCATCCTGCTCCGTTTGAAGCACACAGGGGTGACGGTGCATGACTGAAGTGAGCTCTGAACTGTGACATTAGAGCCACCTCTGGGAGCTCCGTCATTGATAAAGGCACTGCCTATAGGGACCAAAGAAGCATGAGCAGGAGCTGGGTTCTACATCTTCATCAGAACCATAGTTTATCACACGGTAAAGCCTGACTTCAGTGCTAATAGTAATTATGTGCATAGTTAACACCCAATTAAAGACCTCTCCATTGGGTTGGATGAGGAGTCTCCATGGCTGCTATTCTTTTGTCTTCCACCTATGATTTCTGGGGAATTCTGGGCTAACTTTATGTAAAATTCACACACCTCTCCTACTGTAAGTTTTTACCCAGCCTTCTCCAAGACTGCATGGAGCAGAGATCAGAGGATGTACCCAGAGCTTTCAGGTGCTTTAGGAAGGCAGAAGGCTTCCCTGCTCACCCACCCATGGCAGCTTCCCACGCCAAGATGAAGAATGGCATAGAATCCTAAAGTGGCTTGGGTTGGAAGAGACTTCAAAGATCATCTGGCTCCAACCCCCACACTGCAGGCAGGGTTGTTGTCATGCTGTGTCACCAAAGAGAAGATACTGGAAGCAAATCTGGGAGACAATTTCAGAGTCTACTCTGAATTAGCAAACAAGAAGAAAAACCTGCCAATACATAGAAGAAAAAAAGCAGAGAGCAGCCAGCCTAGAGGGACTGGAGATAGTTCTGAGAAATGTAGAAACAACGCTGGGAGAGTTTGAGCCACTGTAAAGTCAGAGCCAATGCAGAAAGGAGAAAGACTCAGGGATGGAGAGGCAGAGGCTGGATAACAGATTTGTTCATAGAATCAGAATGGCCCGGGCTGGAAGGGACCTCAAGGATCATCAGGCTCCAACCCTCCTGGTGCATGCAGGGCCACCAGTCTCCATATCTAACACTAAACCACTGCCCAGGGCCCATCCAACCTGGCCTTGAACACCTCCAGGGATGGGGCATCCACAACTCTCTGGGCAGCTGTTCCAGCACCTCACCACTCTCATAGTAAAGAACTTCCCCTGACATCCAACCTAAATCTTCCCTCCTTCAACTTCAAACCATTTCCCCTTGTCCTGCCATTGCCTACCCTTGTAAAGGGTTGGCTCCCTCCTGTTTCTAGACTCCCTTTAGGTACTGAAAGGCTGCAATGAGGTCACCCCGCAGCCTTCTTTTCTCCAGGCTGAACAAGCCCAGCTCCCTCAGCCTGTCGAGGGATTTGTTACACACTCAAAGCAAAGAAGGAAATATTTTTTTGCCAAGATGTGTCACTCCAAAGTACCACTGAGTTCCGTAACAGCCATTGGATGATCAAGTTAAATACAGCTGCAGCTCTGGTGCTCCCTGGTATGGGTCACAGGGCCCAGCTAAGGCGACCAGGTAAAGGAAATCCAAATTCACATCCAGAACTGAGAACACTGGTTGAAATGCTTCAGTCCTGATGTTCGTCTGGGAAGCTCTCTGTCTTCCCAAAATAGAGGCAGGTGCAAACTGCTTATGGCTCTCCCACAGTATACGCAGCACTGATCTTGATTAGTTTTACAGCATAAATGTCAAGAACGTCTCCCGAGATCAACTGACTCCTGAGTAACTTAATTATAACTCCAGGCCATTTCTGGTTTTGCATGATCATATTTACTTAGCAATAAATCCCTCATTCTCCAGGTATGCTATACAATTGAATTGCTTTTATCTTTTCCCTCTGCTTTTGAAAGCCCTAGAGATTTTTTTGGATCATAAGGAAAATTAAAGCAAAAAAAGAAGTTTCTCAAGAATCTCTATGATTTTGCAATGCTGCTGAATCCATCAATATTTAATTCTACTTTATAAACATAAACAAAGTCAGGTTTCTAACCCTTCCAGTCAGCTGCTGAAATATTCAGAAGAAAGTGCTAAAAGGATTAAGAAAGAAATAGGATGAGCTTCATTACCCAGCTATACAAGCAGAAGTTTGTAAAATATAGCTGCTAAGGTAAATACAGGGCTTTTGCACCAGCTACCATTGGCTTAGGGCAACGGGCTGTGCACATCCACCTCCACCTCATGGGAGCAAGGGAAAGGTGTGCAAACCAAGCCTAGTGCTGCTCTGAGTACACCGCAGTGAGAAACAAAAAGCGTGCAGTAACACGAACACAAACTGCAGCATTTGGAATCCTTTCTGTGCTGTACAGAGGCTGTACTTCTTGTTTCCACAGGGAATGCTCAATATAAACCTAAGCACACAGCAGAGCTCCGGCAGTGTCACTTCCAGCTCATGCCAGGACCCGGCTTTCTGCCTGTGCTGTGCCTTGGATCGCTCTGCACCTGGTGGGAGGTGGGAAGGTTCCAACATTTTGGCTTTAAACTCACAGTGGCCTCTTCAAGTCGTTTTCCAGAGTTGATTGGAGAATATTAACTTCCTTGATGCAAACTGCACAATGCACGAAGCACCAGCATGAGACAGCAAAGGCAGCCACACACCCCTTGTGACTCCCCACGCCGAAGCCTCAGACACACAACTCAGCCAAAACCCATTAATTCTGTCGCCTCTGCTCTTGCAAAAAGCAAAAGCTACAAAAGCGTGTGCACCTCCACAGAGCAGCAACGTGAGCAATGCCTGCTGCCTGCCCTGCCGTGAAGAAATGGAACAGTTTGCAGAAACAAGCCTCGAGAACCAAACGGAACTGAATGAGAGCGGACCTCCGGGTTCTTATCAGCAGTGTAAATTGGCACACGGAGGGACAGCCTGAAGGGAAGTCTCTGCCTTAGGCCCAGCAGCAGTGGCCCAAGTTTGAAGAACCAGAAGGCACACACTTACCTTGGTCAGCTCTTGGGCATTGGCCAGATTGTCAACGGCGATGGCCAAGAAGACATTCAGGAGTGTATCTGTTGGGGAGCAGCTAAGGAAAAATCTTCACATAGCAAATAGAGAAAACAATTCCTCTTCTCCTACACTACGGCCTTCTTTCTCCACTTCCGATCATATTACTGGTGGATCCCTTGCACCATTGCTCTGTCGTCTTTATTTCTAACTCACTAGGACCAGCATGTGCTGGACACCCACCTGATTTCACCAGCACACATGTCCTGAGGGGATACACACACATATACACAGGATTTCACCATCATTTATCCTTCTTGCTTAACAGACCAACTGGTAGCTCCTGGAAATCGGCCATTTTAAAGACCATATTAGCATATAGCTAAATAAAGACATTGGGCAACATGAAAAAGTTGAGCTGAGATCAGTGCTGTGCCACATGCCATTGGGAGGAGCTCTCATGGCTTATCACAGCAGAGAGGGCGTGACAACTGCACAGCAGTTGCAAAGCAGCAGCAAAGAAATTGTAAATCAGATATCTTTGCATACAACATGAGAGCAAGCAAATCAAATCCAAGCCTTAACCAATGCCCAAGAAGCAAAAAAACATTTGCTCCCATACTGGTTTCTGGTGTCAGGACCTCATGGCTGTGTAAAGCTATGACTACTGCCCTAAATATGAGCATACATGGCTTTTAAGTTGATCAAATGTATTTACCCTCTGGTGGTTCACAAGGTATTGCACTGCTGTTGCATTTGTACTGTGTTGGCCTTGCCAGAGCCATATATGAGCACGGCTCCAGCAGCACCCTGGCTGTGAGTGCTGCATGCTGGGCACCACCACCTCACATTGGCATGGCTTCAGGAGACTTCCCAGGGCAGCCAGAGAGCAAAATTTGCCCAGACCCAAAAACTCGAGGCTTCTTGGCTTTCCCTCTCAGGAGCCCTCATCAGACTTGAGAACATTTCAGGCCTCTCATTCCCATTGAGATGAGTGCCTCCAGAGCCTAAACACTGATCAAAACCCAATCCTCTGCTTGGGGCAGTGGAAGTAGGAGCAGTGTGTACTCCTTTAGGATGTGTCTGCATCCTGCAGGGAATGGGACAAGGACTCCTGGGTTTTCTCCAGGCATCCATCAGGATTTCACCACGACAAGTAGCACGGGATAGAGGGTTGTACCATGCACAGATGATTCCATGGGGACAGCAAGAGCTGTGAAATGTGATGCACATCCACTGTGAAGGGTACGTGGCAGGAGCTCCTCGCTCCCACTGGGCCCAGCAAATGAAGAACAAGAAGGGAAAGACAATAACCAAAATGATCATCTCCCTCCCACGCTGGAGAGAGAGCAAAATCAACTTTTCATTTGCAAAGATATCCGTGTCTCCATTGCCTTTTACCTGGTGAGTGGCCGAGGGGCCACCCTTGGTGCTTCGATGTTGGAAATGCCTCCAAGCCCCTGGCTGGGGGGAAGGAATGTCTCATAACAAAATTGTCTTCCTACCTCTGCCTCCTACACGCACATGCTGAAAATGCCTCGTGTAATATAACCGGCCAAGGGAAACATCATTATTTTGTGGTTTTTTTAGCAGGTGGGGATGTTTTGATTAATCAAGCAGATGCGTTCTGGTGGAATTGAGTGTTTCTTCCCCCAATGAAGGTCCCTCTGCCCCTTTTGCAGAGCTTGGGAACTCCCAGACACCAACCAACCTCCATCTCCAGGCTGTACAGCCTGACCAGACGCTGAGCACAGCTCTACACACTGAAGCAAAGTGCAGAAGGCAGCCAGTGGCCAGGCCTGGGAAGGGTGCCTGGCCCCAAGCATTGGCTGCTTTTCATTTCAGGCTTTTCTGCATTATTATTATTTTTTTTTCTCCTTTTTCCCTCAACAGATGCACCAATTTATCAATTTACCACATAACAATGAAGAAAAGCATGGTGTAATTTCCAAGAAGACGAGCCAAGCCCTGCTGTCACTCCAGTCACACTGCTTCCATTGAACCATTTCAGACAAAGAGGTCTCTGCAGTTGAAAATGCAAGAGAATTCTGTCTCAGAAAACCAAAGATTCTAGATCTTTTCCTTGCAACATGCTTTGAAAATATAGATTCACAGAACAATTAAGGTTGGAAAAGACCTCTAAGGTCATCAAGTCCAACCATCCATATAAACCGATTCAAAGAAGCAAGTGAGCTACAGTGAAAGCAAGGGAAGCCAGCACTCTCCATTGCTTCTTCCTGAAATGGAACGATAGCAGAGCCCACATAAGTTTGAAGAGCAAAGGAGATCTTCATGTTTAAAAGGAACGGGATTTGCAAGCTGACCCAAAATCACCAACACCCATTCTCTAAAACTGCATACAATAGTGTATTCTTACAGCTTTCTGGAGGAGATCTGTGTAGAAAGGAGAGCTGCTGCAATGTTCAAGTCCAGAGTTATAGAAGAAAAGACATTTGACATTAAGCCAATCCATAACTAAACTAACCAGCAGTGCAGAACTGCTCTGTGCTGGGCATCCTCCCACCGCGCCCAGCTCGGGCTCTCAGTAGGAAGGTGAACCCACGGCTCACACCTGTGCCTCACCCCACACGGCAGCATCACTGACATTAACGGCTGTTTTACTTCCAGCAAAAATGCAGTTCTGCTATTTTCTGGCAAACTGAACTTTATTTTCAGACCTTCCTGCTTATGTTTTGACAGCTAAGAATAACGTTAAGTCCCTGGTAAGTCACACAGTTCAGCTTTCCCCCCGAGATAAATGACTGCCTGCTGCTTGCTCTCAGCATCCAAACCGTAACTACGGAGAAGCGGGGATAGCGCTGACCTTCCTGGAAACCTGCTTGAAATACCAGCGTGAGCATTTGTGGCCTTCATGCTGCAACTCCCGTGGTAAACACACAAGGATTTAACCCCTTGTCCTCCACTGCCCCCTCTCACTGTGCTTAAATGCCAACAGAGTCATGTATGTGTGGTGCAGAAGAGCTCTTCCAATTCCTGAAAGCAACTGATCCTCTCAGGCAAAGTCTTGGCCATGGCAAAGGCTGAATCCATGGCAGTTGCAAGGGGTGAGCAGGTCCTCATTGCATCCATGTGAACAACCCCTGCTGTCTGTTAAAGGAAACTGAAGTACAAGGGAGAAGACCTCCCTTTCAAGTGAAGGGGCAAGAAAGGAATTAACATCCTGTTCTTCAGCACTGCTGTATCTCAGCTGCTCTGAGGTTAAAAGACTCTCTCTCTCCCCCTCAGCCTTGCTGTCAAGCCTGATTACGACTTAATCTCATTTCCAAATGCCAAGCCCTGAGGACTGAGAGCAATCCCAGCTCTCCATTGACCCACTTTTCAGACACAGCATGTTTCTGGAAGGAGCACGCTGAGGCGGGTGCCTGAGTGTAGCTGCTGAACCAGCTCACGTGTCCTGGCTGCTATTGCTCTGGCAGCGCACGTTAATGGGACAAACCCCACAGACAGCCCTCTGGGACACGCACAGCTTGCACGCTGCCTGCTCTGCTGTTCCCTGCCACAGCTCCTCATGCCAGTTTCATGCAAGACAAAGGGCTGAGCCTGCTTCACAATCCATGGGCCCTGATGTCCCATGTACGACTGCTGGCTCACTGTCACCCTGCTGGCCACCAGGACACACACATCCTTCTCTGCAGAGCTCCTGTCCAGCAGGTCAGCCCCCAACCTGTACTGATGCATGCCATTATTCCTCCCCGGGTGCAGGACTCCACACTTGCCCTTGTTGAACCTCATCAGATTCCTCTTCACCCAACTCTCCATCTTGTCCAGATCTGCTGAATGGCAGCACAGCCTCAATCCACCTCACTGTCCGCTCATCTATCTCACGCTTCCTAAACATATCTACAAGGAAGTTATGGGAGAAGGCATCAAAAGCGTTGCTGAAGTCAAGGTACACAACAACCACTGCTCTCCCCTCATCCAGCCATCTGCTGCTCATGAAGAGCAGAAACACTCGGCCTTATTATCCCTATTTACAGAACAAACAAGCCAGGCACACTGCCTCATATAAGCAACCATTTTCAAGTTTCTGTTTTTAAGGATGCTGTTTGACACCGCACAGCTTATCGCTGCAGCCAGTGAACAGCTGGTACCAAAGAACATTGCAACGTGAGCAATGCAACACAACATCAGCCCAGCAGCACCTCCATCACAGAGCAGAGAGAGTGCTATCACTAATTCTGTGCTCTGCAGGCTCTCCAGTCCCACCGGCCATTAGGTCTGAGGATCACTCTGCTTGGTTGCACATAAAACACAGCCTCCTGCTCCAAGTCCTTGCTCCGTGTTACAGCTACTTCCAGCAGACACCTTGGGGAACTTCTGGAGGACACAGGTTCCCAGATCCCCATTGCCCTCAGCAGGTTTTCATGACAAAGCAAAACAAAACATCTCCATGGATGTATTTCTTGACTTGGAACAGGACCAAATACTCTCAGAGCCCGAAATTCAAGAGTTAGACTCATTATTTAAGTATTGTGTGGAGACAAGATATTTTCAAGCATTTGAAGTAGCACAGCTGGTTAGGCTGTCATGGCACCAAGAGACTGGAGCCTGATTTACGTGCTAAACCAATTTCAGCTCTTTCTCTGCCTGGTTTACTGCAAACTATCCATGAAGATAATCAAGGTACAGATGTCCTGATTTGACTTGAGTTCAAATATTTTTCCTACAACATAAATGAACTCAAAATTGGACGTTCTTAATCTAAATCCATGAAAATTAAAATGAACAAAGACCATGCTCACGTTGCCATCAGAAGTGTGACACCAACAAGGACAGCTTGCCTACTACTCTTAGCTCAGGTGCTGTAAGGAGCAAAGCCATAGCAGAGATCTGGTTTAAAAAAGTTTGTGGTTAGGGTGGGTAGGAATTAAACCATATTAGATATTTCTAGCACCCTACAGTAAGCACTAAGACAAGGTAGTATGCAAGGATACAGTTACCAAACAACGTCAGGACGATGAAGTAAATGGAGGAGAACATCCCCGAGTGGACACCGCCCTGCGACTCTATGCCATGGTACATAACTGCGTTCCAGTCCTCCCCAGTCAGGATCTGCACAGAGAAATGAGAGAGAGAAGAAAATGACACAAAGGGAAGACCAAGGTAGGTACAACGTGGGGGAGCTGGGCAATTGGACACAATCCTGGACTGGTCTCAGCCTTGCAGCCCTGGACGGTCGCAGCTCACGCACAGCTTTCTCTACTGCTGCCTCTTGTTATGCATGTGCTTTCCACCTCTGGCATGGGCTCCCATGGAGAAGTCACATTCCAACATGTCTTCCAACAGAACTTCTGACCCACCCCCACATTTAAGTCATGCAGAGCTGTCAGGTTTTAACAATTCCACTTGCAGATCATTTCTACAAAGAAAACCAAGCCCAGTGCCCTGAGTTCTTCATCTCCTCTCGTTTCAACTCAGGGCTTGCTCAGTCATCACCCAACACACAGAGTCAGTAAGCACTGGGTTACCCACATAACAGGAGAAACACAGCTACACTCCTTCCCACTACTGAAACCCACTATTCCCCAGACCCTCAGGGCTGCAAACAGCCTTGATGCAGCTGATTGATTCTCCAAATGGAAGACCCTCTAGCACAACCACTGCAAGGCTTGCACCACAATGGTTCTTCTTCCCAAGGCCACAAGGATTCTCAGTCAACAAGGCATCCATAAGTCTCCAGAAAACCTAAGCAGAAGCAATATCCAAACATGTGTGAGGACAGCAAAGGGCATTTTGAAGGAGTTTCTGCTCCTCCTCCATCCTTGTGCCTGAGCAGAACCCTGCAGAGCTGTGCTGGCTGCAGGATGGGATGCTGACCCCAGGCTGATTAGCAAACATGAATAATACAAAACTCATCTTAAAAAGTGGAAGTACCTAAGCCTTCAATGAGTCTTGTCACTCTAGATGCTAACTTTGCACCGTTCTGAACCACCTGCCATTCCTGTTCCTCACCAACACAGAGCAGCAGATTAGATTTTCATCTGCCCACCGGGGCCAATCCTACTGATAGTTACATTCAGTACACTGAGAAATGCCCAGTGGAATTCAGAGCTCAAATACCTAAATAGGAAGCTGTCTCTGTGTTTAGTACAAGAAAAAGCAAAAAAAAAAAAGAACCAACCAGAAACCAAAAAACACCCTGAAGCACAGTGTGAAGAAGCAATCAATCCCATGTGCATACAGTATGCTCCAAACAATTACAGATTCCAGACTATCTGCTGATAGAGAGAAAACGTCTTGCTGCAGGGCTGGTGCTGATGACAGCATTAAGGCAAGAAGAGACACAAGGCTGTACAGTGCATACACAGATTTGTTCCCCAAATGGTCGCAGATAATTCACTGCAAGCCCAGAGCAATCTGCACCACTGGTGTTGCCCTGGGCTTGCAACAGGGAGTGTGAACCAGACCACTGGGCTTCAAGCTCTGGCATTCAATTACACTAAGCAGCGTTCACAAACTTGTGTTCACATCATTCCCATGAATTCACAACTGCTCCACTGTCTGGAAATGAACATACAGTGATTGCTGTTCATGCAAACATTCATGGGAAGGGGATTGGTGAGAGCATTTGTGCGACCTGCATGAGTCCAGGGCTTGCAGATACCACAGACTGCAGGCTGCACAGAAACCCAGCAGGACTTGGGCTTGAAAATCCAGCCAGAATGTTTTGAAAAGGAAACGAGATAATGAAGGAAAGAAGTTTCATGGAGCTGGTGCAGAGAGATAACTGGTCTAAACTCAGCAGGCTGTGTGCAGAGCTGGGGATGCTCTCAGAGGCCCTGATGAGTTGCACACTTTGACCTGCTGTCCTTCCCCCGTTTGCACCATTGCTCCTCAGCTGCAGGAATTACTCAAGCAATTAGGTAGCAGCCCTCAAGGAGCAGAACACATAGAGTTAATAAAGGCCTTTCTAGTCTATAAAGTCTGTTTTTATGCATGCTGAGGTCTGGCTGCAGCTCTGCTGCCTCGGCTCCTCACCTCCAGCAGCCACTGGGGCTCCACTCCTTCACAGCACATGCAGGCATTTAAGCAGCAGCCCTCCAGGAGCAGAGCACGTATGGTTAATAGAGGTGTTTCTTCTTTATAGAGTCTCTGTGTTTATGGATGTTGTAAACACTTGCAGCTCAATGACTGCTGCAATAGAGGCATGTTGCTATTTGTCACGCCTGTATATGTGAATATATATATATATTTGTATATACACTGATCAGCATTCAGCTCACAAAGACTCTTCTTGAGAGCAAGGAGGTGGGGAAAAATGTGTGATACTTTTCCAAGGGAACTGAGGGGCAATGGGACTCAGTGGCACTCAATGCTGGGCTCAGCCAGGTGGACACAACACATCCTGGGAGTCCCGTGACAGAGGCTGTGACCAACCTTCCAACCTCAATGGTTCTACAACCTTATGGTCAGTCTGAGCTCTGAAGGGGCTGGCTCTGAGGGAGGTCATCCACCTCCACCTTAAAGCCTCTGCAAAGAGGTGAGGGATGGGCAGGGTGTATCTGGCTCTGTTATATTTGTTCACTACATCATATACATTCACAGGATAATGCCACTCTGCTTATTGGAGCAGCATCCAAATGGACCTTCTGGCTGGCCAAGGAGGATCCAAAGCCTCTGCTGAAGAAATGTTGACATCATATCTGCCATTCAAGAGAGGAGTGGGCTGGGAGCAAGAGGTTATTGAAATGCCTCTGCGAGGTGTCAGTGAGTTAATTTGGTGCCACTGGTTTTGCTGCTTTTAATTCATAGCTCTGATGCTCTATACAGATGCCATAAAATCAGCACTGTTTTCCTTCATCGAACATCCACTACACTACAGGGACATTCATCCTGGGAACAGAAAGGAAATATTTCAGCAAAGTATTTTCAAGAGATAGCTGTAGTCCCAAACCAAAACAGCAATGAAATCTCCAGATGCTCATATCCGGAGCCTGACAGGGCTCCATTCCGGCTCTGTGGCAATACCTTTCCATTTCTGTAAGCCCTTCCTTTGATGAGCACTAAAATGCTATGCAAATATTAAGCTACCATGATTTGCAATATCCTGCAAGGTAAATACTGCAGAACCTGTTCCACATCTGGAGAGCAGCGATGCCCATATGAAGCTGCTTACACAGAGGTCATGGGACACGTTTTCTTTCAGACTGCTTTTCTCTTTTAATCCAAAACTTGTCATCCATCCAATCCAATCCTTTTTTTTTTTTTTTCCTCTCTTTTCTCCTCATTTTTGGGATGTGAAATACATAATCCAAGTCTTGCTGAGCTCTAGAGAAGCTTGGATAAGGGTCAAGTCTCAACTTGAGCTACACCTAGCAAGGAAGGGAGGCCCTCCACGGACCTGCTACCTGCACACTGAGCAGGACTGTGCATCTCCACCTCTCTACTTCAGTACCTGAAATAAGTGTTTAAAAATGGCATGCAGAGAACAGCTGCAAAATGAGGCTCTTAAATCTGCACATTGCATCTCCCAGAGCTGCTGCTTCCCCCTGCCATCACACAAACTTGCCCAAGGCTGATGCCTCTTTATGTGCTCCCCCATCGATTGTAATTCTTATCCAGCATTATCTTATCTTGAGCTATTACAGTGCAAAATGCTACATTACTTCCTTACTGCCTGGAGCTAGCTCAGGCAGCTCTCTTCATTAAATTACAGCAACTGCAGGAAGAAGTGGGACAGGTCAACCCTCGTGGGCTGTGAGTTTTGGCCGAATGGTTTATGCAGTGGACCACATGAAGTGCTACCACTGCAGTGTGCAGCTGTGGGCAGGGGCCTTGAGAAGAGGAGAACATGGACACGACATCCTTGAGCACAGAAACATCTACTTTACCAAGATATTTTTTTACCTAACAAAAAGTATTCTGTTCTAGCTTCCCTTAATTCTGTAGCATTGATCTTTAAGGATGCACTGATTGGTCAGTGTGGCCAAAACACATAAGAAGGAAGGAATTCACCTTTCCTAAATTCACTGGAGACCTGTCTGCTCACCAGAAGCAGGAAGAGATGCCCAAGAATTTCTTTTCTGACCCAAGACAAGGGATGGCTTTACCTGGAACACTGTGAGGATGGCAGCTGGGAAAGTATCGAAATTCGTGGTTGGTGTTTCGTCTCTAAAATTGAACCTAGAGAAGAGTCAGAAATAAAAACAATAGCAATAAGGGTACAAGCAAATCTCCTGCAGTTCTGTAATATGCTGTAACCTGAGTCAGAGACCAACATTGGTTCCACCTGGACATAACTGCATATTGCATATAACTGACATAATTGCAGTGTGCGCTTGCAGCCCGGAAGGCCAGCTGTGTTCTGGGCTGCATTTAAAAAGGGGTGGCCAGCAGGGAGAGGGAGGTGATTGTCCCCCTCTACTCAGCTCTTGTGAGGCCCCATCTGCAGTACTGCGTCCAGGCCTGGGGCCTCCAGCACAGGAAGGACGTGGAGCTCTCGGAGTGGGTCCAGAGGAGGGCCACTAAGATGATCAGAGGGCTGGAGCAACATTCCTGTGAGGAAAGGTTGAGGGAACTGGGATTGTTCAGCTTGGAGAAGAGAAGGCTGTGGGGAGACCTCATCGCAGCCTTCCAGTACTTGAAGGGAGCGCATAAACAGGAGGGGGAACGGCTGTTTGTGAGGGTGGATGGTGACAGGACAAGGGGGAATGGTTTTAAACTGAGACAGGGGAGGTTTAGGTTGGATATGAGGAGGAAGTTTTTCACCCAGAGGGTGGTGACGCACTGGAACAGGTTGCCCAAGGAGGCTGTGGATGCCCCATCCCTGGAGGCATTCAAGGCCAGGCTGGATGTGGCTCTGGGCAGCCTGGGCTGGTGGTTGGCGACCCTGCACATAGCAGGGGGTTGGAACCAGATGAGCATTGTGGTCCTTTTCAACCCAGGCCATTCTATGATTCTATGATAACATCCCACTGACTGCAGCGGAGAGCACGACGTCATTGAGAAGATGGCTAACAGAGCCATGAGCAGAAACTAAATTTGGATCCTGGAGAAAAACTGACGCTTCAAAATTAATTACATCCTAAATTCAAATAAACAATCAAACGATAAAAGCATTTTGCAGAAGAAGCCATTCCAAGAAGCCTTAGTCCATGGGTGTAAAGTCAAAACTGAAATCGTCTGCCACTTCTCAGCAGAAAGGTTGCTGCATGTAGCATTGATGTCAGACTTTCCTGCCCTGCTGCCGCTCTCCTTTTGCGTATTCCAAGTGATTAATTAGACTTACTGCCCTCCAAAGAGCTGCATCCCCAGCAGAGCAAACACCACAATGAAGAGGAACAGCAGAAAGAGCAAACTGATGATGGACTTCATGGAGTTCAGCAAGGAGACCACGAGGTTCCTCAGGGAGTTCCAGTATCTGTGTTGGAGATCAGAGCACAGAAACCATTAGTGGTGAAAGAGCCTTTAATTTAGAAATTAATTAGATCCATTCTCTTATTAAAAATAATTCTAAAAAATGGACAGCAAGGACTGTTGGCATCTTTAATCTCCCCCTGCCCATGTGATTGAAAAATACATCCTGAAATCTCTCGTAGCATCACATGGGCTGAGATGATCACCCCAGTGCATGTGTACCAGTGCAGCTGACTGCAGGGAAAGTGCTCGGTTCCATTTCTCAGCAGCCCCTTTCCTGGTGCAAATCTCACCCTTTCTGCAAATACCCCCACGTGTTTCTTTTATCCAACAACACAGACAGCAGGGGTGTGAAAAACAGGGATGTATCCGTATCACCAAAGAGCTCTTTGACACTCTCCTTTTGGACAGACAGGCACACAGAACAACGGGGACAGACAGTGTGAAACGTGCATTTCAAAGCTATTTCCTATGTTAAAGGTCTTGAGTTCGAGAATGAGGATTTTTGAGGCAGGAATTTTTCCCAAACTGCCCTCGTTTTCCTCTTCTTCCTCTCCCCTGCTGCAGCTGGGAGGAACGAACAGCCCCACACTGCTCTGGGATCATGCTCCCATTCCAAGAGAAGTCATGTCCATAACACAATGACTGCAGGTTTCAGGGTATACGTTGGTCTCATTGAGGAATATCTTTAGTTTTGAAAGACGAACCCAAATCTCTCCTTGGAGGAGGAGGAGGATGGAGTCGTTGGTCACAAGGGCTTTGCCCCGCTTGGTGCAATGCCTTCAGGCAAAATCTGCTCCCAGCACCAACCTGGCATCTCACAGTTAACCCCACTGAAGCAGCTCCAGCTCATCCCAGCACCAAACCCTGACTGATTACAGAGCACCAGGACATAACGAGGGGCTACATTTCTGCAGCTGCCGGTCCCCATTAACTTCAAACATGACAAAGGGGAAAACACGTTGAGCTGTCCTCTCCTTGTCTTCCTCTCTGAATTTTAGTCCCTCTTGGGCTGTGCCCCTCTTAGTGCATCCTGGCGTCACCTTTGGGACTGACGCAATTTAGCTTTTAGCTTTCACATCGCTCTGCCATCAGCAGTCACACTGATTTGGGCCATAGGAATCAAAAGCTCTAATAGCAATCCTCCAAATCAAGGTGGACTATCTTCTTCATCTAAACGCAGGGGCAAGGAGCCTTGGCCCGTGGCGGGAGGGTTGGAAATGATGATCCTTGGGGTCCCTTCCAACCCAAGCCATTCTATGATTCTATATGGAAAATGGGGGGTGGAGGGAAAGGCAACTGCTTGGGATCAGGATGTTTCCACCAGGGGAAATCTCCTTAATAAGGCCAAGGGAGTTTCTGCATCAGTGGGGTGAAAATCTGACTGGCTGTCCTGGGAGTGGGAGATCACTCAGCCTGTTCCATGATTGCTTTGTTAAGTTAAACCTCAGGCTCCAGCTCTTTGTTACACCAGCTCAAATCCTGAACAGTCACAACGGGCATAAAGATCATTTTACCTGGCAAAAATGTGCAAATTTTTCACAAAGCACAACATGCAATCAGATACATTCCACCTCTGTAGCTCCGCTGACAATTAATTGCTACAAATTTGCTACAAAATGTGCCATTTTCAGCAAGTAAGATTAGAGCGGAGGTAGACTAAGTGACATTTTTAGGGTAAGATCCCACTTCTTTTACTGGACATTTACAGAACTTCATGTTCCCAACTCCCACAGTGCCTCCAATGGCACACTGTCATGCAGGAATTTAGAGTCTGCATGATGATTAGCAGACATAAACTGGCAAATCCTCCAGCTAACAAAAACCATGCATGGGAACAGCCAGGAAATACCTGCTTACTTCAACCTGCTCTTTTGCTGCCAATGAAGGTAATGGTGTAGGGGAAAAACAACAGCAGGAGCACTCAAATATTTCATCCCATCTCACAGCACTGTTTTAAAACCATGTAGAATTTGCTCTTGGTGGATTTGCAAGTTGCACAGCAGCTGTTGCTAATGGCAGCACATATTAACACAACACAGGAGCACGAAGACAACAGAGAAGCTGGAGCAACCCAACTCCAGTCAACTTTCACATTCACAGGCTCCAGAGAGAAACCTCAGACATCCCCAGAGCAGACAGAGCACAGACAGCAGCAATGCACTTATATTTGTGTCAGCACTGTGGTTTGAGCATCAGGATTTATTACCCAGCAGTAGCCAGAGCTCAGCTCAGTAGATCTAAATACTTAAATACTACCAGCAGCAGATAAGGGCAGCAGGCACTTACTGAGATTCTTGTTTTAAGCAAGTTTAACAAATAATGAAGAAAAGCTGGATGCAGCTGCCCCAAGCAGAATGGTTTCAAGCTACAAGAGGGGAGATTTAGACTGGATATAAGGAAGAAGTGTTTTACGCTCAGGGCAAAGAGGCACTGCACAGGTTGCCCTGAGAGGTGTTGGTGCCCCATCCCTGCAGCCAGCCAAGGTCAGGCTGGATGGGGCTCTGAAGGAGCTGTAGATCATAGAATCATTAAGGTTGGAAAAGATCATCTAGTCCAACCCCAACCCATCCCCACCATGCCCACTGAGATGTCCCTGTTCATTGCAGGGGTTGGACTAGATGACCCTTACAGGTCCCTTCCAACTCAAGCCATTCTGTGATTCCACAACAATGGCTGAAAAAGAGTCAGACAAACCCACACAGAAGGGTGTGGAAAAAGCTGTTAAAAGTCCTCAAAGGTGCAGCTTTCTAGGAACAGCCCAACTTCTGACTGCCAGAAGCTCAGACTGCCCAGCCAAGGGAAGGACAATTCTGCACCCGCAGATCTCTTCCTTCCCATACCAGTGGGGTGGCTTTGCACGGTGCCTAAGGTGGGTGAAACAGGAGCTGGACTTACTTGGTGACTTTGAAAATCCTCAGCAGCCGCAGAGCTCTCAGCACGCTGATGCCAAACGAGGTACCAGGTTTCACTGCAGCCCAGATGACTTCAAAGATGCTTCCCACAATGACCTGGAAGAGGAGTTCATTTTACAGAAGGGAAAACTTCTGCTTAGTTCCTTGTGGCGCTGCCAGAGAGGCTGGGGGCTAAGGAAGAGTCAGAAGTTGGGGCTATGATGGTTTTCCAATGAGGGTTTCAGTGTAATTTTGCAAAATTGTGAATAATCCAACAATATAAGAGGGGTTTGGTTCTAACCTTCTGCAGTCCTTCTAAAAAGGGCAATATATAGAGTGGGATAGAGTGGGAACTCACTGCTTTCTTCTCTACCAAGTGAATTACTTCAAAATAGCCTTTATTAGAGGACACGTGACTTTTTTCACTACTATAACTTCTAATTTATATAACTGTAAGTGCCACCTGTACAGCTACTTCATTTGCCCACCCTGCATGGCCCAGGCAGCCCCCAGAGACGTGGGGACGTCGCCCCGTCCTCCTCACCCCATTTGGGGTGAGATTTCCCATCAATCCCATGGCCACACCTCAGAGCTGCAGTACAGCCAAGTGTTCGCTCCTCACTGAATGCCCAGACACTCCTGGCCACTGAATCTTTGGGAGAGCGATTAAGGTAATGGCTATGAAGAGATCCTAAAGAGTCTCTCATGTGCACATCCATCATCTGCCTCAGATTATGCAAAATAAATTGTCCTCCGTCGACGGGGTTGCTTTTGTTCCTAATTTTTGCTCGTTTGTCTTAAGGTTCACAGAGCATTAACCTGAAGGGATAAATATTTTTTTCCCTGAAATCCCCTATTACAAAAAGGACAAAATAATAATGGGCTACGCACAATTGGCAGAGGGCAATTATATCAACACGGGTTACTGCATGGTTAATAAGAGAGGATGGGCGTTTCTCTGCTGATAGCTATCATTAGCTGCATTAAGCTGGCATTTCAGAGCTCGCACAGACCGCGGTCCCACGGCATGAAGCATGCCATAAACATGCTATGAGCAGCCCCAGGGAGCAGCTCGTGCCTTTGTGCACGGCAGCAGCAGAGCAGTGCTGAGGACCTGCACGGTGCTGTGGCATTCAGCAGCTTGCAAACCATTTCAACAAGCAGAAGCCTGTCTGTCTTTTGAAAAACACAGCAGGACCTGCAGCTGCTCTGCAAGAAACATTGTACCCTGAGCTGCAAGAAAACACAGTGGGAAAAGGGGAACAAACAGCAGTTGCTCAGCCGGTCGCTCCCATTACAAAAGGAAGGAATTAAGATTCCTCTCCCACAGCCTATCCCTCTTGGGAATCCCTCGTGAATCAGCAAAAGCCTTTCCTCAGGCACTCCAGACATTACACTGATCATTAACTTCCCTGGCATCTCAGCAGGGCCTCTTGGGGGCAGTTGCACATGAGACCCCGCTGGACCATTTCTCCCAAGACTGATGTTGCTCTGTTTTGTTGTTTCTCTCTTTGCTTTTGAACTGTTCTGTCAGGATGGTTTGTCAGACTAAACTGGTTTCAGATGTCCCAGTGTGGGTGCAGGAGCCGAATTAGTTCTGGGGGGTGGAAGGTGGGTGAGGAGAAAAACACAGACAGAAGTAGGATCCCAGCGGGTTCTCTAAAGGATGGAGAATTAGGAACATATCAACAGCTTTACC
The DNA here is from genome assembly GCA_016647715.1 of Pavo muticus. Classification (NCBI taxonomy): domain Eukaryota; kingdom Metazoa; phylum Chordata; class Aves; order Galliformes; family Phasianidae; genus Pavo; species Pavo muticus. The sequence goes on from JACDJE010000064.1 coordinate 8,292,227, forward strand.
TCCTGGGAAACCCTCTGCAAAGCTCACTGCCAGTTCTGTACTCACTATAGCATGACAGAAAGCAGAGAGGCCTGGTGGATTTATCTCATATTGATGTCAAGCTCCTGTATCACCTGAGCTTGACCGGCAGGTACAAGCTCATCTTGGCACAAGGAGCATTCTGGATGCAAGGATCCACGCCAGCTATCTTACATTAACCAGATTATTTATGCACTGGTTTCATTCCATGGTTGACTGTACATTACTGGGCCATGCAGCCAGAAAGGTCTGCACAGTGCAATTCATGGCCCTGATCCGCTGTCAGCTGCTACAGACACCTGGGGAGAAAGTCTCACACGGAGGGACTGGGTGCAACCAAACCAGCCCCAGCCTCTTGGACACAGACGGCTCTTGGGTTTGATCTCAAGGTCTGTTCAGCTTTCACAATGATGCTGCCAAAAAGGGACCATGGTAGCTCTACCTGTACGGTCTGTACTTCAGCACTAAACGGATCTGAGTTACAGCTTTCCTGTATTATGTGTTCAGGCTTCGGGGCCCTCACGTCTGAAAAGCACAGCCTATGTATCTTGAGGTAACGGCCATGGAAAGGATGATAGGGAGATGAGCAATAAGATATGTGGGTTTTTTTTTATCTTTCAATCACCTCATTTGAATGGGAGAGAGACTCTCCCATTAATCAGAGCACTTACTGGCGCTGATGCTGCGAACAGCCTGTAACTCACGGAGGAAATGAAACCCTCGACTGTCACATTTCTTCAAGAGGAATGATAACCAGGGGAGCCTTAATGTGTTTCCCTGCAGCTAATTTATAAGACAACCACTCCCTGGCAAAGACACCCTGTCGGCACCACTTCCCATACTCACTGTGAAATGCCCAGCCCTATTCAATCAGGGGGACCATGCAGCTGAAGCCTACTCACCCCAAAGTCAAAGCAGTTGAATGAGGAATGAAAGTAATTTCTTGGCCCCAGTCCATACATCTTCAAAGACATCTCAGTAAGGAACAGACCCAGAAAAACAAACTCGGCGAAATCTAGGAACCGGAGAAGAGATGACATTAGTCCACAAGACCTCAGTGGGCAGATCTCTTCATGCAGGGAACAGCAGTAGTTTTTCACAGTGCAGACTTTCTCCTGCCGGAAGAAAATCCCTTTGCAAAGGCAAACACGACCCTGAGGAGAGTTTCACATGGTTATGTCTATATGCACATGAGCTGCATTCAGACTTGAGGAGCTGGGAGGTCAGTGTTGCACATGTATTGTGGGAAGGTCCATCTGAGCGTTAAATAATACCCTCGATCTCTCTGTAAAGGAATTTCAAAAGGAAAGTTCTGGATCTGAAATTCCCAAAGGTCTGATTTAATTGCACAGATAAAGTTTTGCAAATGTGTGTTGGGGACGTCCGTGCAATTTTGGAAGTGGGGTGTGAGCTTTTATAACATTCTCTCATGATAAAAATACCTCCTTACCCAACAGAGCTGCTGCCTCTGTGAGCTCAGGCTCAGAGGTGTTGGGTCTGCTGTTAGCTTTGATTCCTATTACGCCTGCACAACCACAGTTCTGGAAGAGCAAGTTCATTTTCCTCCTGCCTCACATATCACAGGCAAAAGGCTGCCATGATTTTGGTGGGAAAATGTATCAGGTCTGATGAAACAAAGGGCAGAAAGGAACGTAGTTGGAGTTTTCTATTTCCACACCAGGTTTTTAGGACTGGAAGCTACAGGAAACGTTGTGTTCAGTGTTACAAGTTACCAAAGTTAGACTAGGAATCCAAGGAGCCACAGCAACAGTGGGATATTATTAACAACCGAATATGAAAAGGGCAAAAATCCCCACAGTGCTTCCAAAACAAACCAAACAGCATACAGCAACCTCTCCCTATAGAGAAACACTGACAGGAAGAGTCAGATTTCAGAAGGCAGAGAGCAGAGGTGTTGCTTACAGCAGCACAGTATTTCTCACATGCTGGCTTCTCCTCTAATTCAAGTTTTATGATTCCAGGGGTTGTAAAGAGATGGCACCAAGCTCTTCTCAAAGGTGCACGCTGACAGCAAAGTGGCAATGGATGCACTTTGCAAAGAGGAATGTTTCACCTGAGAAATCCGAAATCCTGGGTGTTTTGTACACCTGGAACGCATAGCTTCAGCCAACAAGTATGGGAAAGAGAAGGGAGAGCAGCAGGCTCCTTCCAGACAAGGGTTCTGCTCAGCTCTCAGCCTTGCACATTTCTCCTAAGTGCTTTTGGCCTGGGTTCGTCTCACACTGCTGCTTGTCCTGTGCAATTGCCTGAAAAATACAGCTTCAATTATCAAAAAATAAAAAGGGGTTTTACATTTTAAATCAAAGAAAGCCATGAAATATCACGGGCATGATGTTAACCGAAATCCAGGAAGCATCAGCTCGATGAGAGCGGTTTTATTAACGCCTCAGCAGGGAGCCTACGAGGGCACTACTGCCAACATTTACAGTAAGGGAGGGAACATCATGAGGGCATTAACTACACCGTGTAATGGTCTCCTTGAAACTAGGAGTAACAGCCTTAAAGGAGACTACCAAGGGCAAAGCGTTCAGATTTGAGGAATAAGATGGCAAAGTGTGAGGTGTGCAGACTGCTCAGCCTTTTTCCTACCAACTGGTAGGCTCCATTGGTTGGATCTCCGTGCTCGCAGAGCATCAAGATGGCATGGAGATGAAGGAACAGCACTTCTGCCTTCCTTAATGCATGGAACCTGCCAGGAGAAACACCTGCTACACCATGCCTCTGTTCTTCTCCTCTTCCTGGCAGATCAGTGAGCAAAAAGGCATTTACGACACAAGGGATCCCAGTGGCAATCATCCAGTTACACTGGCAATACATCTTACAGTCCAAGTGCAGAGGGCAAGGAAGGGACCAGAGGAACTAAATCTCAAGTATGACATGAGACACCAACAGTATAAGAACACAGAACTGAAGCAAAACCAAAACATCACGTTCAATGGTAACAAATTTTCTTGAACACAATTAAAAAGACTGCAAATAGCAGGAATGTTTAAATTCTTAACTATTAATAGCTGGCCCTGTAAATTAGATGCTTAGACTGTAGCTTCCAAGCCAGACTCTAAACTGTCATCCTGCACTTCCATTCTGCGTCCTGTAAACTTTGGAAATGGTAATAAACAGGAGGCAAAACTCCCTCAGCAAAGCAGATGCATCTTCCCTGGGTGAGGAAGAACTGATGCTGCTCCTGTCACCTGTTCTGCTCATTAGCCCAGGGGGAAATCTTGCAGCAGTGTTTATGCTGTTTATGGAGTTGCTCCCTTGCTGGGAAGTTAGCTCTTGTGTCTTAGGTTTCATGCTCAGCAGAGCTCAGCATGGTGTTTATTTGAATGACTTCAATGCAAAGTCTCCCTGTTGTGAAGACTGACGTCAAACCCATGCGTTGAAACTGGTGGCCTTGCTGGCAGACCAAACTTAGAACCTTTGCAAGTGGTTGTAGAGCAGGCCCACAGAAAGCACTGCACAGCCCTCACATGCTTTTTGTGCCTCCCCTTCATAGGGAGTTTCTCATTCTATTTATCCACCAGACCCAATTACCTTTCAGGTAGGCCCAATATTCTTTCACAAAATAATGAAAATACCAGGTAGAATTTTAATTGCAATTTCCACCATCAGATCTCAGTGCACTTTGCCAAAATACCAGCAACCATTTCATAAGAAGAGAAAGGAGGAAGGAAACAAGGATTAATATTCGATCACCCATCCACTGAAGCATGAGCAAAAAAACAGGTATTACCCAGTGTGATGTTCCATCACTGGACTGACACATCCTGAGCACACACACGTGCAAGACCAGATGATTATGGGAGAAAATCGGGCAGCAAATGGCCAAAGTAAAAGAGAATCAAACAATATTTGATATAAAAATACAGGAAACTCAAAATATCCAAGAAAGAACTTCCTTCCAACCTCGAGAGAAGAACCCATCTCATCCTTTCACAGCCGTTGACTTCCATCCGGAGCAGAGCTCAAAACAGGCAGGATAGCTGTATTCCATCACACACCACAGCGGTGGGAGGACAGGGGATGGAGGAAAACGTGAACGTGGTGAGTTCCTTGGACACAAGGAATTCACTCAGAGTGAATCAGCTTCTCCAGCTGACGGATCAGATTCGTGATTCCTTCTGACGCGGCCCTCCCCATTTAATTGAAAATGCAATTTTGTTGTTCGGACCTCCTGGTGTTCAGACCCCACAAGTAATTCAATCTGCCTTAAACAAGCATTTTGTAATGTAATTTTAGTTCAAAAGTTTGATATTAAAATTCTTATTTAATTTAAAATTTGTACCGTTGGCAAAGGGCATGCTGGCATCTTTTTGCCCCAGACTTCTGAGTTAGATATTCGGTGGCTCTTTTTTGTCAATCACCAATGGATTAATTCCATTTCTGCCCTGGATCAATCCATGTCTGGTGTCATTAAGAGCAGGTGTCAAGCCTGCCACTTCTGTTTCCTTTTCTCTTTCTCCTTGTACATTAACTCAACCAGGAGGAGAACCTCAGTGAATTACAACTTCTCCCTCTGACAAGGCAGACGTGAAATGTTCAGCAGACATAAATAAATATGCTCGTTTCAGAAAGCCTTTTCTTTGCAACCGCACATGCTGCATATTTATATCCAGAGGGAGCTGGCTATCTACTTCAAAGGCAGACACAATATCATCAACAAGGCATAATTGCATCAAACACGGGGTTCAGCATAGCACAGCACACTGAGAAGCTGTTCTCAAGCCGTAATGTCTAAAACACTGTTTTCAAATATTGTGCTTTTTCAGAATGGAGGCATTATGGAACTCATTTTTAGACAAATTGAGAAGCAAGCTGAAGATCCCCCCCAGCATTAGCCAGAGAAATCCAGAGAGAGTAGCTTCATGGAGGGCAGCCATAGGCAAAGAGAAGTCTGGTGAGAAGGCTCCCTCCTCCCAGGGGAAAACTTACTGATTTAATCCAAAATCCTTCTCACCACAGTTCCTAAAACCTGACTTGGGGATGCCAGGGAGCTCCAGGTCCCTCACCCCTTGGAGGTGCTCAAGGCAGGCTGGATGGGGCCCGGGGCAGCCTGATCTGCTGGGGGGCAACCAGCCCATGGCAGGGAACAGGACTGGATGATCTTTAACGTTACTTCCAACCCANGACGTCATTGAGAAGATGGCTAACAGAGCCATGAGCAGAAACTAAATTTGGATCCTGGAGAAAAACTGACGCTTCAAAATTAATTACATCCTAAATTCAAATAAACAATCAAACGATAAAAGCATTTTGCAGAAGAAGCCATTCCAAGAAGCCTTAGTCCATGGGTGTAAAGTCAAAACTGAAATCGTCTGCCACTTCTCAGCAGAAAGGTTGCTGCATGTAGCATTGATGTCAGACTTTCCTGCCCTGCTGCCGCTCTCCTTTTGCGTATTCCAAGTGATTAATTAGACTTACTGCCCTCCAAAGAGCTGCATCCCCAGCAGAGCAAACACCACAATGAAGAGGAACAGCAGAAAGAGCAAACTGATGATGGACTTCATGGAGTTCAGCAAGGAGACCACGAGGTTCCTCAGGGAGTTCCAGTATCTGTGTTGGAGATCAGAGCACAGAAACCATTAGTGGTGAAAGAGCCTTTAATTTAGAAATTAATTAGATCCATTCTCTTATTAAAAATAATTCTAAAAAATGGACAGCAAGGACTGTTGGCATCTTTAATCTCCCCCTGCCCATGTGATTGAAAAATACATCCAGAAATCTCTCGTAGCATCACATGGGCTGAGATGATCACCCCAGTGCATGTGTACCAGTGCAGCTGACTGCAGGAAAAGTGCTCGGTTCCATTTCTCAGCAGCCCCTTTCCTGGTGCAAATCTCACCCTTTCTGCAAATACCCCCACGTGTTTCTTTTATCCAACAACACAGACAGCAGGGGTGTGAAAAACAGGGATGTATCCGTATCACCAAAGAGCTCTTTGACACTCTCCTTTTGGACAGACAGGCACACAGAACAACGGGGACAGACAGTGTGAAACGTGCATTTCAAAGCTATTTCCTATGTTAAAGGTCTTGAGTTCGAGAATGAGGATTTTTGAGGCAGGAATTTTTCCCAAACTGCCCTCGTTTTCCTCTTCTTCCTCTCCCCTGCTGCAGCTGGGAGGAACGAACAGCCCCACACTGCTCTGGGATCATGCTCCCATTCCAAGAGAAGTCATGTCCATAACACAATGACTGCAGGTTTCAGGGTATACGTTGGTCTCATTGAGGAATATCTTTAGTTTTGAAAGACGAACCCAAATCTCTCCTTGGAGGAGGAGGAGGATGGAGTCGTTGGTCACAAGGGCTTTGCCCCGCTTGGTGCAATGCCTTCAGGCAAAATCTGCTCCCAGCACCAACCTGGCATCTCACAGTTAACCCCACTGAAGCAGCTCCAGCTCATCCCAGCACCAAACCCTGACTGATTACAGAGCACCAGGACATAACGAGGGGCTACATTTCTGCAGCTGCCGGTCCCCATTAACTTCAAACATGACAAAGGGGAAAACACGTTGAGCTGTCCTCTCCTTGTCTTCCTCTCTGAATTTTAGTCCCTCTTGGGCTGTGCCCCTCTTAGTGCATCCTGGCGTCACCTTTGGGACTGACGCAATTTAGCTTTTAGCTTTCACATCGCTCTGCCATCAGCAGTCACACTGATTTGGGCCATAGGAATCAAAAGCCCTAATAGCAATCCTCCAAATCAAGGTGGACTATCTTCTTCATCTAAACGCAGGGGCGAGGAGCCTTGGCCCGTGGCGGGGGGGTTGGAAATGATGATCCTTGGGGTCCCTTCCAACCCAAGCCATTCTATGATTCTATATGGAAAATGGGGGGTGGAGGGAAAGGCAACTGCTTGGGATCAGGATGTTTCCACCAGGGGAAATCTCCTTAATAAGGCCAAGGGAGTTTCTGCATCAGTGGGGTGAAAATCTGACTGGCTGTCCTGGGAGTGGGAGATCACTCAGCCTGTTCCATGATTGCTTTGTTAAGTTAAACCTCAGGCTCCAGCTCTTTGTTACACCAGCTCAAATCCTGAACAGTCACAACGGGCATAAAGATCATTTTACCTGGCAAAAATGTGCAAATTTTTCACAAAGCACAACATGCAATCAGATACATTCCACCTCTGTAGCTCCGCTGACAATTAATTGCTACAAATTTGCTACAAAATGTGCCATTTTCGGCNCAGGCTGGATGGGGCCCGGGGCAGCCTGATCTGCTGGGGGGCAACCAGCCCATGGCAGGGAACAGGACTGGATGATCTTTAACGTTACTTCCAACCCAACCATGCCATGACTCCGTGATCTGCACTATGTGCCCACATTACAGATTTTATGTTTTGTTGTCCTTACTGATGAAGATGCATCTTTTCTGCAACTAGACCTCAACTGATGCTTGTCTCTGCTAGATTATAGAGTTCTTTTCAGTCAGAATTCTCTTAGTGGAAATAAGTGCAAGCAAGTGATGATCATGGCACGCTTTATGGGAGATAGCCTTCTATAGGGAACTGAAACTTATTTAATTGATAGTCCATGCTCTGGGGAAAGGCACGTGCCACGTATCCATGTGCAGTATGAGAAAACTTACTGCAATGTGGAGTCCTTCCCATACAGGGAAGGAAAACTCCCAGTTTAATTTGGAGACAACCATGAGGGCATGAAGTATGTCCTGTTATTCACCATACCTCAAGAATACCAGAAATTTCTCATCAGGGTGAATAGCCAGCCCTTACAATAAGACTAAATAAATTCCAAGCCCTTTTGTAAAGCTCCTACTGTTCCCTTTTCAAAGCAGTTGCAGCAACATGGAATATCAAGTGGAGAAAGCTAATCAGAACAATTCGACAGCAGAAAAGTTAAAAGAAAAGACCACAGGAAAAAAATAAATCAATGCATACCTGCAAGGTTTTAACCCACTGTTCTCTAAGTAAAATTAATTTGTAATGTAATTAAATGCTCCCCCAGAGGGACAGGTATAATTGAATCAGAGGTGCTTGGTAGAATTGCAGGGTTTAACAGATCTTCTCAGACTTCACAACACTCCTCTCCTTCTGCCACAGCTCACACAGCTCCTCACTGGCCCATTTCTGAGCACCTCCCATGGAACGACTTCATTAGCATGGCTGCTTCAATCACTCTGCATCCCATCAGCCAAGCCCTGCTCCTCTGCAGTGAAACTCCCTCACCATTGATTAATTCTAAAGCCACTCCTAAACTCTGTCACTTGTACAGTTAAAGGATTTGGCCAAGTACTTCCAGAAGCTATTTAAAATCCCCTGGTTTTGTAATATCCTGTTCTGCCTGTATCTAAAGGATTTGTGAATGAACTTTGGGCAGAAGAGTGCTTTCAAGGAGCACTCCTCAAGAGCTGAACTGCTGATGGGCTCATTCACAAACGTGTTTGGTGCCGGGTTAACCAGGATGGCTGTGGTCAGCGTACGCAGGAGAAGAGTCAAGCCCAGTCTTACCATGAAAGCAATAATGAGACAACCAGTTAGTCCACTCATGGCCCAGTGTACCTTAAGGCATAAAATTCCTTGTATTCAACAATAAACTTTAGATTAGCAGAAAAGATTGTGTCAAAAAAAACCCAATAATATTCCCCATGAAGTTGAGAACAACTCAATAGTAACACTTGCTCTTGGGTGGGTATTATCTTTGAATCCTAGAATGTCTTGGGTTGGAAGGGACCTCAAAGACCATCCAGTTCCAACCCGCTCCCACAAGCAGGGTTGCCAACCATTACATCAAGCACCAGATGAGGCTGCCCAGGGCCCCCATCCACCCTGACCCCCAGGGATGGAGCACCCACAACTTCTCCAGGCAGCAGAATCCTAGCATCAAGAAATTAAAGTATGCCACCCACACTTTTCTGAATGTAATCCACAAGTTGGATGTTAGGGATATTTCACAGCTCCTGAAAGATGAACCCACCCCAGTCCCTGATTCCAGGCACAACACAATTTCAGCATTCCCTTCTTCTTGACTGCAGCTGAGGTTGGTAGGGAGGCTAATTAATGGCTGCTGTACCAAACACAATTCCCACCTGGAGGGAATTTCATTACAATCAACACGAGCAACCCTAGCAGCTCCCAGATGAACATTAAGCAGAAGTTGCTGGCTCACAACTTTCTTAATGTCCTCTTAGAAATGTTACTGCGTAAGGTGTTCTCGAAAGAGAGCTTGGAAATCTGTACTCTTCCTTTTTAAGCTGAAAGACTTCACTTTTTTTCCTGATATTTAGTCCTAATTCAAAAGGAAATCCCAAGCTTCACACTGCTAATTACTCTGCCAATCTAGCTTTCCAATGTTAAATTTGGGAAATGAATAAGCAAGACTGATTTCTCTGTGTGGTCTGTCTTTGCAGTCTAAATCTTGCAAGAGAAACAGTTGAAAGGAGCTTCTGTCCTCCTTACACATTTCATTATAGCTTCAGTCACCTGTCGGTATTAAATATTTCAGCAAACATTAATAGGGTGGTTTTTGAAGTCAGAGCAGCTGGTATTCCTGACCCCTCCGCTCTATAAAAGAAAAACTTCAAAAGTTCGCTCCTTCATAATAATGTAAGACCTGAAGATCTGGGTCTAGAAATATTTGAATATGTAATTTATATAGAAATCAATGAAAATTAGGTAGATAAGTAACTTTAATGATCTAAGCCACACTTATTAAGTCAGACTGTTTGAAATATTTTTTTCCCCTAGCCTTTTTTCTCACCTTAGAAGTTTTACTCATATTCTCAACTTGCCCCATCCGAATAAAGATGTGTTTCTGGCTGTTTGATAGACTCAGAGATGGTTGATGCTATAGCTCTGCCTTCCAGAAACAAACCTTCCATCCCCTGCCTTCCAAAGGCAAAGCTCGTGGAGTCCCACTCTCAGTGTTATCCTATTCTGACCCAATATATTCAAACAAATTTTCCAGCTCCAGTAGTCACAGCCTGCAATCTTCATTAAAATGAAAGCCCTATCCACCACGCTCCACTTCTTTTATTAACAGAAGGCTTCACGAGCAGCTCTGCAACCTCAGAGTAACACCACAACGTGTACGGGCACCCACTGATTTTCTATCATGAGACAGAACAATGGGCAATTAAAACATAACAAATCATACTTCAAAAGAACCTATAACTATCCGAAGCCTTATACTGATGGGTGACCACAGGAAACAAGCTAAAAATAAAGCTGTATCACAAATGTAATAAATCCACTCTATGGTATGATTTCTATCGCTACTCCATGGACTTTCACAGAAGGGCATCCTGAGATTTATCCATTTATTTAAGGAAGACACAGCTATCAAAAAAGCTCTTCCATAAAGTTGCAACCAGTTAAGGAATATAGAAGTAATTGCTAAAAGTGCAGTAAATTAGCATATGATTCTGTACACACATGGAGATGTTTTTTCCTCTCAGGTAGCCTTGGTGATGGCACATACGGTCATCCCAGAACTGACAGAGCTTTGGGTTTGTCCACAAAAGAAATACCCATGGATGCAGATCAGCTGCAAAGTGGCACACATTCTGCAGCTCCTTCTGCAGAGCAAACCGTCCTCTGACATCACCAGATTAACACATGGCTGAATCTGGAGTTCCGGGTACGGTTTAAGATCACGTTCCCACATCATCTCAAGCCATGAGGTGAGACTGCTGATGTAGCCTTTTTCTGAAAGACTCAATGGAAATATAACTCAATGAAACATGACTCAACAAACCTACTGGAGCAATTCATTAATGCATTTGCCACCCTACTCTAGGGAGACCTAGGAAGCCACAAACAGACCTCGTGAGGATGTGACACCAGTGCTGCGAGCAGCCAAAACACAAGACCCAGAGAGGAAAGGTGCAGGAGAAGCCCCTGGTACTCACACAGAGCAGTGGTGAGTTTCTCTGGCTGATCATAGTGCACCATCGCAACGCAGAGCGTGTTGAGGGCAACCACGCAGAGCACGATCCAGTAGAAGCTCTGGGCTTTCACCATGCGCCGGATGAAGAAGCGGAACATTTTCTCTTTCCTCCTGAAGTAGGATGAGCTCTCATTCTTCCCACTCTTCAAACTGGCACGGGCAAAAGGAGACCCTGGGCAATGGGGCACAGAAAGAAGAGTCACCACAGCACATCCAGGCAGGAGAAAGGCCAGAGGATGCCCATGGGCACACAGACCTACTCCTGAGCACCGGGCTGAGCACAAAGCTGGGCACACTGAGAATGGGCTGAGCACAGGCATCTCGCTTGCAATGACTTTGCCAGGGATGAAAACTGAGATTTTAGAACTTCATGGCTTAATACCCAGTTCCACCATCAGTAGGAACTGGGCTCCCAACTCCCTGAAGCTATCCTGAACTTCCCAGCTGAACTCATAACCTTTAGGATCCCAAGTGACTGCAGCAACGAGGTGTTGGGCATGGTGGTGTTTGTGCATGGAGCACATCCCCTTGGAGCTGTGCAGCTGCCAACAGGTCCCTACATCCCCACTCAGAGCATCAGGCACAGCCAAGCCCTCATTACCAAACTGAGTCTCCTTATTTTACTCTGACTTCACGTCTCTCTGCAGCAGAGGGCTCAATCTGCCTCCATGCATCATGTTTTGGGCACAGCTTCTCATTTGTATCCATTCTGCCTTTATCAGCTACATTTCAAGTCCGCTCTGAAACCTTGGAAGAGAATCAAATGTTTTAATAATAGCAAGCTGATGGAGGGAACAATTCCTAATGTAAGCTCTCCACCTGAGGTAGAAGCACTGTTGAAAGGAGTGATGGAAAAGCAATCTCTGGTCAGTGCTGAGCACGTGCATCCGTGGGAGTTCTTCTGCAACAGCTACAAAAGTGCTGTTGCAAGCAGGGTAACTGGTGATGGCCACAGGCTGTCTGATACCTGCATCACACTGTGCTCACACTCCTCTGATTGCAAACCTTGTCTCTAGGCAGCTCAAGGTAAAGCAGTGTGCTGTTGGCCTTCGCTGTCGTCGGCTGTTGCCTCCCAGTGGGAAGGACTGGCCAGGACACACATTGCCCTGCTTGGACAAAGCACCGTGACAGCAGGTGAACCACACAGGCTCTCCTTGGAGATGGCTGAGTTGCATGAACAAAGTGTTCTGGCTGTGGCAGCCAAGTGATCCGAGTGCGCTCGTCGGCATTTCAACACCTCCTGATGGAAGGGGTGAGGATCTCACCTTGTGTCACCATGCAGTAACACCAAACACTGCAGCCATAGATGGGTGGTGACAGCAGGGAGCTGTGCTGCACCACCTCCCTGCCAGCAAGCTCCGTGCTCCTTTGCTCAGTTCAGGCCATCCACCAACTTCCAAAAGCAGGGCTGCACCTGGCTGAGTTACAAACCAATTCCTTGCTGGAAAGCTAGTGGGCTGTTGTTCCATTAGTTTGATAATCATTCCTTTGGCGGTATAGAAACTAACAGTAGTAGTGTTCATCTGTTGTTTTAAGGCAATAAAATGAAATACAGGTTAAGAAATTTTACTCAGCCCCAGGTGAGGCTGCACCTAGAGTGCTATGCTCTGCATTGGGCCCCTCACTACAGGAAAGACATGGAGGCCCTGGAGAGTGTCCAGAGACAGGTAATGGATGGGTCTGGAGCACAAGTGTGATGGGAAGCAGCTGAGGGAACTGGGATGAAGAAGAGAAGGCTCACGGGAGACTTTATTGCTCTCTACAGTTCACTGAAAGAAGGTTGAGACGAGGTGGGGGTCAGCCTCTGCTCCCAGGTAACAGTAATAGGACAAGAGGAAACGGCCTCAAGTTGTGCAGGAGAGGGGTGGGTTCAGGTTGGGTATTAAGAAAAATTTCTTTAGAGAAAGAGTGGGCATTGGCACAGGATGCACAGGGAGTGGTGGAGTCACTGTCCAGGGAGGTGTTCCAGAACCGTGGAGATGTGGCACTGAGCAACAAAGTCAGTAGACATGGGGGGACTGGTAGGGGTTGGACTTGAGGATCTTAAAGGTCTTTTCCAACCTTAATGGTTCTATGATTCTGTCTTCCAGGAAAGAACATCAGGCCACATTGTGTATTTAAATTGATTTAAATGTGGAAAACCTCCTCTTTCCCAGAGATGCCTCTAGCACAGCATGGAGAGTGAGGAGCCAGCACTGACTGCTGCAGGCTGGTTAGTGCAGAGAAAAGTCAAAGAGTCAGGAGAAAATGAAAGAATAAATCTTAAGAATAACTCCAGAGAACACACTGGGAAGTGTTTACCACTATCGAGCTTTATAATGCAATTATAAGGCTCATTGAGGTACTTGTATTTGAATTAAAGTGCAACGTATGCAGGCAACAGCCAGCAAGAGACCTGTCAGCATCTCTGCCCCTCTGGTCTGCATCACTTTGCACTCAGTAATTGCATTGTTAGTTCTTCCACAGTCCTTAAGCTCTCATCAGCAAGACACGACAGCACAAGGAAACCATCCAAAAAAAACTTTGCTCAAAAACATATTCTTCATGCATAATCACCCAGATGAACTGTTTGTTTACAATATGAAGTTTCAGTCTTTCCAGAGCCTGCAGAAGGATCTGCTTGCTTCATCCACTTCTTTTTTGACTTGTTCCGCGAATCAGAATCAAACCCGCTTTTCCCCAGCGGATGAACCGCTCGCAGGAGGTGGAAAGCACTGCTGTTATTTTCCCTGCCATATGCTCCCGAGACAGTTCCCAGCTCTGCACCAGATTATGCACGAGCCCAGATGCTCCATCATCCGCTGCCACCTGAAAGGCTGAATGGAGAGATCTGTTAGCATGGCATGGGTGCCCAGCGCCTGGAGGGACTTGGATGTGATTGCAAAGATCTCATAATGGTTGCAGCCATCAAAAAATGTTCCAGAAATGACCATTGCTTGTTATCCATGCAGGGATCGAGCAGCTCAGAAAGAAAACAAAACAAAAACCACACAAGGCTGCTGCAGTTTTGCCTTCCTTCATCAGCTTCTCTCATAGGATTGTCAGCAGTTTAGACATAAACTGTGGCAGTTCAGCAGAGGGTGATGGTGTCAGGAACACGTAGAGCAATGCTCATTTACAGCGAGCAGGTCTTCATTTAAACAGGGAAAAAAAAAATCCAGCAGCAGCTGTGATCTTCTAAAAGGTTAATGCCAAATTTCCAAAGAGCATTTGAGGCACTCATGCTTGCAAGCATACATGGACACGTACTCTCAAGTGTACTGTTTGTGCTGCTACCCTTATGCATCCAGGATTTGCTGCTTCGTGGTATCTGGGGTGCCAAGACATTTCTTTGGAAGATAATGAGAACATCTGCTACTTCAGCAGCAAAACAAAATACAGACTCAAAGAACAGGGAGAGCAGTAAGCAAAACAACTCCAAAGCAGGCAGGGAGATGTCTCTCCAGCCAGCAAGGAAAAGCCACAACTGACAGATGACCACAGAGCTCCCCTTCTCTGGAGTGACGGGAGCTCCCATGCAGACCCCCCTTGGCCTCCCCTGGCAGTGCCTGAGTGGCTGCCCAATAATTTGCAGGACGAGTAGGACCTCAGGAGCCTGACACACTTGTGTTCTCTGGAGCTGAAGCACTTTGGGTAGGACAAGAGGTTTTGATAGAACAAGAGATAATGGCCTCAGATTGCACCAGGAGAGGTTCAGGTTGGGTATTAGGAAAGATTTCTTCTCAGAAAGAATGGTAATGCATTGGCACAGGCTGCACAGGGAGGTGGTGGAGTCATCATCCCTGGAGATGTTCAAAAACCATGGAGATGTGGCACTGAGGGACGTGGTCAGTGGGCACGGTGAGGGTGAGGATGGACTTGGTGATCTTAGAGGTCATTTCAACCTTAGTGATTCTATGATTCTATACCAAATTTGCAGCAGCAACGGCAGACTTCGCATGATGCCACCCTCTATACTGGAGGTGAGTGGGCAATCACGTGGCTGTGCATCACCACATCTGCCTTTAGAAACTGGAAAACTCAATGAGAACCCTTCCTAAGGCAAGAATGAGGAGTCAAGGGCCACTGTCCAGCATTTCCCAGAGCCCATTCCTCTTGGCAAATCAATACACTGCGCTGTAGTGGCAGATGTGAGTAAATATCTGTCCACTTCCTCTCCTACCCACAGCAGCTGAGGCTTAGTGGGAGCGTTTTTGGGTTTCGTTAGCATAAATGAGCCCGATCCAAGCAGAACAGCGGGGTGCTCAGCATAGTGTGGCATCTCCAGGCATTTGGGCTCTGTTGGAGGTGCAGCATGCAATAGCAGGGCAGCGAGGGGAGTGGGTGAAGCTGCAGTGCCTTTGGCTTTGGTAAATTGAGTGATTTCCCTTCTGGAGCAAAAGAGCCGCTCGGAAGAAACGGGACATGAATGTGTTTAGTTGAAGGTCTAAACCTGGGGGAATGCGAAGCCAGTACTCACCAACGGAGCAAATGTCTGTGAAATGGTCCTCACCTTCTTCAGCATGAATCAGGTCGTTTTTGCTCTTCTTTATTGCGGCTCTTTTCAACACTGCGTACAAATTAAAGAGAAAACGCCCTGTGAGCTTTCAGAGTGGGTTCTCTCTCCCCCTCCCTTCTCTCTCTCTCCATGGCCAGCACTTACTGCCCAACACCAGCTTCAAGCTCTCACACAAGGGCAAGCTGGAGCAAATCAGCCAACCCACAGCCTTGCAGGGCCTCTGCATGTCTCGATGCAGGGCAGTTCTTCACTTAACCTTCTAGATCCTGAAGGCTTGCCAGGCACAGTTCTGCATGCTTACACAGAAGCAAGAGGATGAGGGGGTCACTGCAGCTGCTGGACCTTTTAGCGCAGCAGAAAGGCTGGGCAGGGTCACTGAACCTCCCTGAGCCCCCGTGGGTCATGAGATGAGTGCTTCCATCCATTAAAAACATTAATGCTGTTTACAGTGTGAACCATTAAGAAGTTAGCATTTACAGGGCTTGGGTACAGCTTACCGCAGAGCGATGCCTTAAGCAGCGAAAACACTATGGTGAAAGCAACTGCTGCAAATCAGTGCACGAACTCTTAATAGCACCCACTGCACAACCCCTTCCCTCTGGGAACGTCCTAGCTCTTTGAGAACACACTTTGTTCAACTGCATCTTTTATTGGGAGGGTAAACATCGCTGCATCGGTTTACACGAAGGAAGGAGAACCGCAGCCTGAGGCTGGGAGAGGTCTGCACTGCTCACCCAGCACACACGGGGAAATGCAGGATGCTGGGCCCGCCACCACCTACCTGCAAACCTCGAGAACTAGCAGAGAAAAAATACGTTGACACGGTTTTGTCACAGCTTCAAGACATACAGGAACTAAGCACCGCTTGCTATCAGCAGTAAGACACCCCACGGTGTGGTGATACGGACTGGTCAGGAGGCACACACAGCAAGCCCACGCACTCCACAGCGACTGACACGGGGGTGGGTTCGTACGAGAAGACCCTCTCACCCTACATCGGTTTCCCTGCCTTGCAGATGCATTCCTTCCTTCACAAATTAGTGCTCGTGTCACCTCGAGGGAGCCCCCAGAACACCTCCCAGGTTCAGAGACTCGAAGAACAGAGAATGCTCTCCACCCACTGTTGTAACCTGGATGTAATTTTTACAGACAACCTCTTCTGTTATTTCCTTCCCCACCCAGCAGTAGGGCTGGATCCTCAGTCCCAGCAACACCAGCCTTAGGCTCCTTCAGGCTGCATCTCTCCCAATAAATTCCAGTGTGTCCAGGGCCACCCCCAGCAGTGGAACATAACCAACCCTGGGAGTAAAGTTTTACAGCACTCATTGGCATGAAATGAAAACCACCTCCTTTATCTTCTTTCCCCCCAAAAAAGTTCTAAATTTAGCAATTGGAGCATACCATAGAATCATAGAACAGCTCGGGTTGGAAGGAACTTCAATGATCATCTAGTTCCAACCCCCCTGCTGCGGGCAGGGTTGCCAACCACTAGATCGGGCTCCAGATCAGGCTGCCCAGGGCTCCACCCAGCCTGGCCTTCAACAGTTCCAGGGATGGGTCCATCCACATCCCCTCTGGGCATCCTGTGCCAGCACCTCACCACCCTCTGTGACGAACTTCCCCTCGACATCTAATCTACATCTCCCCTCCTTTAGTTTAAAACCATTCCCCATCTCTACCGATACCTTGGATGCAACATTCCCATGTTGGAGGCTGAGACCATTTACTAGCAGAGAGGTGGGCTGCTCCATATCAGTTGCCCTCGAGGCTGGGAACACTGGCTTAAGCATACCAGCAAGGACGGAGCCTTGGTGTACCTCTGTATTCTACGGCTGCACCCACCTCTAGTTTGCCTACAGCACTCAACTCTTCAGCTCTTCCAGACGCTCACTGCAGCTCAAGACCACAAGCCCTGGCTATACCCACACACCACCGCACACACTCACACACACACACAGAAAGATTTGCCAAGTGCACCTCAGCCCTGACCTCCTTCCAGACCCGGGTCCTCCCGAGCGCAGGTCACACAGCCAAGCCAGCGGCCGGGCATGGGTTGCTCCGGGAGCCACTGAGCTCAGATCAAGGAGCAAAAGCAGGTGGAAAGCATTGCTGGTGACCTGGGCGCTCGGGGTGAGGGGGATGCGCTGCCCCGCTTGTGCCGCCTGAGCCCCTGATGATTTGCAATCCACTCACTGTTGTAGCTGCTGCCGCTGCTAGTCTCTGCCGGTGCCGTGCCTTGTTGAATCGGCCCTTCCGAGGCGGCCCTCCCTGACAGTGAATGGGAGGAGAAAAAAAAAGAGGGGGGAAAGGGAGGGGAGGGGAAAGGAGGAGACATGGGAGGACGAAAGATGGTCAGAAAAGGGAGAGGGAAGAATCTTTAACTGAACTTTGACTGTCGCACCCTAAGAGCTCATCGGTCTCGAGGCACACGGAGAGCGGTCCCCGCGTCCTCGCTGCACTGTGTCCAAAGCTCCAGCCGGCCTGACAGCTAGGGTCGCACGTCGGAAGATAGGATCACCACACCCTGTTATGTCTTACTGCTTACAAGTAACAGGGGTCTTAGTCTCTTTGTCACGTCTGATGGAAACCTCGGTTCAGAGCCCTGCCTTCTCTCAGTCCATACATTTCTCTCCTGGCATCGCCCTGCAGCCTATCCCCAGGCACAGCCGCCTCTGCTCGGGGCAGGTGCCCCCACCACACTGTGGGCCCCCAGGCAGTGCAGGGACCAACTGACCCCAAGGGCAGATCCCCATCCCAGAGAGGTGTCACATAACTGCTCGTCATCCACCTGCAACCTCAAAAAGGCCCGGTACGGGAAAAGGGACTCTTTAGCCCGACTTATTCCAAATGCATGCAAGAGCGTGTTCCTCACACCCTCCTGGTTGCAGCAGAAAGCCATGTCAGCATACAGCAGGTGAATCTCTTGTGTTGCAGGAGGAAAACCACACAGCAAAACGACCTACCGTCCAGAGGAGATTTCTCTTCCGCGTTCTTGTCTTCCTCGGCCAGCATGACCTCCTCTGAAAGGAGAAAAACAGCCAGGCTCAACCTCAGATTTATCACATCCCCACTCTAAAAACGGCTGAGCTGGGTGCAGCAGACCTCTGTCTCAGCTGCCACCAGCCTTATCCTGTTGTATTACCCAGTTACACCAAGCCTGTGGAGGAAGGAAGGTTCACAGAGCTGTTTTTGTTACCCTGTGCCCTTCTTGCACAGGGAAGGAGGTTAGCCTACACTACCTACAGCATTCCTCCATGATCTCCTTCTTCACAATGAGCCACCCACTCCAGTTTCTTCACCAAGCTACCACACACAAGGGATTTCTGTAGAGCAAGAACACTTCTCCAGCCCCAAGCAAAGCCAAAGCCAGAGGAGGTCCCTCTTGCCCATCCATATTCGAGACTCCAAGGAGCGAAAAATATTCTGTGTCCATTACCACACTTATGTCTCCATCAATAAGACCAGGACTTAACCTGGAGGGTTCCATGTCTGGAGGGATCCATGTCTCACGGCACAGGGTAACACAAGTGGGGCTGTGCCACACGGCAGGGGACACACGTCACCAAACAGCCATTGGATCAAATATTTGTCAAAATAAAATCAATGGCAAGGCTGCCATAGCAGAGCTCAGGCTAGCACAGTTCAAAGTGCAACACATTTGAGATGCCACCATTGGCTTCCCACTCCTGCATAGTCTCCAAAATAAGAGTTCTTACTTTCCTACACTACAAGAATTCGAAGAACACTGCAAAAAAAAAAACCCCACCACCCCTCAATCAGAAATGACTCATTTCTATCTGCGTGAAGAACGACCAAATTTCCCAAGGTTTCACAATGCAAATGTCATCGCCCAAGTCAGCTTGCAGCACACACCACACACTGCACCAACACTTGAAACCTCACAGTTCATATGGTCTGAAGTGCAGATTTTAGCTTGCTGCTGTAAAATTATGTAAGGGTTTTCTAAAGGACGATCTGAACTGTACAAAACATTGAATTGGCAGCTGGTAAACTGTATACTTCCTTCTATTATTAAAAATGACAAATTCTTCCATGTTTGGCAGGGACGTAATTTAGGATCTTACTAAGAGATCAGACACTGCATTCCTACAGAACTTTACTCAGAACCCCATTTAAACCAGCCTAGATGGAAGGCTAACTACAAAAATAACAGCAAACCACAGCCAAACATCAAAGTGCGAAGCTAAAAGAGCTGTCTGGAGGAATACTGGAGGGATCAGCACTACCACACAAGTCTTATATAATCTCTTTATTAATCATCTGGGGGAGAGAGAGAGAATGAATGATACATTAATAAGACAGCAAATTGAGGCTGCTGGAAAATAATATTAAGGATTTGGGGAGACGAGAAACCTAAGCAGAGGAAAGCAAAACAAAATGCAAACCAATGCACCAAAGATACAGAAGAGGGAAGGAAATCAGTGGTGCTGGGAGAGGGTTAAAAATGTCAACTGAGCTGTAAATCTGCACTTTAAAAGGCATGAAATCCCTAAAAAAAAAAAGAAAACAACATAATTTGGGTTTTTTTCTGGAAATCCCTTGGTTGGGTCGGACAACTGAAATGGGCTTTTATTTAGAAAGAAACCTCAAGAACCTTCTGTCTCAAAGCTCAAAATCAGAATGTACTTCTGAAGCCCCGCCTAGGGAAAAGCTGCAGCGGTGTTCTGGGGTTAATAACACAGAAAGAGTTAAACAGAATTAATGACAATTAATAACAAACACAGTTGCCCTAAAACGGAAGGAACGCTTAGATAAGATGGCCTCTTCACAAAGGCAGCTGGACAAAGGGTCTGCAGATGGGATGCACGAATACAAGCTATGCTGTGGGACTGCTGGGAGCAGATGCACGGCCATGCAGGTGGTGAATAATAAAAGTAATGAGCTAGCAAAGGGCAGCAGGTAGGCAGCTTCTCCTTAGGAGCTACACCAGATAAGGGCGGTGCAAGAGGTGTCTGTATAAGGAAGATCTCAGCCAGACCTGGCATGCTTGCTGGTCAGTGCTCTGAGAGTTGCTGGCTTCCATCAAATCAAGTTAAAAGTTATTTAAAGTGCTCCAGTAAAGAAAGAACCTGTTTGCTTAGGTGGAGACTCAATTCTGCAGTCAGCAGTGCAGGAAGAAAATCACAGTATTAGTTTCTTTCAGAGATCTCTGACTGGGTAGGAAAATAAATTATTTCTCCTGTTGCTGGGTGGCCTCATGTTCTGTGTATTGCTGCAATAGTCGGGCATGCCTCTCCTCCACCCACTGAGCAGCAGCTGAAGAGCAATCCCGAGACTCTGCATTGCCTCTGGGGCCTGTGAGCTGCACAAACATCGTGGTTTGCAATGTGTACTGGGACCTTCTGATGTTCCAGTGTCAGCTGTGTCCCCATGGTCAGAGAGATGGCAGATCTAATCACACTGAGGTTTCAGAAAGCAGAATGGCACATACCAGTGGGAGTTTGCAAGTAACAGTTTGATATCAGTGTATTTTCACCTACGAAATAGAGTCGTGAGGTAACTCTGCAGACCAGATGAGCCTTTATCCCAAATCCAAGGCCATGATTTGATCCCTGACCTATCTCCCTCCGCAGACATTCCTCATCCAAGGCTCAGCTCTGCTGTCACTTTAAAATAACCAAAAACTCCCTCTCATCTACGCATTGTCTCAAGCCTGACTCCTCCATTCTCATCCTCAACAGCCACTCCCATCTGCTTTACATCCACCGGGGAACTGCAAGATCACATCCACCCCAGTGAGGCTTTATGAGGTTTCAAAACCTGCTAATAAGACAATTCAGCAGAAAGAAATCACGTTGTTACCAGGATTTTTTTTTCACCAGGGAGCATCCTTAGCAGAAGCTCAGAAGTCGCATTGCCTTTAGTCATCACTGTAATAGAGACTGGCAGAAGATAATTAGGGAGCCTGAAAAACCTCCAAAGAACAGTTCCTCTACATTAAAAGAAATCTTCAACAAAGAAACAGTATTCTATCAGCAACTTCTAGCCTCCAAACAAAGGCACGGGGCCTTCACTTGGATATCAGAGCAAGAAGTGTCTCAGCTGTAAGATTCATTGCTGGTCATTAAGCACTGACAGTGCTCAGCACATCGAAGGACTGGGAATCAAGGCAGGCATCCTGAACTGAAGAAGGAAAGGGAACTGAATTTAACCACTGAAGCTTCAAATCTGTTAAGTAGATAAAGCAAATAAAATGCATCCCTAAGAAAAAGGCCTCATGATTTCACTCTAATTATGGAAACCTAATTTGTCTTTCTAGCAACTATCCTCTCTGGCAATCTCACACATGTTGCTGCCAGTTTTCATGGATGTAAGGTTACTTATCCCAGCTGTATCAAAGGCTTGCTGCTATGTTTCTTCTACAGAAAGCTGAAACCTGAGGTTTGCAAAGTTTTGTTGTGTAAGGGAACGGCACGGGTTGGCGGCAGTCACAAGCATGGGTTGATGGTTGGACCCAATGATCTTTGCTGTCTTTCCAACCTTAATCATTCCTTGTTACAGTGAGCCAAAAGAGAGAACTGCAACCCATTCACAAAGCCTGCTTACTCCAGAAGAAAAGAAATGCTCAGAATCAGTGCTGCGTGAAAGAGATGGACTGGCAAAGAATTAAAATGCAGAAGACAGGCGACTTTCTGAACAGAAAGGCTTTGAGTCCCTGAGCAGTGTGTTTTCAAAATGATGCATGTCCTTGTAAGATAAGAGAAACACCTTCAAAAGAATATTTGTGGACCTATAAGCTCTTTACTCCGTGCAGAGAGCCCAGTTTGCTGCTCTCCAATAGAAAGGCAGTATGACAGCCTCAGAGCTGCTACAGTTCTGAGGAGTTTAACTGAAAAAGCAGTGGTGGCAAAATCATTTGCATGGATTACATGGTTTGACTTCACCATGTTTTAATTCCTCTGAAAGGCACGATTTCAAATTGACTTCCTACTGCTTTTGCACAGAGCCAAAAGAAGAGATAAAGCAAAGAGCACAAGGAGCAATCCTGTCCGAACAAGCAGCAGGTGGGACAGGACAGGGCTGCTGACCACCAGTAAGACTTTATTTGATACTGGTTGGACTGGAGAAGCACCGTTTTATGAGAATGGTTCACCTGTGCCTGGAGGAGAGGCATGGTGGGAAGCGTTGCTTTTTGCACCTCTGTCAGCTGACTGCCAGCATTGGGAATCACAGAATTGCTCAAGTTGGAAAAGGCCCTCAAGATCATCGAGTCCAACCTCAACCCAACCACACTACCCTAACGCTAACAACCCTCTGCTAAATCATGTCCCCAAGCACCACATCCAGACAGCTTTTAAACACATTCAGAAGGGAAGAGTTGGTCTGTTTAAGGGATTTGCTAAAAACAGATAACTGACTTCTTCCAGTTAGGACTACTGGTCCATTTCTAAATGAGCCACACCTTTTGCATCTAAGTAATACATACAGTCAAAATTTATGGGTTTGACATGGCAACTACTGCATGAATTACTGGCCTAAATTCTGTGAGAAGCAAGAAATTGTGATTCCATCATTGCTTCTGGCCTGAAACTCACAGCACAGCATCTGACTGCTTTGAAGACACTTCCAGGTTTGTAAGTCACGTAGTGCAACAGGACATTTTTTCACAACATCCCCAAAAGGACTCCACTGAGTTACAATCGTCCATGCTTGGTCTTTTCTCTTGGCCTCGTGACAAACACATATGGGCATTCTACATGAAATCTCCTGTTATTTCAGTTTAAAGATATCTGAACTCTCATGAGCGTCCTATGTCCTCATTCTTCAACATGAGAAGTAGATGAAGCAACAGCCTCATCCCTGATCTTTGTGTGATCCTACTTCAAGAAAGTAAATCCAGCTTCTAAGGAAACTGATTGGACAGTGGGTTGATTTTTCTTTTAAGTCATGCATGTCTAAATTCAGCACTGCATTAGCTCTGTTACAATTCTTCCCTTTGTCCCCAGCCCTTCAGTAAAGAAGGGATTTGTTAACCACTCCATCAATTAAGGCTTCCTGTATTAAGTATAAGAAGTAGTCACACGTTAAGGATGCCATTGTTTAAAATACCTTAGTATAGATTCCTCAAGCAGATTCACTGCTGATTATATTAAACAATCCACATCTAAAATAGCCTCAGCTACATTTGCTTCAGTTTCAAGTATAGCTGTACTTCTGGTGATTAATCAGTAATGAGCTGGCACCAAAATATTTCAGCTGTGCCAAGGTACCTCCTTGAAAACTTTGCAGGTATTATTTATTAATATGATCTTCCTTCTTATTGCCTTATTTCACCACTGGAAAAAAAAAAGAGAAGTACTCTTAGAAAAAAGGAAAGATGTATAGAGCGCTACTGAAGGTCCAGGCTGCTGTTTCATTCTTACAACATAAGTGTCTATTAAGATAACTCATTAGACCCAGCCTAGAACATGATCGAGTCACATAGCATTTAAGAAGTAGAAAACGAAGCCCTATTGTTCTCTTCAGGTGTACTAAACAGGCTACAATCTCAGTATAAAAAGGAGTTAATAGTATCAACCCCCAAAGTTTATCAGAATCACCAGTTTAATGCAACACGTGCAGCAAGAGTGAGTAAAATTTTATTCACTTTACAAATAAAGATGACTGTAAGAAACATTAAAAGTGACTCAAAAGTGGTCAATAAATGATGAGCAGAATGCTAAATCAAAATCACTGCTGACAAACGGGAGGTAGCGTACAGATGAAGGAATATTTCAGTTGTTCAAATGCTTCCCTTGGTACTAAACGAGTTACAGACCTTGAGGTAAGAACCTGAGCACGACAGAGAGCGAGGAAACCTCCCTTCCAGTTCCAGTAACTGCTCATTGTATGGGTACTGTTACAGAGCAAAGTCAACCAGATTAAGACTCCCCTTAAGATGCTGGAACACAGCTTTCCATTCTTCCTACCTTGCATCAAAAATAAATGAGGAAAAGAAATGAACAAACAAAATGCTCAGAGATAGATTCTATAAATATTAGAAGCCTGGAGAGCCTTCCATGGGAAGGGAGGAAACGAGCAGATTGGCTCTGCACGCTTTGCAGCAGAAAGAAATAAGGTGAAACAAGGTAGAAATGCAGCAGAAAAAGAGGATTAAAGAAATACACTCCTGTGCAGAAAGACAATACATTTAAAATTAAGGAAGGAAATATTTTTTTCTTCATTCAAACCAACTATCAGTGTGTGGAACTCCTTGCTACAGGATTCTCTGAGGTCAAGGGTGCTAGAAGGATTTAAAAATAATCAGATATTTACATGATTAATAAATGCAAACCTCCACGGTCATATCAGAGTAGGACATCAAGACCTTTTGCTCTTCCATTTATGCAAATATTTTGTAACATGCCTATGAGATGTTTCTGCTTTTCCCACAAAGCAGCCTGGTTTTGCTTTGGCCATTGGCCCGTACACAGCCCCGAACAAGGAGCCTGGTTTGCAAATTCCTGATGAGCAGCATCATAGCTGAAATCCCAGCCTCAGAAACAACAGAAATGGGAAATCCCAATTGACTGCACAGTTCCACATTTCAGTGCCTGAATTCCAAACACTTGGTTCTCTCTTTGGTCTAACCTCCATGCTGTATCTTGTATTTAAAGATTTACTGGCATTAAGTTGATTTTAATTACTGTTGTTATTCAGCTAAACTAGAAAGCTTTTTTATATTCCTATCATACTTTCAACAGTGCCTTAACAGGACCATTTTATTATTCCCTACATACACTGCTTGTTCTGTAAGACCTTCTGAACCTCATGTTATTAAACAACAACAAAAAAGGTGGGTATTTCAGAGCAGCTTCACTGTATGTTCATGTGGCATTTATGCAGCACTGGCAACACAGAAATCAAAAAGCCAGCCATTCCCACAGGGACTCAATGCTTGGAGCAGAGTAGCTGTGCTTCATAGCTTCTCCACCTCAACTTTCAGACCTCGAGGTTCAGCTAACGATCTCCTCACAGCAGAATGAAACAAAGCAATGCACACCCATGCAAAAATCCTCATTTTTATCGTGTTAATGGAGAAATTGGGTTTTAGAATCCAAGAAAAGACAAAATCCTTAAAAGCAAGATGGCAGCAGAGTCAAGGCAGAACCACAGCACTCTGCTCCTGCTAACCAATAAACCATTAATCAATTTGAATTTGAGCTAGCAAAACAGCTGTAAATAAATGAGAAGACAAGTTCCAAATTGAAAGAAAAGCAAATGGTCCTTTATTTTTCAATCCTACAGTCACAGAACTAAGGGGAGATAAAGTGTGGCTGCTTAATTGAGGGCAGTTGCTGTCAAACAGGCACAGTGATAAAAGTCAATGCAGTAGGCACTCGGTTGTCACTGTGGATAGTGCTCTGGGGAATAATGGTTTCAAAGCCACCATACAGTTCAGAGCAGAGATACAGCAGCAGCCCACAGCTTTGGCAAAACACCACATGCCAGTTCTGCCATTGGCTTGTCAACTGGTGTCCAGCGAGCCACCATACAGTACTGGACCTCAGTTTCCCCAGTTACAGTGGGCAGGAATTAAGTTGACCTGCCTACAAAGGTGCCTGAAAATGAAGCCACCACTTCTTTTTCTCTCCATCATTTTTTTAAAAGGCACTTTCACTTCACCCTGTTGTTTGAGCTTTGCAGGAATACAAGCGAGGAAGCAAACGTTAATGAATTGCACTGTGGTTATGTCAATATATATCAGAAGGATTATTGGTAATCTTTACAGTCCAATAAAAAAAAAAAGAAAAAGAAAAAGACGCTTTTTTGTTGTTAAATTGACGTATTTAGGTCTTTGTTAAAGTTGATCACTGCTTGCAATAAAGTGTAATGTTCAGTTATAATCGTTATAAAGCAGTGTTAATGTGTGCTGGGGTAAGTTTAATGAAAGTGATCTTTGTAGCTCATAAAAATGACATTCCAGTGTATTTTGCCATCACAGCAACAGAGTCTTATGAAATAGCTGCAGTGGAAAGTAAATAAAATATAAATGACTCATATAAGACAACGGTTTCGCCACAGTGGAGACTTAGCACCATATTGCTTTTTGTATTGTACTGTTTTAAGACAATTAATGCCTTAATGTTTTGCCCTCAGCAATAAAGTTGGACCAAGCTCTTTATATGTGCTTAACCAACCTGGGATCATCCGCAGTAACTTCAGTGGGACAGCTCAACAAAACCAGTAAGTGCTGGCTGGGCCATGCCCAGCCTGGGATGGTCAGGAGCCCCACGGACAGATCCTTGCTACCATCAGACTCTACATGCCAAGCACCTTAGTGAACCAACATTAGCTGTCTCCACTTACCTGCTTTGAAGATCCACTCCAAATACCCATTTAGCTCCCGTTCTATTTGCTGTTGCCTACGGAGTTTCAGGAAGGCTCGACGGTTTTCTACCCTCTCTCGTTCTTTGGCAAATTCACTACAGAGAGAGAAGAATGAGAAAGTACATCACACAAGGTCAGGGACAGTATGCAGCTCCTCCTTCATTTTTGAGAATAACTTCACAAAGACTGTGAAGTCAGCAGCAGCAACAAGCGGAAACCACAGCACACTATGTGCATCAACGTCCAACAAGCTACCACTTTGATTCCACTAGAAGCAGAATATTTGTCACAGAAGCAACATCAATCTTTGAGTTTTGGAAGGGATCTGCTCTTCCCAGTTACCTTTCCTTAGAGTTTTCCCAGGCTCAAGCCAGCTTTGGCAAACAAGTCCAACGACAGCTGTAGGTGAGGTTGGGTATTCTGGAGTAAGAAGAATGCTCTAGGCTGAGGGTAACAATGATCTAACTTTGCTGAAGTCATATGGAAAGCATCAAATCACCTCAATGGGACTATATATAGGGAGTGGGTCAAGAAGTAACCAAATAATGCAGGCTGGAAAAAGAGAAAAAAGACACTCAACCACTGCCAAAACCTTGTCCAAGTACATCCTACAGCCTACTTTGAAAAGATGCTAAGACAACAATGCAGCCACCACTCCCAGACACCCACACTGGGGCTTTCCCAAGACTAATCTCTATCACCTCTAAGGAGCACCTGATGCTCCAGCTGAGGTGACCTCTGCAGGTACACGTGAACATCTACTGCTCATACACCTCTGAGCCAGCCCCTGCAACCCCTCACTCAGAGCACACACCAGTGAGTGGTTACAGGAGTGAATCCCACAATAGCTTAACCTATGTGGTTAACCTCAATGAGGTTTTGTCTCTCACATATACCAGTGCCCTACTCTTCGTCCCATTTAACACCTTAACACTGCTGTGTCCTTCCTTGCAAGCCTTACTTAACTTTGCTCTTTGCTTAAGTCTCCCCTCATCACCTATTTGTTATCCACAAATATGTTTCAGTTAGAATCTAACAAGGAGCAGGAGATGGGAGGAAGGAGGAAGAACGGAGAACAAGGAACTGCAAGTGCCAAAGCCAGCATTACATTCACAGCCTACATTTCAACCTTCAAAGCTGACACTTCTGCTTAGTTTGGCAGGACTGACCCAAGGAGAAGGGGACTGCAGGAGAACTCGGCTCAGCACTGCAGCACACACTGCTACAGCCATGATGTGAGAGCTGCAATTAGCAGTGATGTGAGCCTCATTCTCCTCTCCTGTCTCCCACTGATCACACAGCCCATGACCCATCCTTGAAATGGAGGAAGCTGAAACATCACTCTGCACTGACAGCTAGCTGCTCCTCGGCATTCAGCACGTCTGCCTGGGGACTCGGGTACCTGCATGTGTCAGCTGGGATGCCCATTTTCTCCCTCTTCCTTTTTAATGTTCTCATTTCTGGTTCAGCACCCGCTGGTCAGGGCCACGGACCTCCTCCTGAGTGGTGCTCCTCAGGGGTTGGGACTGGGACTGGCGCTGCTGGGAAAGCAGCTCTCAAGAGAAGACCCGAACACTGTGGGTCTCTGCTCATTGATTGTCTTCTGAGCACAGCAGAGCTCTAGCAGGCTGAAGACTGGAGGGTGCTGAGGTGTGGTCTTCCTAGTGGAGAAAACCATCATGCACCTTTCTCCTACCTCACCAGATTCAGCTAAGCTGGAGTCTGTCAAAAGATTTCTTCCTTATGAAATGCATTAATAAAAGCATGCTTCTCTCTCCTCCACTGCATTCATCATCACTCAAGAACTGAAATATTCCCCATCCGCAGTAAATGGAAAAATCTCAGAATTTCTTTATGAGAGATTTTCAGCAAAATTTCTCAACGATTTCAAAGAAAAAGGGAACAGATTATAAAAATGGCATATTTCATCTAGAAATACTTAAGCTGAAGATTTTCTGCCTGTTCCAACAGAAGCTTGGAAAACCCCATAGGAATGTTTCATAGCAGTAAATAAATCTACTTTTTTATCCAACATAATTGCTATTTATGCCACTGACTTTAAAAATGAAAAAATCTCCCAAATTTTCTTGGAAATCTTAGCAGAAGACAGGCTGCCTCCTGCCCAGCTTCACATCCAGGACATTCATTATAGCAGCTCATTCTGGAATGAAGAATATTAAATAACATTCATCCGTTCTTGTCCTTCACTCTTAACAGCCACCGTGTGCCCCAAGACGTCCCCCGAGACATCCCTCTTTCAGCACTGCCTGGAGAGGCGTTAGGAGGTGGAGAGCTGGAAAGGCTGGCACTCCTACACACAGCACAGCATCAGGAGACACTGCTTAGGATGAAGATGAGATCTGCCTGGATAGATGACTACAGTGCATTTTAGTTAAAACATGACAGTTGCGAATAACTGATCCTACAGAGACAGCCGGAGTAGACATCAACGGAAGGGCATTCATCATGGAAACCATATGCCATCCCAGTCAAGCTCAATGTGTCACATTTTTCTTCTCAAGAATGGTCGGTGCTTAAAGTCTCCAGGAAAATGAATGACTGTTACTTGTCACATCGGTGGGAAGAAGAGTGAAATAAATCATGGTGTAAATATGCACTGGAATGGGCACTTCAGGGAAACTCGAGAGTTTCCCAGTCGCAAGAGAGACAAGGTCAACTCATGAGTAACCACCAGGGCCTATAAAATATTATACTCCAAAGACATTCTTACAATTAATTTATCCATGCCAGTCTTAAGTGAAAAACACTGTCACACCAATCGAAAAGGAAAACCAACAAAAACCCTGACCTACAGCCTCTCTTCAATTTTCCCGTACAGCAGCTGAGATGGAGTACTGTGCAACAGGCTGCCTGGTCTTGGGTTTTGTGGCACCCAGGCTTGCTGCAAGACTAATCACATCATTCAGCATCTGTAATTCACGCTTTCCCAGTAGAAAGAAGACAGAAAAGCTTCCCACTCAAAAGAGAGAGGTAGAGAGCGAAGATACAGCATTACTGTCATTGCTAGCTCTAACAGTGCTGGTGATTAGCGATTCACGATAATGACATAGGTAATTAGCTCCTCATTCAGAACAGCACCACTGAGCTACACAAGATCTCATGAAAACTCATCTCTTATACCAAGAGAAAAGCCTTCCTCTGCTGAATCTAAAGCACTGTTCAGAGAAAGCAAAAAGAAGCACGGATCTCAGGAGGACTTCAGCAAGAATTCCCAGAAAGGAGTTTAAAAAGTCTTCAGAATTTTATGTTTAGAACAACAACAAAAAAAAAAAACAAAAAAATTTAAGAACCAGCTTCATCTCTAGTCCAAGTACTTCAAAGGAATGAGCAAAACTGAGGCACTGGGAGACATGAGCCCAGAACTGCCAGAGAAATTCAAATGGGTGATTTGCTAGCTAAGGAACCATCCAGGCCTACAGATGTTCGACTGCCTGAGTCACTCACTGGCCAAAGTGAATTCTCCAGGTGGAGAAAGAAAATTGGCCAAGACAGAAGGCTTAATTTGTGAGCTTTGTTGCTTGAACATGGAACAGTGCCCAAGAACAGACTTGTTATTTGACAGCAGCCTGTTAAACAGCCCACATCACTCAGGAGCAGTGAGGGACAGGCTGGAGACAGCCGATGGAACACACCAACTCCTCTGGCTGCTTGAAATGCAAGTTGGAGGAGCATCACCGTAGGAGACACAGCCAGAGGAGCAGCAGCTGCACAAACTCACTTGTTTTGTGCCACTCAGGGACTATCTGGATAGGGAGAGACCATGGAAAGAACCTCAAAAAAAGACTCAGTGCCAATTATCTACCAAACTGTCTGTAAGCCTTCAACAAGAACAACGCCGAACTATGAACTTCCATAGGATGCTACAGGAGGAACCCAGAGGTGCACTTGTAGGACAGCTGACAAATGAACATGCTGGCTGATAAAACTTGTAAGATGGACATGAAACTACCTGCTTTTTTTTCAATAAAACCAGATTTCTTGTGCTTCTGCTCACTCAGGGGCTGTACTTCACTCACCAGATCCTCCAGAGCCCTAGGATAACCTCCCAGCACAAGGGAAGAGAGAATCTGCATGCAAGCAGAAACACTTAATGGGGTTTTAAGGGTGGATGTCCACTTCCTACCATTTGTTGTGGTTAATCAACTGTGGGACAGAACTTCAGTTAATTTTTAGTTTCATTCTCAGGTCTTTGTGATGAAGGGGTTTGCCGCCTTTTCCCAATCCAACCAAACCCCTACTGTTCTTAGATAGGGCAAGAGGTAACGGCTTAAAGTTGCAGCAGGGGAGGCTTATGTTAGATATTAGGAAAAATTTATTCTCAGAAAAGGTGGTGAGGTATTGAAACAGGCTGCCTAGGGACGTGGTGGGGTCACCATCTCTAGAAGTCTTCAAGAAAAATGGATATATTGCACTGAGCAGCACAATTTGGTGGTATGGTGGAGATGGGCTGATGGTTGGACTCGATGATCTTAGTGGCCTTTCCAACCTTGACAGTTCTATGATTCTACTGCATGGGTGAAGCTCGTTATGACAGCACGGCGGGCACATTCCTGCTGAGCCCCCTTCTCATGCTCCTGCCATCCTGCAGTGCTGCAAGGCTCGTGTGATTGAATTTCCTGCCTCACCCACACAGTCCTGAGAAGCCCATTGCAGCTTGCTTGCTTCAGCAGGGCCTGATCTGGTTAAAAACCCCAGCATTTCATTCACTAACCACATCAGCACCCAAGTGTCTACAGAAAAGCAGATTCTCGCTCCAGGGAAAGAATTTGTTCTGCAGGTTCATATCTCTGTCTTGTTTTTCTGAAGAACAGTAAATCCTTTATAAGGGGAAGTCTCTGCTGGAAGCAGCAGAAAAAAAGAAATAATAATAATATAAAAAAATAAAATAAAATAAAGAAGCCCAACATCTTTATGACTGTAACTGTTTATACAACAAAGGACACAAAGCCTTGGCAGTGCTAAACATTTATCTTACCTTCTGCAAACCTGTACTTTGAGAGACAAAGACACAGAGGGAGTCCTGGAAGAAAGGGAGCGCATGGAGAGCCAGCAGGAGCAAGATGGACAGTGGGGCTGAATTGCTCATGGCAGCACACAGGAGGTCAGGAGCCAGGGGAGAGGATGGAGGGGAGAAGAGAGCTCAGTGTTCCCTTCAGTGCAATCACCGAGGTGGGTGCCAGTATGTTAAAAAAAAAAAAGAGGTGGAGAGTAGAATGGGTAGAACTGAGGTTTCCTAGTGCTGAAGACAATAAAATTGTATGGGCCCTCACCTGCCCCACATTGTCCCATCAGCTGCATGAAATCCTAAATACACCCAGTGTCACCTGTTTCTATTTCACCTGGGGCTACAGCCAATGAAGATGACCTTGGGAATGTTTTCAGGGGGAGTACCTGTCTCCCCCCAATATACAGACCCACCTGATTGAACTGGTTCATCCATCCGAACATCCCCCACTTAGGGAAAAGGACCGGCTCAACCAATCCTGCATGGCCAGAGCTGCTGCTACTTCCTCCTCATTGCTTTTAAGAGGACAAAATATCTTCCCTCAACCAGCTGATAAAGGATGAAAGAATCACGGTGAGATTGATCTCTCAGCACCGAGCTAGGCTTCACAGCCACTTTTATCACTGAACACAGAG
The DNA here is from genome assembly GCA_016647715.1 of Pavo muticus. Classification (NCBI taxonomy): domain Eukaryota; kingdom Metazoa; phylum Chordata; class Aves; order Galliformes; family Phasianidae; genus Pavo; species Pavo muticus. Next base: position 8,324,659 of record JACDJE010000064.1, read on the forward strand.
GAAAATGCTTCAATTGAAAGCCAGGCATGGGATACATCTTGTATTTCTAGAAAGACAGTGCAGAGGTGAAGCCTTCAATACATCTTCCTTCCTTTTGTCACTACATCCAGCTTATGCCAGTTTCACTTGGATTCCACCTATCCTGATTTGAAATGCTGTGAATGCAAAAGTGGGGCAAAGCCAGCCCCAACAAGGCAACAGTGGGTGCTGGGGGGACGTGGACACATCATTTATCTCATAGCATCAACAGACAGTATCAGCTCAGTGCATGTGCTGGATGAACCACCGGCTCCAGCCTCCAGCTCAGTCAAAGCAGAGTCCCCAGGCAATTCAAATCTTGGTCTCTTATGTGTCATTTCTATCTTACAGGCTTTAATTTCCACTGCAGCATAACAGAAGGACAAGTAAACATAGAATGGTAGAATCATTTAACTTGGAAAAGACCTTTGAGATCATCAAGTCCAAACGTCAACCTCACCTAAAGGAGGCAGCTCTGGGTAATCAAAAAGCAGTTTTGTGCCCCATTACCATGCTTTAGAGTGGAAAAAAGAGGGCTTGTACTCTACAAAGGATGGTTTGATATGAGGCTTTGAACCTTTCAAAGTGGGGCTTTGGACTACCCAGTTCAGGGGCTGGACTCTGAAGTGATGCTTTGATTACTCAAAATGGGAGTTTGATCCCCAGAAGATACTTTGGGATCTACATATCAGGCTTTGCCCCATGGCATGTAGCTTTGGGCATAGGAAAGGAGGCTCTGAGCACTAAAATGAGCCTTTGGGCCCTCACAGAGGGGGGAAGGGGAGGGGTGGCCATTAAAGGAGATTTTGGGCCCTAAAATGAGGCCTTGGCCCCTAGAATGAGGCTTTGAACACTAAAAAGGAGGATTTGCCCTGTCAGAGAAGACCATGGAACCCCAGGAGGAGGATTTCTACCCTAAAAATAATGCCTTGGGCATTAAAATAACTCTGGGCCTAAAAAATTAGGCTGCAGGTGATAAAACGATGGCTTTGGAGTCCAAGTATAGGCTCTGGTCCCTGAAAATAAGGGTTTGGTGCTTAATGATGAAGCTGTGTCCTGTAAAATAGAGTCATAAAATACCTGAGTTGGAAGGGACCCCCACATGACCAGTAAGGTCACCTAGTCCAACCATCAACCCAGTTGTCCTGTCATTCTCATCCCTTTTAAACACAGGTTGGAGAAAGAATAAACTATGAGAAAGCAGGCAGTTTCACATCTTTTAAGGAGAGCTCCTCCAATGTAAATAGTTAACAGCAGCCAAAGTCAGATCGCAGCAGGTAACAGCAGACTTGGAACACATTTTCAGGGAAAATGAATGATTGTCTCTGTAATGAGGGAGAAGGAGGACAGAAGAACACTTTGCCATTATGACAAATTAATCAGCCTCATTCTCCTCCAGCCTCTGCACATCTCGCAGGCTGAAGTTTTACGATCTCAATCTGGCAAAATTCCTCAGGCTGGGAAAACATGTCACGAAACCCAGCAGAGCAAGTCATCAGGACAGCCAGTTCAACGAGGTCCAAACAGGGCTGTGCTTCTTCCCCTCGAGCTGCTCAAACAGCCCCAAGGTCTCAGCGACCCCAGGCACTGCTGTCAGATGTGGAAGCAGACGTCCCCAAGGGAGACCCGAACACAAGACAGTGTTCAACACGACTGCCCCCAGAGCTTCATCTCACATTGGAGGCTGCTCAGAACAGTGGGCAGCAGGGAAGAGCAAAAGCACCATTTACCTGACCCTCATTTCACCTGCAAGGTGCCTGCACGGTCTGTGGCCACGTCCCTTGCCAGGCTCCTGCAGTTACAAAGATGCTACAACCACAGAAAACATCTCCCTGCCGTTCTTACAGCAGGTGGTCCCATACAGCACGAGGCCGATGTTGCACATCACGGGTCAGAGCGGGTCTGAACAACACGAAGGCAATACTTCAGCAGGGAAGATGCAAACTGGCAAAGCGTGCCACTCCACACTTTGGTCATGGCAGCCAGATGAGTAAACCTCAGGAAAGATCATTACTCTTAATCGGCCGCTCTGGAAACACCTCAGGCTTCACCATAAATATTTGAGGATGTGACAAGCAGCATTTTTCACACTCACAAGGCACAGACTCAGTATTCCAACGCATCATCCCCAGCAGGCTGCCCTCTCCGGATGGCGCTCCCCCTGTCTCATCACCCACATCACTCCCCACTGCTGCAGGAAAGGGTGCCAGAAAGCACTTAGACTTGAAATAAGTCAAATTGTTTCCATCACAGCATCCCATGATAACATTTATCCTCTTTGCATTGTGTAATCCAAAGCGTCGAAACAGTAACAAATGCATTGCACAGAATCATTCAGCTCATTGCCAGGTAAAATTAATGTCCAATTCAACACCCAAGCAGTAGGAAACTGCAATCCCTTCAGCCCATAGCTGGGCTGAGAGGGGAACAGCACCAGGATGAGAAAAACAGCTTTTCAAGTCACTGCAAAGAAAGGGAAACCACTGGGAAAATAATGGTGCTGGAGCCACCAGATGCCTGCCAGTATCCTGATAGTAAGAAATCAATGCAAAGGCATACAAATGAATGAGCATTGGTCAGGACTTCCCTACTTCAAGGGAGATTTTATTCTCTCCTCACTGGAAACCACAGAGCCACGTGCAGAGTTCAATAAAAACAATTCAGGATCATCGCAGAGCATTTTCCAGTCAGAATCAAAGATAACTTTGTGTTCTGGGGAAAAGCAAAAGGGGCCTAAGGTCAAATCTTGTTAGAATCATAGAATCATTCAGGTTGGAAAAGACCTCTAAGATCACCAAGTCCAAGTCCAACGCCAACCCACCCCACCATGCCCACTGACCACATCCCTCAGTGCCACATCTCCACGGTTCTGGAACACCTCCAGGGATGGTGATTCCACCAACACAGGGCTCCCCTGGCCCCACACAGCCCCAGCCTTCCCACGGATCAGCCATAGCATTCGTCAAATGCTGCTCCAGAAAGAGTTAACCTGCTTTCTCCTGCTCCATTGATTTCCTCAGGGCAGTTGCATTCTATCAGTTCAGAGAGATCAAACAAGCACCAGAGAGTGAAAAGGGAAAGCAGGGGGAATACACAGTGAGAAGCACAGAGGAAAAGTCCCAACAAGGAACACAAAGCTGTATTACCTCTACAACACTGCAAGCTGGATGCTGTGCTCCTGCTGGTGAGCCCCACATCTTTTGTAAGCAAGACAGAAGGATTGTAGGAGTTGTTTGAGCTGCCATTCACTTGTACACATACGTGACCATCACAATACACTGGGAAAACTGTACATCCTTTCATGTCCATAGGTTGAGAAGAGCACACTCATGCTCATGACCCACAACCTGGCCAAGGGGGAAAATAGCTACCAATTTCCCAAGGCAGATATCCACCTTAAGGACTGTGGTGGGCAGGCATGGCTTGTTATCCACCTCAACACATCCTGTAAAGATACAGGAGAACCCAGCACTCCTATCGCACCATCAGAAAAATAATGCTCCCAAGAATTCTGCACCCATATCCTAGGACTGCTGGGGATATCTCAATATTTGGTGGCACAAGGAAAGCCAAGCTGTGCCAGCAGTAGCTACAGAGCTTTTGTCAGGGATAGGAAAGGAATAGAAGGCAGAGAGCACCCTTTAGGGAGGGTGCTTAAATACTAGCTGATAACAAGAGCACCAGCAGGGCTTTGATCAGCATGCTGGAGGAGGACACTCTGTGCAGCAGGAAGAGTCTCATTTAATCTGAATGATAACGTCCACATGCTTTTAATTACCTCTTTAGCCATGTACTCAGAGGATTTTGACATCTCATCTGTGGCCTGAGATTTGGGGTTATTTTTATACCATGTTTTCACTAAGACTTACATATTTCCAATCTCCCTGCCACTTCCCTGTCTTTGAGTTTATTATAATTCCAGAAGCAGCAGCAGAGGGGAAAGGTTGTTTGCTCTTTACTTTAAAACAGGTATCATCTCTTCTGTAACATTTGCATTGCAAATGCTGCCTATTTTGCTAGCAGAGGAGGCTCAAGATCCCAACCAGGCCAGTCTATCTCCACTGCTCAAACAGAAAAACCCAGGAGTTGAGCCCACCTTATGAGGTAGTATCTGTGCACTGTTGACCTGGGTTCACAAGCAACTACAGAAAGGCAGAAAACTCCATTAAGAGTTATGGGAAAACTCTATAATCGCCGTCAGTAGGAAGCTCAATAACTTTGTTGTCATTTCAGCTTATTCATATTGCCATCTTCAGTGGTAGTGTCCACATACCTACTTCAGAAATGCGCCTTCCTTATTGTCCAGCATGGAGCACAAATACATGAGAAAAAAAAGACTCAGAACCAATGACAAACACTCCAGTAAAAGACTTTTCTGTGGCTTTCCGAAGTACAGTGGCATACTGAAGATTAACTCTCTAATTCTGATGATGAATACTCATGGTCAGGCACTGGAATAGGCAGCAGAGGGAAGTGGTGAAATCACTGTCCCTGGAGGTGTTCAAGAACCAAGGAGACTGGCTCAGAGGGACATGGGCATGGTGGCAATGGGTTTATGATTGGACTTGACAATCTTAGAGGTCTTTTCCAACCTTAATGATTCTGTGAATACAGCAAAAGACTGAAACATCAACAGCAACAAAGATCTTGAAAGAGCCTGTGAAAGCAGTGATCTAGTCTTGGCTTCCCCTGGGGAGATTATGTCCCCTCTATCCACCCCACTGATCCCTTTGTAAAGGGCAGAGAGGGAAGAGGGCAGAGCACTGCCTCATCCAAAGGCTGTGAGGTGCTCAGATCAAGAAAATGAGCAGCAAGAGAGAAAATGCTGAGCTCACCTGGGCTGTGGGCTCTCTGTAGAAGCCCTAACCCTAAATTAACTTTCTTTTAAAGAAAGAAGGTGGGACATTGCTGGGGGTCCCCACTGCAGGAGCCGCCAGCTGACGCTGTTGCTGTAAAGGGGATTGCGTTACACCCTTGAGTGAAACTCTACCCTGTGAGAGTCAACACGCATTTATTTACCAACAGCCCCTTCTCTGTAGCTCTCCTTCAACGATCAAAACCACGCACAGAGACTTGTGCAAAGAATAACCTCCAGCTAAAATGCATATTTTTCTCAAGTGCTGTCTGGGGCTTTCTGTTAGTAAATACAACAGCCGGTGCCTTCAGAAGGTCTTTTTGTTTCTACAGCGTCTTTCCCTCTCCGGGCCATTCCAGTACATGCAGGTTTCTTCATTGCTCAATAGCTGCAAGCCCACCAGGAGCCTGCTGAGCAATGTGGTCAACACCTGCGCTGCACGGGTGATTTTCTTCAGTCTCTCCCCAGGAATTATTCTACCCAAGGACATCGAACTACGATACAGAATAGAATTTAGAAGCTCCCCTCTGCGAAGAAAATATCATTATCCTTATGACTAGCAAAGGGAAAGTAGACACGCAGAACTGCCTCTGCTTTTTATGCCCTTCAGAAGATACACATTTATATAAAATTCATATCTTGCCCCAAGCAACAAGAGGCTTTCAGGAGAGCCAGTCCGAGGTCCCCATCTTTCAGTCACCAAACACTCTTGAATCAGATGAATGAACAGGAGCCCGCAGGCTTCCAGGCTTTGTTTTAAATCACAAGCATCCATTTCAGCCCATGTGGGCTGACCCCACCGTGGAACAGAAAAGATGAACTACCTAATGAACCACACTCAGCCCTGCCTCTGGTCCTTGCTTTAAATCATATGTCAAACACACACAGCCACCAAGCTCTCCTTCTCAGAGCATCTGATATGATAGGATGTCTGAGGAAATGCTTTGATTCAGCGGCTGTCACTGATCATGGCCACAATTGCTGGACCAAAGAATCGACGTGTTGGACCACTTGGCATTCTCCATGACCTCGTCTCGTTAGATAGCGCATATATCCTCATCCTCAAACAGAACTGCCTTGCTCCTTCCTACTCCTCACCTCAGCTCATGCACTGAGGGTGAGATTCCCTAACAAAATACTAAAATTAAGCATGAATCTATTCTTTGGAAAATGATTTTGTTTCTCTAATAACTTAAAGAGCAAACATGCAGCACCAAAAGGCATTTATCAGTCAACAGCATTAACTCTTTTCTCTCTTCCTCAGCTGCCAAGAGACAGAAATAAATCTAGGTCCTTACAGATCTGCATAATTGAGATCACCTGGACGAGCAAAGAAGAAATTGTGTGCAAAATGAGGTGCCACAGCCTAAGAGCTCACAAATCATTAAGATGAGTCAGATTGTTAAATGCAGATCAAATTTCCACAGACGCTGGGGGCGTTCCAGCTAGGCTTCAAACCTGGCAGCCTGATCTCCACAATGGCCCAAACCCAACATTCGTGGCCAGCAAATGCCGAATCCTTGGCTGACCCCTGGAGTTTGAGTATCAGGAGACCAGGATGTTCCTAAAATCCAGACACTGGCTTAAACTGCTAGAGTTTGTAAAAGAAATTTAAACCGGTATCTTTGAATTAGCTTTTGTTTGAGCTTCTTATTTCCCCATGCTGCACCAAATGCAATGTGAACACTGATTTTCAAGGCAGCACAAGAGTATGCAGTGACAGAACAGGCCCAAGTCGGTGTAATTAGAGGGAGATCACTTAACACGTCTGGATTCAGAATCATAGAATCATATCATAGAATCATAGAATGGCCTGGGTTGAAAAGGACCACAGTGATCATCTCATTCCAACACCCTGCTATGTGCAGGGTCACCAACCAACAGACCAGGCTGCCCAGAGCCACATCCAGCCTGGCCATGAATGCCTGCAGGGATGGGGCATCCACAGCCTACTTGGGCAACCTGTTCCAGTGCATCACCACCCTCTGGGTGAAAAACTTCCTCCTAAGATCCAACCTAAACCTCCCCTGTCTCAGTTTATCATCTCAACAAAGGATTTCTTGCCAGCTCATCCTGTGACCTATGGCTCTATACTGTTACAGAAACCATGCACAGCAAGGGAAGGGCAGGGTATGAAATGTGCAGACGGGGACAGTGTACAGCTTGACGGATCACTCATCTGCTCTTTTTCACCTACATCCTCTCCACAGTGCTAAAACCAATACGTTGTTCCTTTTGGTATCCAGGTAGAGACAAAGAAGTCATTAGTGTCTTACCCTGATAGGACACCCAGCACCAAGTTCAGCATGAAGAAAGAGCCGATGATGATGAGAGGGATGAAGTAAAGCCAGTTCCAGGTATTTCCAGCAGCATCGTTTGTCTGGAAACCAAGAGAAGAGGAGAGAGACAAATAAATATTAATGAGCCTCAGAAACAAAATGCCATAAAGTGCAGAGCAGGGGCACTGGTGATTCCCTTCACATTTCCATGGGGATGTCTACCGCTGATACATTGGTTAGCTACGACAGCCAGTTGAAATGCCAACAGGTGATGCAATGAACCACTGCTTGCACCACAGCTTACTGTCAGCTCCAGCACAAGGGTTCATCTCTAACTCTGGAGGGGGCCAAAACTGATCATGGCAAATTTTAGCACCCTAACTCTGTGTACTTTCTACAGCATCCTCATCCCTACCCCCCACTCTGTGTTCCCTCATGCTGAGCATCAGTGCACTATCTCCATCTGGAGTACGGGAAGGAACCACGGCCTTCCATTAAACCGGGCTGCATGGCACCGTGCCCAGGGTCTGCACACATGGAGCAGAAGACAAGAAGCCTGCAAGAAAATGAGGCATCTTCAGAGCAACTGCAAAGCCACAGCTGCTTGCTCAGCACCTCGGAATTGTCATCAAAGCTCTGTCTGAAGCTCCCTGAGTAAGCAGCAGCCCAGATTAGGGGGAGGGAAGGGTGGTTGGGTTTGTGACAGTTCCTGCATTCACCGAGCACAAGGGAGCTCTTTAAGGAGCTGCTGAAAAGTAAAATGCCACACGGCTGCATATTGAGAAAAACACAGATTCTGCTCTTGTGAGTGAAAAATGCAGCAATCTGAGAACGTCAGGTGTAAGGGAGGGAGAAGGGGGAGAAATACAGAGACCCAAATACATTTCTGCTGCTCCTGCCTCCTCCCGCAGGGGGCACGGAATAGCATGACCTACCCATCCAAACAGATTAGACGCAGCCAGGACTATTCCAGCTGTGTGTGCTCAATGCCATCACAAAGTGTCTTTGCATAAGTAGAGTGCACCCATGACACGGGTGACCAGCGCCATCACGTTTTGTGCAGGTAATAACACTCTTAACACTGATGCAAATCAATACCTCCTGAGTTGTTTCTAATACGGTGCACAAATCCTTCCTCAAGGAATCTTTTCCAGGTCAAATGAATGACAAGCCTTTCTCCTAACAGCTAACATCTTCAGAAATACCCATGTGAGTTGGTCAGCGACTCACCCGAGAGGAGCAGGGACCGACCAACCCAGCCACCCACCAGCCCTGCCAAAGGCAAAACCACTGTGAGACAGAGAAACGAAGTAAAAACAGGCTGGGAAAATGAGAGCAGAAAGGCAGGAAAACTCTGTACAGACTATTATCTCCATACAGGGATTTCAATGCCTTTTCCAATAGTTGTCATCACACCCCAGCCTCCATTCACATTATGCTGACCGTGGTGGCAGCCCTCATGCCACCCACTGCACAGCAAGGCTGGGAGCTGCCATCGGCCAGGCAAAGGGGGCTGAAACACAAAAGCAAGAGCTGGAAGAAGGGAACAGATGGGTGAAGAGAAACCACATAAACATGCAAAGAGAGTGCAGCAGGTTCACTGCTGCCAAATGATCGTTTATCATTTATTTATTCATTTGAAGCCCAAACTTGGCGACAGATCCACAATTCCATGCCACGATCAAAGCCCTTAAAACGAAATGTGCTGAAATACGACTAATTAAGCACCCTCCTCTGAGCTCCTGCTAGACTGCCTGATGATCAGGGCAGGGCAGAGCCTTGCACTGTCACTTCTCTCTCACGTAGGGATCCAGGACAACCCAGAGGACAAAACACCAGCAAAAAGGTGAGCAGAAATCTCCCATGAAAGCAGAGCCTTCACAGACATGCAGTGTCTTTCTCAGTGCTGCTAAACACACTTCAGTCCAAGCAGAGTTTATGGCAGCAGCTCTGCCATGGTGAGATGCTTCAGTGAATGAAACCTGGGAGCTGACAGGAAAGCCACACTCCTCTCCTCCAGGAAAAGTCCTGCAGGCACCTCCCTGCACACAGCAGCTGGGGCTTGGGCTGTGGCCCAGCTCCAGACTTGCTCATTAAGTAGAATGAGCCAAAAGACAAAATCAATTTTAATGTTCCAGCTGACATATTTCGCCGGAGTAATGCCTGGCTGACTGTCAGTGCCACTTGATCCTAACTGCAGGCCTAACCCAACAGGGAAGAAGTAGAAACAAAATACTTGTAACGACGTGCCACAATTACATCAGGATAAAGCATCGGCTTGCAAGAGGGCTCCCTTGTTGCTCACCCGCTGCTTTCACCAGCAGCACCTCAATAGTGCCCAAAGCAAAGTGAAGACATGCTGCAGGAGTGCCCCGGGCACAGGCATGAATAGCTAAAGTCCATTAAGCTTGGCAGCATCCAACTCCTGAAGGAGATGTGCTGCACAGTGGGAAACTGAGGTAGAGGAAGGCTAAGGGACAATATAGGGTCATGGTAGAAACAAGGACCCAGAGATCTGTTCCTCAGGCACCTGAACAGTCCAGCCACTCGAGTGCTCTTCCCAATGAGCCCAGCAGCCACAGCTTCCTCTGCCCAACCTCTGCTCATCTGCAAGCTGCTTCTCACCCGGCACGAGCAGCCAAATGCACGCTCACAGATGTTTCCCATCTTTCACCTCTCTGTTTTCTACAAGTCTGACCTAAACCCACCCCCTGCACTTCTCTAGGCTTCTCCATGTGACTCTGCTGCATTGGCCACCCCAGAGCCCAGAGCCACTGCTCAACTGGAGAGCCCAGGTCACAGCTGGGTGCCAAAGGAGAGCCTCGGCGTTAATCTGGGAGCTTTCTTCTCCCTGTCAAGCAGCACCAAGCAGACTGACAGCATCCTCAAGCAGCCACCCCACGGCCACCTCTCAGCAGAGATCAGTGGATGAATACTGTCGTCTGTAACAAATGCAGGAGCTAAAAGGTTTCTGTCATGCAGGGAGATTAATGCCCTGAGCTCCCAATAAAGCCAAGAGAACAGAGTGTACTCCAGCCAAGCACGAGGTTCTTCCCACAGCCAGGCCCCATGCAACCTGTCTGACAGCAGGGGAAGGCCAGCACTAATGCAGACAGTTGGGCCAGTGCCTCTTTATGCTAACAAGATGGCAGCTGTGTCTAACTATTAATTCATTTAAGGGTATGTTTTGAAATAATCACTACTGCTTGCAACAGGCTGCTGAGAGCAGAAATGCACTTCTATTACCTTCTGCCTTCCTTTGTGCAGTCCTGGCCATAACCCTGCCCCCCAGGACACATACAGAGGCAAAGCCCCAAGATGAGTTTTTCATGTCTCTGGAGCTCCTTGCCATTGCAGCAGCTCTACTCCAGCCAGCCCCATCCCATCCCCGTGCACTGGGACTTCTCCAGCCAACAAATGCCAGCAGAGCCTTGCTCTGCCCTCGCTTTCCCACCCCCTCCCATCCCAGCAGTTAGTGCTCTGGGGACCCTAATTCTGGCTCCATGCTCCCCATGGAAGAGGCTGCCCAGGGAGGTGGTGGAGTCTCCATCCTTAGAGGTTCTCAAGAAAAGAGTGGATGTGGCACTGAGGAACATGGTTTAGTAAGCATGGTGGGGATGAGGTGATGGTTGGACTAGATTATCTTAGTGGTATTTTCCAACCTTAATGATTCTATGATTTTATGGCTGGGGCATCACCAGGGACTCACAGCCCTCCAGCCTAACCCTGACTTCAGACAGGGCTGATCAAAGGGAATAAATGCTGAATTTGGTGGGAGAAGAAGCCCTCCATAGCACTTTCTTGCCAGTAAGGCTCCCACCAGCAATGGGAAAACTGTCATAGCCTCTGCAGAAAGGGACCCACAGCACCAAGGAAGGGAAGCCTGTGTTTTTTCATTAGGATTGCTTAGAGTCATAGAATCATTAAGGTTGGAAAAGCCTTCTAAGATCATGAAGTCCGACCATCAACTTATCCCCACCATGCCCCTGAATGCCACATCCCCACACTTCTGGAACACCTCCAGGGACACTGACTCCACCACTCCCTGAGCAGCCTGTGCCAGTGCCTCACCACTCTTCTGAAGAAGAAATGTTTCCTAATACCTAACCTGAACCTCCCCTGGAGCAGCTTAAGGCCACTGCCTCTCATCCTATCGCTGTTAACTGGGAGCAGAGGTTGAATCCACCTCCCCACAACCTCCTTTCAGGCAGTTGGAGAGAGCAATAATGTCTCCCCTGAGCCTCCTCTTCTCCAGACTGACCCATCCCAGTTCCTTCAGCTGTTCCCCATAAGCTTGTGCTCCAGAACCTTCACAGCTTCACTCTCTTCCTTTGGGCATGTTCCAGAGTTTGCATCAGTGATGTGTTCCTGGTTCTGGAATGCCAACATGATGTACATGCATGATGAGCAATTTGGTTTATACACAGCCTTGGGAACAGGGGAGCTCCTGCCTCTGTTCAGCAGATGGCAAACCTGAGGCTTCAGGAGATTTACAGACAGAAAATTAGAGCAAGTCAAACAAAGAACAATCCCCCAAATCCTAACCCCCTCTTCTCTCTAAGCAGACAGCACAGCTGCCCACACATTCCCACACTCCTCCAGCTACATTACAGAACACTTCCATATTCTGAAACACAGAACTTCAATCTGTATTCCACGCAGGAGATAACTGGGGGATTCCCACACATCTGGGCACGTGTGCCACCTACCAACAGCCAGCAAAGTGAACGCTGAAGCCATGGTCTGGGTGAATCTAAGAGCTGAGGGATGTGCTGGAGCTGGTGCAAGCAAAAGAGCTGCCACCACCCTGCACTGCCCACAGCCCTTTTAAATACCACTAGAAGAGGAAAATATCTCCCTTTTCTAAACAAGGACCCATTCTGCTGCTTACACCTTTCTTTTCTCAGCCTCTTTAGAAAGGAACTACAACCCGAGGCAATTTTCTCATCTCTCCAAGGAAGGCACTCTTTGTCCATCTCTCAGCATATTCTGTTGATGTGAAAGACAAACAATTAATGGACCAGCAGGCAAATCTTTGGAAAAGTTTCCAAAGCAGGGTTCAATAAAGAAGAGAACTAATTTGACAGATACAGCCCAAGCTGAAACAGACCTCAGCTCCCTACTACGATTTTAATCAAAATGTGAAGTACATCTAGAGTTCACTCACTTTAATTCAACCAATGGCAGACACTGGCTTATTTGGGGCAATTAAAGAGCAATCTTCCCTTAGATAAGTGCTTTTGCTTTGGGGGAAACTCTTGGCTGTCTTTGAGAGATGAACTTTATTTACCTTTCATCTGATTTCTCACAATTCTCTCCACTCCTGTTAATTAGCAACACCACTCATGTTTGATTCATTTCTGCCTGTTCCTATCTTAGGATTAGGCAAACATGGAAATTACCAGGAACAAAGCAAAGCCACAGCAAAGAAAAGCACGCACAATAAGCACACGGAGCCCTGCTCTATCCAGCACGTTTTCTCCAGGCACCAAGTCCTCCTGCTGAGCTCTTTTTATCAGAGAAAGACCTTGCACAAGACACTATAAGGGCAGCAAACACACATTTGCAGAGAAGGCCATTCTCAGCTCAGCCCATGGAATTAATGACTGATCTACTCACAAACTCATCACAGACTCAAATGAAGTTTAATCTAGTCATTTCTCTGGGATGCTGCATGGTCCACATCGTATCCCAAAGCACTAATCTTCAATTACAGAAAGTAACAAGTCCTCTCACAGATGGACAATGAGTTATATAGGCTCCATATGAACTTAATAGGTCCAAGTTCAAATCTAACTGCCATCTGAAGTCCTTAAAGGCATACCGATGGGCAAGCATAAGCTTTGCCCATCCAGTGCAAGAAGGCCTGCACCAAAGTCTAGATCCCATTCTGCTGAAATTCCTACAGAAAACACATCTGCCCCCAAATCCACCCTAAAATATAAGCTCACACCTAAAGCCTAGCAGGACATCTGATACTGTATTCCATGTTTTATTTTCAACAAAGATGGCTACAAAATGGGACTGAAAAGATTTATGAAAACCTTTTACAATCCTGCAACCCTCAGAAATAAGTTTTCAACCAGAAACATCACCACATCCTGCACTGGGGAAGCCTATCCTTGGGTTTACAGCACATGAAAAGAGGTCACAGGCAGGTGAGAGGAGAGCTGCTCCCAGATTTCCCAGTAGATCACTGTAAGAACCAGTGAGATAAGTCCTATCTCTCAAGTCCCAACCCCACATTCTGGTTTATCATATGAAATATTAGAATCTGCAAAATAGCTGCATTCATTTATTTTTTTTTTTAAGATATTTTTTCCTTTTTTTTTTTTTTTTTGTCAGTCCCAGCTTAAATAAAAACCTTGGCACAAAGTCAGTCCAATAACTTTGGTTACTGGCTTTCAGATGTTACAGTCCATTTGCAGAGAGCATCTGGTATTGAGCTCTGCAGGAACACGACAGCCAGAGATGGAGAACTGCTGGCGATTGACCCTTCCAAGCAAAATTAAACTGGCAGAGAGATGCAGGTCCGATTGATGCTCAGGGGCTGTACGACCCACAGGAAGCAGAGGACAGAGCACCTGCCTGGTGTGCTCGTCTGTGTGAAGGAGAAAAGTAGGATGGGTTGGTTAATGGCATTAGTGGTCAGCCCAAATCGCATTCCTGCATGCACAGAGGCAGAGTTGGATGGGGATTCAGATGGTCCCTTTGAGCATTTGGGAACAGTGGGTTTAGGTCCATTCAGGTGCTCTGAGGTCCAGAAGTGATTCAAATGGAAGAGCCCCAGTCCAGCAAGATGCAGGGAAATTTGGAGCCATGCACCAACTATATCTTGTCATTTTGTCTGCTTACACATGTCCTAAGCCTAACGCCTGAGCTGGAGGTCTCCACACATGTCCTGGGAAGATCTCAGGAGCCCCAGAGGTCTGCCCAAGGTCCAACTAGCAGCAAATGATCAGACAGTCTCCTCCTTTAATACATCATATTTGTGCCTTCTGTACCTTCATGGTAATTCCCAAATGGATTTTGGACTTTGTGGCAGAGTACTTTCTGGAGGCTCTTTGGGATGTGACAGCACTGTCCTGGGGCCCAGCAGCTGAAAGAAGAGCATTCCGAGAGCCCCCTGGCCTTCTACACTGCTTCTTACATTGGCTAAAAGCAACCAAATCCCAAACACGTCTGCTCAAAGTGAGCTGTCTGGGAAGAGGCTCTCTACACCCCTGGCCCATTTATACCCAAATCAATGTTTCTGAGAAGATCCTCTCTCATCACAGAAGACCTTTGAGTTATTCCACTCCAACTTTTTACCTTCAGGATATGAGTCAGCCTGCTTCACCGATGTTAGAAAATAACAATCCACCTTGCTCAAAGCCTACTGCTACTGCCTGGATCCACCCTGCGACCAAGCAGGCATCAGAAAAAAATATCCACAAATCTTTGGAGTCTCATAACACTAAAACCTGTGGTGTTCTGAAACAAGGATAATCCTTCCGCCCCCCAAAGGAGCATCCAACACCTCGGTCACCGGGTATTTAGAGGAGCAGAACACAGAGTTATTCACTACTGGGATCAACTCAAAAAGCAAAAGACGACTCTTGGTAAAATCCTTGATGCTGGCAGCATTTAAATTGTCCTAGGGTACTGCTAGCCGTGGACGAGCGTGTTCTAAGTACGGTTGTTGCACACAGTAATGATGTTAATTCGACCAAATTAAAACAGAAGCCCAAATCCTTCCCCTTGTTTCTTCCCTCTTCCAGCCTTATGCTTCCCAAAGAAGCACAGAGCTGGTGAGACGGAAAAAGCACAAATGCTGATGTTTTATGCCTTGATCTGCAGGCTCCAACAAATCAATACGTAAATATGCTAACAGGACTTCTCAATAAAAAATTCATTCTGTCCCCTGATAGTGTGGACTCACTCAGCTGCTTTATTCATGAGCGTGCCCAGCGCTGTGAAAACTCTCATTCACTGTCAGAAATTACAGGCAGGCCAAGGGACTCTACCTATTTATTTTTGCTAATCTCTCCTCTTCCTTCTTTTAAACAGCTTTGAACTTGAATTATGAATGTAAACTAGGTCTAAGCAACTCCTGCAGGAAACAGGCAATGTTTGTTCATGCTAAGGAAGGTCACATCTATGATGGAGTAGCCAGGAGAAAGCATTACCCAACGATCATGCAACCAGTTACCCTGGGAATCACACTGGGCAGTTACAGCATAGACCTCGTTAGGAACAAGCATTTTACACACGAGCACCTACTACATGGCCACAGAGCAAGTCAGCAGCACAATGATGAGAACAGAGCCCAGAATGTCCAAGGCTCTAACCAGAGACACCTCAAAGCAGCTCACAGGCTACTTGCAACCTCAACACTCTTTGCAACTTCTGTTTGGCCATGGGTGGCAGGAGACCATTGCTGATGACTCACGGACCAGCCCATGGTCTACCCAGCAGCGCCGCGTGGCATCTGCACCAAGCCAGACCCCTTTTATTTCAAAGCTCTCACAAGCAACATCTAACAAATAGCAAACCTTCCCTAAATGCATTTAATAGTCATCATTTAAATGCCAAATTACTAGTAAAACCAAGTACTTATTTCATCTAAGCATGACTCAAACAGAGATCCTAATGGGCAGCCAATCCATCCAGCACAACTCCAGCTTAATCTGTTATTAAAACCAGTACCGCAGTGGCCATCGTTGCCTTCAAGTTTCTTTGCTCTGAGCACACAGCCCGCTTTCTGGGAAGGGAGAGACCTTACATTGCCAAGTGCCCCCAGAAGGTTAGCACAGAGGCTGGGGAGAGTTTGAGGAAGGGTTGCTCCTTGGAAAACAAGCACTGCTCTTGAGTTTGAGATTCTTGGAAAGTGAGAGCGCTTTGCATTTCACTCATTGCTTGACAAGACTCATGCATAAGCAATGTTACACTTAGAATTAAATCCAGGGCTTCCTTGATCTTTTTTCTTTTACCACATAACCAACCATCAAGGCTTAAGGAACACGCTGTCTTTCATCAGATAGACAAAGTTATCCCCAGAATTACTCCTAAAGTCGTAAGGAGAGAGGAGTACAAATGCACACAGACACAGCTATTTATGAGCTACAGTTGCTCAAGGATACATGCAATATTTACATCAGGATAAATGTACATTCCGACTAAAATATCAGTGCTGTTGGCCTGGTGAGCAGATGCAGAATAAACTTGTCCTCCTGCTCAGCAGCCCCCATGGCCTGTACCCCTAAGTCAGCAAGACAGAGCCACTCACATGGACAGATTCCCAGAACACTTAACAAAGAATTCAATACTCAGTCACTTTCTGACGATGACCATGGGAAATTATGGATCGATGCCCAAAATCATTGCAGATAATGACAGTCCTAGGAACAATGCACTGGCTTGCTCATCATCTTAAATGTAGGTCTAGACTTTTCCTGAAAGAAAAAAGCCTATATACTTCAAGCACTGATTTTCCCTCCCAACACTGTAGGCAAAAGCTTCCCAAGAAATTTTCAGCAGCAGAAATCTGTTTAACTGAATTAAGTTCTTGATTTTATTGCATAAAATCTGAACAATAGGCTATTGTTATGTGCATTCCTCAACAGAAAATTAGGTTTGTGCAGAATATGGATCTATTTAGGTCAGGCCACCTTCTCATTTTGTCTTCTAATGAGAACACCTCCAGCTGTACAGCTATCTCCTCCAGTCAATTATAAGCAAAAAATATCTTTGTAGGCATTTCTACAGCCTACAAAACAAGCTTGAGCTGAGAGCTCAATCACACAAACTTCAGAACACAGCATGACCCTCAGGTCCAACAGTCCTTTGTCAGTGCACACACTGCTTCTCAGGACAGGAGCCCAAAACTGGTTTCTTACCACCATTTTCCCATTTATGGCAGCTGGTCAAGATCCTCCCAGCTCTACCTGAAGATGTTTCATAAAGGTTTTATGCAACATGTTAATTAGAGCAGCAGTGCAAGCTTGGTTTGTCAGGTCTCAGTCAAGAACTTGGTACAAGTCTTTGTAGGTGTGTTCTTCAATATAGCAAATACAGGCTTTTATCCAGGTCAGGATGACCATCCTTGAAACTGCTAATTAGATTAGAGCAGAGCAACTCTTAATCACAGTGCCACAACTAAACTTGTCTTTTGTATGGGAACTGTTGAATCACGGCCTGAACCTCTGATTGACCGCCTGAGGCGAGCGCTGAGTCAGCCATGGGAGCACAGGGGAAGGCAATTCAGCTGTGTGCCCAGAAGGGGTGGAGCCAGGCTGCACCTCTCCTAGACCCCATTTAAGGGCTGACTGCCACTGAGGAAGGATCTCTTCCTGGAGATTGCTCCTTGTGGAGGTTTTTTGTGAGCCTATAACACCGGTGAGCACCTTTCCTTTATATCTAACTATTCTTACCAGCCTAACTCATCTGTAGAATATCTGTATATTTATTTACCTTACATCTATATACTATAGAACATCTGTATACTTACTTACCTTGCACTTTAAAGGTAGGGGAATCCTGAATAAATTAATTAGTTCATTAGCACGACTAACATAGCCTGCAGTAGGGAGATGAGCCCTATCTTTGACTGACCAATTTAGGTCAGAGGCTGTAGCAGAGTCCAGTGATAAAATTATGTATAGAAGAGCATAGTGAAAATCCTGGGGTGCGGCTGCTTTGTGGAAGACCACCTAGCACCCAAGCTTGCACAACTTCACAATCAATTAATTATCTTGTCTGTGTGTGTGATTGGATTCCTGCACACCAAGTAACAAATCCATCTTTCACACAACAAGTTGGCTGGGGCATCAGAAGCCCAGCACAGCAAAAGTCCCCAAATTTACCTGCTTCCCTGCTGGGAAACAAGTAAGTATATGTTTTTAATCCAGCTACATGCCAATTGGTTTAGTAAAGCTAAATGGCAGCACAGCAGCCAATTCAATGGGCTGTACGCTGAGCTCCTGTGTGCCTTGTAGATCCGTGCATCTCTCACTTCATCAGGACTTTTCAGTCTAGATGAGGTGACTTTGATCTAGAGCATGTCTTGTTTCATGAACAGTTAAGTTATGTTGCTTTCCATTGCCCATGCTAGACAATTACCTCCTGTAAGAGAGCAGCTGAGTGCATGCTTGACTTTGATGCATGGATCTACAAGCAATAAGGGCAATAAGAGCACTGCTTGAAGAATTGTAGAATCATTAAGGTCAGAAAAGATCCAACCATCAGCCCATCACCACTCTGCCCACTGAACTACGTTCCTCAGAAGATGCATCTGGATTTAAAAAACTCTCTGTTTTAAAGTCTCTGTAACTCTAGAAACTTTTCTCCTTGGAGGAGAAAGGAGAAGAGAGGCTTTGCTTGCAAAGAAAAATGATGAACCTCCTGCCAAACAGCAGCCTCAGTTTGCACCTTGTAGCACCCTCATGAGATGTGCCAACTTGCTGAGCACAGAGGACCTCTGCCCCAGCAGAATGTTCCTTGCCTGCCTATCACTGACACAGCACAGAAAACAGACCCGTGATCACCATCTGTGCAGGTTCCTAAACCCAGCATCCCTCCCACACACCGAGCATCCCACTCATCCCGCTGTCAAGCTGCCTAACAACAGCACAACCCCATATGCCGATACTGCACCTCTTAGCGCAGCTCATCTGTGCCCCAGGGCAGGCGGTCCGCAGATCAAAGGCATCATCCTGAATCCCTTGCGCCTCCAGCCTCTTCTGCAGGAGCACCTTAGCATTAGGTATTCTGGACTGCTCTAGGAACTACAACAGCAAGTAAAGTCTTCACCTTTCTCTTTTCTGTTTCTTTCTTTCAAAGAAGTTTTCTGTTATTCTTTCCCACTTCAACCACAGATGTAGCAGTCATGGCTCAAGCAGGCTGGCGTGCTTCTGAAAGCATCCAGCTGCTTTTATTTCCCTTTGTAGGAAACCAATTGCAGGGCATGTAAGAGAGCTGCTTATACCCTCGCTGCTGTAATGTTGTCAAGCTGCAAGCGAATTTCTTCAGCTGGAGTTTTCGCTTCTTGGCAGGCACTGGTGATTAAGCTGTTGTTTGGAGAGATTTTCATTTCTTTTCAGAGAGCAATTGCTCCGTTGAAAGGGCTCTTTAAGTTTGTATGATGTATGTCATTCTCCGGCTGTATATGTTAAAGCCTCCTATCAAAGCCTGGAGGTGGCTGCCCCACAGTCATTCTGAATATACCTTCATTGAGACATTCAGTAAAACGCAGAAATTTCGGTGAGGCACTTAAACACTTGCTCAACTTTACATTTCCATTTGCTCAAGTGGTTTTCTGAGCAGAGCAACGTGCTGAATCAGGGCTGAAATGCCCTATCCTTTCAGCTTTACAGAGAGCTTCCAGCAGACTTCGGGGCAGACAGTCTGTTTTGCCAGACAGATGGAGACCCAGGCATGGCCAGAGACATGCATCAGACCTGTCTTAGCGTCTAGGTATTGCAAAGCTACTTCAGACCTAGACAAGCTTCCCATTTGCTATTACAGTACCTTTGGAAGCACACAAAGCGTGCCACATAGCACAACTGCATCTCTCGGGGGGCTGTGAGAAAGAAGGGGACAGACTCTTCAGCAGGGTCTGAGCACAAGAGGAAATGGTTTCCAAGTAAAAGAGCAGAGATTTACACTGGATATAAGGAAGAATTTGTTTACAGTAAGGATGCTGAGGCACTGCACAGGTTGCCCAAAGAGGTGGTGATGCCCCATCCCTGCAGACAGCCAAGGTCAGGCTGTTGGGGCTCTGAGCACTGATGGGGCTGTGGGTGTCCCTGTGCAATGCAGGGAATGGGACCTGATCACTTTTAAGGGTCCCTTCCAGCTCAAACAATTCTATGTTTCTAAAAGATCTGGGACTTCATCCTCTGGCAAACAGTCTCTGTGGCTCTCCAAAATCCAGGAGAAGGGGGAGGAAGGCACGAATAAATGGATGCTGGCCAAGGCAGAATTTAGAGCGGTGAAAATCTGTTGTGCAGGCAGGTCATCCTCCCACACAAGACCCATCAGGGGTTCAGATTCCTCCCATTTAGATCTGTCTCACAAGGGCCAGAAGAGAAATTCAGCCGAGCAGGTGAAAGCTGTGCTGCGCATTCGTGCTAATTTCTTATGCTGCTGTATTACATACAGCCAACCAGTCTCAGCACTAACAGTGCTATTTCAAAGCCTGTTGTTAGACATCTCCCTGGGGAAACCCAAGTGAGAAATCCAGTTCACCTTTTGCTCCATAGCAAGGTGCTCAGGATAGAGCATGGAGTTCCGGGGGGGGTTTTAAGGCATGGAGAACACTTGTTATCTTCACGTAGCCATTAGGGTTGGTGCCTGGAGCAGGACACAAGTGGTCATAGAATCACAGAATGGCCTGGGTTGGAAAGGACCACAATGATCATCTAGTTTCAACCCCCCTGTGGGTTGTTCTGTTTGTACAAGAGTTTTTGAAACCTGGGAGAGATGCTGAGGACAACACGACTGCCCCAAACAAGGGATAAGAACAATTTAAACAAGTGAACATCAGCCTCAAAGATTCATTTTTCTACACATTAATGATCTTCCCTGTTATTCGAGCCAAACACACATTGCAACAGCACAATGGGGATGCAGCAGGCTGAGAGAGAAGCATGGGTGAAACCCACACCTCTGTAACCAGGTCTGTGCATCAACCCATTCCAGACATCTCTGCTTAATTCTCCTGTAAGCAATTGGTCATACCGAACCACCAGAAACCAACACTACCCCTCAGCAGCAACGAGAGGGATTATCCAGCACCCTGTGTGCACGTAGGAGATGCCTGACTCTTATTAGAAGATTACAGTCATCCTAACTGGATAGTAAATACTATTTAACACTAACAGCATTCAGGGACTTTTCCTTGTTTATGAAGCTGCCAGGAGGAAAAGAGCATCGCCATTCACATCCATGCAGCAGCACCTATCTGTAGTACAGGTGCTGAGCTGCCACTGCTCCAGCATGCATTGTATGTGCACTGCCAGCTCTGTAACCAGTGCTTGGACATGAGCGTCTCTCATCATGCTCAATGGATTTCCAAGAGCAGCCTCACTGTGACAATAAATGCTCGGTGCTGGTGAACGCCAGATCCCAGGGATAATCCATCCCCTAATAGTGCAATGGGGAGTTTGGTGTATATTGTTCTCCCTGCACTCACATCCCAGCTTTAGGCAGATGCCACGTTCCCAGATGGCATTTTGGCTTAGACAACACGACATCAGAAAGCCAGAAGTCCCCAGAAACACACGTGAGCTCTCCAAACAACTAGGAAAAACAGATTTCCTTCTGCCCCAATAAGTTCCAACACATCCACCACCTCTGGGCTGGCCAGGGAACAATAATTACATCCTGACCTTCTCTTCTGTGTCTTTGTAGGAAGCAGGAAATTCAAAGACACAAAAAGGAGTGAAAAAATGCCAAGTGAATCATCCTGAATTCAGTGAGGGTATAGTTCTAGTTGAGATCCAATTTAGGGCAAACTTACATTTTATTTGAACTGTTCCTTTCTACTTACAAGCATATTAGAGGTTAGGCCCAGTCCACGCTCTTGTAATACCCATTGGACACTAATATTTGACAGTAGAAAATAGAAGAAACAGGAAAATCTCTTGCCATTAAGATCAAAAGAGAGTGAGCATACTCTTTGACATTTCTCCTTTCCTGCAAGGAGTCCCTGTTTTGCAAAGCAAATTCCACCATGTTATCCTTGAGCTCCTGCAGAGGAAAGATAAAAGGTGAAAATCTGGCACTTTGAAAGTCAACATCCAGCTTCCTACCAGCTTCAGGTGAGTCAGGTTTGAGCCGTGGTTTCCTGTAGGAGAAATGGGGCCACAAAGCTCCAAAGCAGGCTCCTCAGCTTCTTGACAGCTCAGTGTGCACCTCAACTGCAAAGGCACGACTGCACCTCCCAGAGGGTTACGTACCAGGTACATAGAGGGTTATGGACCAGGTAACTGCAAGAGGACCACAGCACAGAGCCCGAAAACCTTCCCAAACCACTGAGTATATAACCAAAGCACTGAGCCCCAACCAACCACAGCCATCAGGTCTACTCGAGCTATCTCATTTACAGTCATCCATAGTATCTCGGATGTAGTTTAAGTCTCTGTAGAGTAACTGGTGCCTCTACAGAGGACAGCAAGGCGTTTTACAGCAGGGAGTTTGTATGCAGGCACAAAACATCTCTGGTTTTTCACACTTTGCAGGGCAATCTGAGCTTCCCACAGTAATCAGGGTCAAGGGCAGGAGGGGGCTCACGATGGATGAGGAGGTCCTTGCGTGGGAAAAGCTGACAATCACTGCTATAGGAAGGAAACCAGGACTTATACTATCATCTGTGCCATGGGTGGCCAACCTTTTGGCTTGCCTGGGCCACATTAGGTGAATGGCAGTTGTATTGGGCTGCATACACAAAGGTCGCTCCAGAAGTAATGCCTCCTATTTACTTCCACGGAAAACTACAACTGGAACAAAGAGCACAATAACACTATTTGATAGAGCCAAATCTCAGCTACAAAACACTATTTTTCAACATAGTCACCACCGTTAGCTCTGCATTTTCACCAGCACTGAACGAGAGCCTACATGCTGCACTCGTAAAATACTGTACCAGCAGAGGTGGTGACCACTGTCACCACTGCTGAAATGCACCCCACCCACTGCCTCTGTGCTCACATCAACTGGTTGGCCTCCATAAATATTCAGCAAATGTCAGTGAATGCCAATGAGTGTCAATTTTTCCTCATGGAGGAATTTGATGACACACTTTTGCTCCATAGGCACTTCCAAATCGGACGCCATTCTGTCAGGCTGCCTCCCTGCTGCCCTATGTCACACAGAAACAGGAATATTGGTGGGAAGGTTCAGCCTCTGCTGCCATACCACCAGCACTCAGCCTCAGCTCACCTATCCTCCCACACCTCTGGCAAAAACCTGGAGGCACTGTGGAATTGTTCTCCCTCGGTGCTAACATCCCCAGGTTGTCAGCTGTGCTTCCAACAGGATAACAACTGCAGCATGATAATATTTAGCATATTAAAATACTTTATGAGCACTAATTAATACATGTACATAATGGTCCCAAGAGACACTCTGATCACTGGTTACCACTTATGAGCTCAACAATAGTTCTTTCAGTCACATGCAAAGCAGACAGTGCAGCTCCTGCTGTCCTACATCACTCCCATCACTGGTGTGATACTCCAGGTGAATGCTACTTACTTACTTACTTACTCTGGAACAGGTTGCCCAAGGAGGCTGTGGATGCCCCATCCCTGGAGGCATTCAAGGCCAGGCTGGATGTGGCTATGGGCAGCCTGGTCTGGTGGTTGGCGACCCTGCACATAGCAGGGGGTTGGAACTGGATGATCATTGTGGTCCTTTTCAACCCAGGCCATTCTGTGATTCTGTGATATGATTCTATGATTCTTACCACAGGAAGGCCCTGTCCTGATCAAAGCCCAGTGTCAGCACCACCAAAGCGGGACTCAGAATGGTGCATCAGCCTGTAGTGGCCAGAGCATCTTGAACAGCATTGCTGCTCACAGTGAGCTGGTGCTCTAAGGAGGTTTTCCCTAATTTCCCACTCCAAAAGATGCTCTGCCTCTACTTCAGAACACAAAAGGTACTTTCTTGTCTCCCGTCCTTTGCACACAGCGACCTCCCCAAATCACCTGTTGCTCCTCACGTCTTTTTGGGTATAAACAACACCGAGACAACAAATCTGCAGCCCACAGAAGCGCTCCTGTGGAGATACTGCTCTGGTGCTCTTGTGCTGCTGACTCAGGAAGGAGTTTTCCCCAGCTTACTCTTAACGCATTTCACCTGATTAGCGATTCAGTCTTTTTGCTTCGAGCATAAATCACCCTCCAGATAAAGCCTTGCTAGAAAGCTTTCTTTGGCCCCAATTAAAACGAAACTCTGTGGAAGTATAAACAGTGGATCAGCAAGGAAAAACTGGGCTGAGATTTGCGAGCCAGCATTCTCTCTGCCCTCCTAATTCCTCAATTTATCACGGGAGGAGTGGATACTGGCAAGGTAATTACTGACTGCAAAGCCTTGCCTTTGATGGCAAGGAATGTATGGAAGTTGCATCTGCACACCATGTGAAGTCATGAAGAAATGACTCAATAACCCTCACAAAGCAGCTCTCATTGGAACCTTTGGAAAGAGCTGAGCCAAGTCATCGGACTCGAGCCCAAGCTCCCTCTTTTCGTGAGCATCAGTTTACGTCAACCTTCAGACACAGCCCTCGTTGTTCTGTCCTGAAGCTGCTTTCAGGGCAGACAGCTCTGTCCCCTGGTAGTGTCAGTGCAGAAGTGGTAAAGCAGTCTCACCCTGCGACTGACCCCATCCTGACTGCAAAGACAGATACGAGCTCTTCGCGCCCCATAGCAGGAAGAGGAGCAGTAACAAAGCCCCATTCATGCAGCGCGATCGATCAATCACTGTTTTGCAAGGAGGAAAGGAATGGCCCATTAAGGAAGCAGCCGGTAACCTCAGCTTCCCCGTAATTGCACTCAGTCCTACGCTGCCTGGCGTCCCGGGGATTTCAGCCCCAAGGACGGACCCGAGGTGGGACCATCTGCTTTAACATCAAGAAGGAGGGTGTGCAACAACAAGGCAGCAAACCCACCCCAACCAAGCAAACCCAGCGTATGGCAGTGGTCAGATAAGGGCAGGGGGAAGGGAAGATCAGCCTTCCTCGGTTTCTGCTTGGTGGGAGAAGCACCAGCTTTGTTCCTTATTAATGCATAGTCACAGTTTACACAGACTGTATCTTGTAGTCTCACAGACCTTTGCAAATCTTAATTAAGCTACACGTTGAAAGTAGGTTCATAGCTCCGACGAGGATCCTGCACCTGGGGAATGCAGCTTTCCTTCAGGAGAGCTGGCAGAAAGATGCATTCCACCACTGCAAAACTGTCCTGGATGCAAGAGGCAACACCTCATGATAATCCAGTATGGCTGCAGTGGGAACCCAGCTGACTGCAGCTGAGATGTGGGACAGGTCAGAGCTGGAAGGACTCTTTGCACTGCTGTTAGCCACAGACACTCACTGCACTGCGTGTGCTGTCGTAGCTGCAGCAAGGTTTGGGCTTTTGCTTCTTTTTCCTTTTCTTTTATTTCAGTTTTCTTTTTTTTTGCTTCTCTTTTTGCTTCTTTTTGACAAGCCTAGAGTGGGCATGGGAGAAACCAAGATGAAAGCCAAGCAGCCAGAGAACAGCCAATGACTGAAGCTGTGAAAAACTTAAGGGTGCATCTTCTCCACCCACATCTTTTCTTGGCTGCTAACCTCCAAAAGGACAGCCAGCTCTTCAGTGAGCAGAGCAGCACGGGGATGGGGCTGAGGAAGAGGGGCAGAGCTGGCTGCAGGCACCAGATGTGGGAAGGCTGCAAAGTGGTTCATAGCACTGCACACACCACGCTGCAAGTAAACCATCCAGAGAGCCTCAAATCCGACAGAGACATGAACCCATCAAACATTGAAACCTAACCAGGGTTGGGGTCTCAGTCAAGGCCTGACATTGTACAGCAAATACATGCTGCATCTCATCCAGGCATCTATTTCCAATTAGATTAAGGGACATCTAAAACGATACTATAATAATTTTCAAAGCAACCCCCACAATCAATAGCCCAGTACTAAACTCTGCTTTTTGCATGTGGTACAAAAAGCAGTTTGGGAGAAAATGATCTAATACACCACATATTGATTAATCAATCCCAGCCGGGATGCTAATGGGCTTTTCTTACAACAGTTGGCAATAGAGGAAGGAGTGGGATTGTTGAATGAGAGTGGGAGAACCGGTTGTGTGATAAAGTTTCAGGGCAAGGGGAGGGCGTGCAATGGGGAAATGGGCCCTCATAGAGGTCACTTTAAGCAGGTAAAGACTTGGAAGAAACGGAGGAGCTGAGCTATGAATGGTAAAGGTGATAAATCAGATATATCAGCTTCAAGCACTGACGATTTGTACCTTGCAATTTACTGTGGTTGATATTAATAATACTTCCCTGTTGCTACAGAAACCCTCACAGGAAGGTCTGCAGAAGAGCCCAGCGTGGGTCTAAAGTCTATAATGAAGTAGATGGAATATTTTGTCGTCCTACCAGTTAGGGAAATGGTCTATTAATGCCTGCTATGGTTTATTTTCCACGCTGGCACTTCTGCCTAAGACGGGACGCGGTAATTCAGACCATCCGCGCATAGCTGTCAGACCATCCTTCCTTCCACAGTCAACAGAAAGAAGCAGCTGATGCAGTCATACACTGCTAAATCATCTCCATTCCTAAAGTGAGTTGAAAAGTGCTGCCTCCTTTGTGCCGCTGCACTGGATAAAGTCCTTTGCTGCCCTAGGAAATGGAAGTACAAAACACTCGGATCATCCTTCAGACCTGCGACGCCCACTCTGGAAATATGGGAAGAGCTTAACAAAGCATGAAGGTGGGGACAGCTCTGCAACAGGCATAAGGCCTCCATTGATTCTCATAGGCTCAAAAAGGACCCAAAAAAAAGGCGCAAAAGACAAACAAATTGACTTCTTTTCCTGCACAGCCATTTTCAAACTAGTGCAATGCATGCCAGCACCCAGGAGCCCTACAGCCCCAGCTGCAGACTCACATTGTAGAGGATGTCGGTCCATCCCTCCATGGTGATGCACTGGAAGACGGTGAGCACAGCAAAGAGGATGTTGTCAAAGTTGGTGATGCCGTAGTTGGGCCCCTGCCAGTACTCCCTGCACGTGGTCCCACTCTCGCATTGCCTGGCAGGAGGCTCCTCTCCGCAAGGAAAATCTCCCACCTCTTCACCTGTACAGGAGAACAGAGGCAGAAAAACTTACTGACCAAAGCCAGCCAAGCAGCTGGCACTGCTGGATCCTCCTTGCACCATCACATGAAACCTGGTTTGCATTTTATGATTCCTTGGTGCCACTCTGGGCATGTCAAAGATGTTACACTCGTGCAAGGATTCATATATCGCCATGCTTTGAGAGGCAGTTAAGTGGCAGAGCGGAGCAGAACTAACTCTGAACTGCCCACAGCTCGCCCCAGCGCTCAGCCACATCATACTCAGAATCATAACCATCTGGGTTAGAAAGATCTTCAGGATCCCCATGTCCAACCTGACCTACCGAGTCCCATCGCTAACCCGTGCCCGTTGGTGCCACCAATGAGAAGCACTATGAAAAAGAAATACCGCAGTAAAATACAATCAAAGGTTTGGAAATGGTTGCATACAAGAAGACGCCGTGAGATATGGATGCAGCTTCACACAGCATAGCTAATTGCTCAGCTCCAGTCTCATTGTAAGCTCCATGTTTCTGCCCCAAGGTCAGAGACAGCATCCAGCAGCAGGGATGGGGCTGCTCCACTGAGCTTTGGTTCAGGGAACGCAAAGGGGGAAGCAGTCTGCAATGGTTCAGGGCCACTGGGGATGGCCAGAATTGTCCCACGTCTTCCAGGGCCAGCTGTGAGTCATTGCAGCCCTCCAGAGACATCGTGAGCACCAGCAGAGAGCAGCTTGGAAAAATAAAGTGCTGGGTTTTCAAAGTAAATAAATACACCAAGCAACGTCCCTGCTCACACAGAGTTGCAATTCTGGAAATATTAAATGGTTTTAAAAGTGACACGTTATGGTGGTGGAGCAGCAAACTCCACAGAATCAAATTCACCAGGGGGAGGAAGCAAAATCAGCGCTAACAATAATTAGGAATAATCATTCCACAGAGCAAAGCCTGCAGGAGGAAAACAAACCCATCAGCGTGGCTGCAGGATGTGGACGTGTGTGCATGCGCAGCCTTTTCCTGTTGACTCAACACCTCAATGCGGGGCATCGCTCCCCAGCTCCCACCTGGGTCACTGCAGGCTTTGGGAAGGGGTTGGTGAGACAGGGCTGTGCAGAGAAACATCACACCTGGCTTTTGCTGACCGTCTGTGAGCTCTAACAGAGAATCTCTCTCTTTGGCCTTTTGCTGCTCTAAAAAAGCAATGAGCATAGTTATTCTTTTGGAAAGACATGGACAGACAGAGCAGGATTGGTCCCTACCCCCATAGCTGGGGTAAAGAGAGGAGGAAAGGGAGCACACCAGGGGAAAATGGGAAGTAAACGTGATGTCCCCTGTTTTTTAGAGCAGATTCAGAGTGTTTGGCCTGGGTGAGCTGCAGAGGACATCTGCTTAAAAACTACCCTGTGTCTGCAGAGCAAGACCGCGTGGAGGCTGCCAGGAGAGGAAAACAAGTCTGGCACCCACCAGACAATACACGGCTACTGATTTTTTTATCCATTTTTCATGCCCGGCTGAGTACTGACAGCCTCAAATGAACTTTTTGCCATATTTTGGTCCCCAGCATCCCTCTGTCATAGTCTGTTCCTGCAGGGCTACGTGGCTCGCAGGGCTACAGCAGCGTTGACTTCTGACACTTCCACTCTCTTCCCTCCACAACGACCTGAATTCATGACTGATAGCCCTCATCTGGTCCCCAGTCCCAGGAAAAAATCTATGGAGACTTCTCACTTTGAGGATTTGAGCAAGTCCTCATCCACCAATTTGCGAGCCTTTGACACGGGCATCTTTTTAACGAGGTTCACATTTGCATGCTGAAGTCAGCTTTCTGAGCCCGTGGTCTCAGGCCTGGGCTCGTTAATGCACCTCCTTGGAGCTGATGAGCACTTAGGGTTTAAAAGGCTGCGCTGACGGCATTGCGGGATGCTCTGCTGCTCCGCTCGGGGACTGCAGAGCCAGGAAGCCTCACTGCCTTTCCAGAAGCATCATTTCCTGCAAAGCGGTGGCATCGATCCCCATAACTCACCCTACAACGAGTGCATCAGGAGGGGAAAAGTAGGGTTCAGTGCCTGTAAGCAGAGCCGCTTTCTGCACCACAGAGATGCCAGGTGCTGCAGGGCAGAGATGTGACATGCAGCATTTTCTGGCTGCGCTCCCAATTCCTGGCTGGGGGTCACTCAGCAAGCAGCAGTCGCTTGCACACCATGGGGCACAGTGACAAAATCTGTTCTCAGCCCCCAGCTTGGCACTGAGACCTCTCAGTCATCGCTGATGTCAGGGTTGTTCGCAGAGAACGCAGTGCTGGGGTTTATTTTTCCATTCCAAGCTAACTAGTTTTCTGGGAGGAAATATGAGTATATCTGTATTATTTTGCCCACTGGCTGCAGCCACCCCAGCAGAGAACGAGCTGCAGAGCCCAGTGCTCCCAGCCTGCAAGCCGAGGGTGCAAGAACTCACCCACTTCATTCTAGGGCTGCAATGCAATGCATCTGAAAATGCTCCCCAGAACTCCTTCTTGTTACTCTTAATTGCTTTCTCCTTGCCATCTCAGCGAGAGCACTGCTGCTTCCTGCACCTCTGTGGTCACAGTTATTGGTATTCCTCTGCAGCCGTCGCAGTGAGCTGAGACCTCTTCTGCTTGGCACCAAACACACACGCAGCAAAACCATTTTCCTCTCCTACCAATCCAGCCCAAAAACGTATCTGATAGAGCGGTTGGACACCAGCACAGGCTGTGCAGGGGGGAGGTGGAGGTGTTCCAGCACTGTGGAGATGTGGCACTGAGGGACGTGGCTTAGTGGACAATGTTGGCAGTAGGTGGACGGTTGGGTTGGATGATCTTAGAGGTCTTTTCCAACCTCAGTGATTCTATGAAACTCCATCTCTTCTAGGAATCACTGTGTGCTGCTCACAAACAATCTCCAAACACCCCGCTGTCCTTTACAAGCCGTGTTCTGTTCTGTTAATGTTTCTTAGGAACATAAGCAAGAAAACAATTTCTCCCTCTTTTTGCTAAACTCTGTGTAAACTGAATATATTAAACTGTTCCCATGTTGTTTATTATAAATCCTTGTGAAGGATGCCCAGAGATTTGGCTGGGATGTTCTTTTATTACCATTTGAATGCACGTAATAAATCAATATGAAGACCTATTAGTGATAATCACTGAAAATACAAGACTATGCTTTAAAGACAGTCAATTATACCTTAAATTGCAATCTTTTGGAGACAGGAACAATATTTTCATCTGCGGATAGTCCAGATAATCAGCACCTATTAGTGCTATTATAGCAGGAATATTTAAAAATTACATGGGGGAAAAATGGCTTTTTTATTTTAATTGGAATGAGTTCAGTGAAGCTGAGCACCTGTTGCACTGCCAATGCTGCACGGTGCCTGCCCCTATCCACCTCATTCACCTTCATGAGTGCTCCCTGCCCTGCTCTGTTTGAAGGGCCTTTTTAACCTTTCTCCATCAGAGGGGCTCCTTGCATTTCATCTATTTACCTGCTTTCTTTTTTTTCTTTCAAATTTTTGGGGTTGCTCCCAACCTTTCCAATATTAGCAATGGCACTGAAGTCCTCTGACACCCATACAACTTGTCCAAGAGACCCTGCAAGGAAATTTCCCATTCGCAGCAGTTTGTAGAGCTAAACCCACTGAAAACAGAGACCAACAAGTTGAAATAAAAAGCTGCCCTTCAATGGGCTGCAAACATTGTAATTTGTTTCTGTATATCTATTATATGCCTCTCTGGGGGTGCCTGTGGCCACGGATGGACCCCTGGGCTGCCTGGTCTGGTGGGGGGCAACCAGCCCAAGGCAGGGCAGTTAGAACTGGATAATCCTTCAGGTCCCTTCTAACCCAACCATTCTATGATTCTATGATGACTGTGAAACAAATCTCCCATGAGAGGAGGCCCTAAACGCTTTCATATCACTCTTGTGTAGACTGACAGCAATCCACTAGCACCAAGAGCTGGTGTTGAAGTGGCAGGAGGATCCATCCCAGGGTGCATAGGGCGAACAAAAGTCTGTTTACTCGGTAGACATGGGAAAGGAAAAGCAATATAAGAGCAGGATGGGGAAAGGAATCTTATGGAGATGGAAAAGATGGAAATGGAGATGGAAAGCGTGGGATCTCAGAGTGCCACGAGATACACTGGGATGGCAGCAAAGCTCCAAACTCACCTGTCTCATTAGAGAAGCAGGTTTTGTGAAACTTCCCCATGTAGAACTCCAACCCGATGATGGCAAACATCACGATGGCGAAGAAGAGGAGCAGCCCAATCTGAAGCAGAGGCACCATCGCCTTCATGATGGACTTGAGGACGACCTGCAGACCTGCAGGGACAGGGAAATACAGGTCATCAGGGGGGGAAGGAAAACGAGGGCTGGAGCAGGGGGGTGAGGCAGGGGGCAGGGGGCATCTAAGGGACAGATGAGGACTGGCACACCATGCAGTGCTGCTTTCCTAGGGCGCTGTAAAGAAACCTTCACACACTCAATATTTCAGACACGCAACCAGGAAAGTTATCTTTTTCTGATCTCCTTTCTTCAGATCCCAGATTCAAAGGTCTCTTAAGCTTCAGAGACTTAAAAGGACTTTAAAAGGACAATCCCTGCAGTTGGTGGAGTCCCTGAATTCAGCTGGGGACCAAACCAGGCCCTTACAGCATCTCCCCTGACAGTGCTGGTGGCCTGAGGTCTGCTTCCACAAGACCAGCACAGAAGCAAAAGGAACAAAACCAGACTCAAACACTCTCCCAGGGCTCTCCATCTATAGCTTTTTCACAGGCACTAAAACTCATTTTCAATTAAAACCAGGGGAGATAAGGCTAGAGAGGCTGGCGAGATGGAGGTGTCAGATAACGTCATGCAGACGCACATAACAAAATAAATTCAACGATAACTGGCAGCTGAAAGCCACCTTGGTGGCCTGCTGTAAGGTGCTGAGAAGGAAGGGTCATCGCTGTCTCACCGCCTTGCACTGCTCAGCACTGCTGAGGGCACTCTGAGGGCATACAGGATTAAAAAAAAAGCATTAAGATCTGTTGGAGAGGAAAAACTACCTAGAGTGTAGAAGAAAAGCACGTAAGATGATTGCGTGAATGAGCCTTGACTTCTACACTTACCACAAGGGGAAAAAAATACACAGTGAGCACAGCTTTCACTAAATCAAATAATGCCGTATGGGAGAATATCGTTGCCCGGAGAGGTGGTGGTGCCCCGGCCATCCAGACACCCAAAGTCAGGCTGGACAGGGCTCTGAGCACCTGATGGAGCTGTGGGTGTCCCTGTTCATCACCAGGGGTTGGACCAGATGACTTTTAAAGGTCACTTCCAACTCAAGAGATTCTACGGTTATGATTGTGCAGGTCCAGGGCATGGCACCAGATGGGAGAGCGCATCTTACCCAGACAACGACACCCCAGGGGATCACAGCCCCTAGCAGGGACACCAGGGCCTGGTGTTCCTGTAAGCATTTATATCATTACTTGAGCCCTTTTCTTTTCCTCGACACTCAGTGAGCTGATACTTGTGTTGGCTGGAAGTAATTCAAGTTAAAATCCCCCGACTTGAGGCCCTTTTCCCCATAGCAGTCATCAGCAGAAGCAATATCTTTTATTGAAGTGACTGCAGTACATGGAGAAAGCAGACAACATTTCAGGTGCACAAGGCACATCCTGAGCTACCTGAATAAAAAATAAATCAGAAAATAAAATAAAACAAAAAATCAGCTTTTCCCCAAGCCTTATTTCTCCAGCATCCTTGGACACTGACAAGACAAACATACAGCATCTCCTTTTTAGGTATATGTTAGTAAGTAGTGCCTTTCCCAGAGCTAACCAAGGATCTGACCTATGTGGGCATTCAGACTGAAGCCCTGCCCATGAAAGGATGCTGATTTGGGGAAAATTTGCTGTTAGTGCGTAGCATAAACCTTTGCTTCATATCTACAGCACTGGCATTTTGAGCCTGAGATAGCAGCCAGCCAGAAGGCAAGGAGTTAATGCAGAGCAGAGCATCCCCTGAGCTAAGGGGTTTCCTTTCACTGGCTCTTGCTAGAGAGAAGACCTCACTGTTCCACATCCAGAAATGAAATACGCTCCTGACATCCAACTGTGCAGAGCAACTGGCAAACAAGGACAAAGAATCATGGAATCACAGCATCTCCAAGATTGGAAAAGACCTCCAAGAGCATCCATAACCATTCACCTCTCTCCAATATTTCCCACTAAACCATGTCCCTCAGTACGACATCTGAATGCTTCTTGAACACCTCCAGGGTCGGATACTCCACCACCTCCCTGGGCAGCCTGTTCCAGTGCCTGACCACTCTCTCAGAGAAGAAGTTTCTCCTGATTTCCAACCTGAATCTCCCCTGGCACAACTTGAGGCCATTCCTTCTTGTCCTATTAAAGAGCAGCAAGGAGCGGTGTTGGGGCTGGATGGTCTCAGGCTATAAACAAGGCATGATGCATCCTCATCAGACCCTTCACATCAGCATGTAAAATAGACCAAGTTGCCAATGAGAAGGTAAGACTAAGTCCTGTCTGTTCCTCGCCTTAGGATTTTTCCCTCTGTGAGTTGCTGGGCAGTCAGAAGTTCCAAGGTCAGGGCGAGGGGTCTGAAAGCTGTAAAATTCTGTTCTCGGAGCTTTGTATGTGAATTGAAACAATTCAAACCCAATGGGA
The DNA here is from genome assembly GCA_016647715.1 of Pavo muticus. NCBI lineage: Eukaryota > Metazoa > Chordata > Aves > Galliformes > Phasianidae > Pavo > Pavo muticus. The sequence continues at coordinate 8,358,307 of JACDJE010000064.1, forward strand.
AAGGGGTCCCAGGACAACACCCTGCCATGCACCAACAGAATTCAGGAGCACACTGCTACATCAGATGGCTGTACCAAAACTGGGACAGCAAAAACGTGGAGCCTTGAAGGCGTAGGGGAAGAACATACTGTTCATAAAAGCATGCTACACCCCAAAAGGCATAGAACCCATTTGGCTGTGAAGGTGACAGGTTCATGGCACTCACTTGGGATTCCCGACACCAGCTTCAGAGGCCGCAGCACGCGGACAGCTCGCAGGGTCCGCAGGTCGAAGTCGGTCCCAGCAGTTGCTAGAATCCTGGAGTTCAAGAAGAGAAGAGAAAGAGAAGGGAAAACGGGATTAAATGCAAATTCCTGTTTCCAAAGCGTGGATAGGCATTTTTCAGGCTGCTTCAGTTTTTATGCCTGTCATTAATTGGATCTGCTGAAAGCCAATGATTTGCGCGCTGCTCCTGAGCTTTACTCAGGCATAGGAAAGTCCACAACACCTACTTATTTATGAGGCTGTTTGCATTTAGAGTGAGTCTGGCTCTGGCCCTTACAGAACAGCACCCTGTTCTTGGAGAACACATGCCATTTTAAGACAGTAAGAGGGAAAGAACACCCTCAGCTGTGCTAGAAATTACCTGACTGAGCCTTTTGCAATAAATCCAGAGATCCCTCAGGTACCCATGCAAGGTGTTCCATAATATTTAAAGAAGTTTCTGGTTATACAGTTTATCTCTGCAAAATTAATTTTTGCTCAGAGAATCTTATTTGGGGAGAACATGCAGAGAGCAGGGCGCGTTTCCTCTGATGTGAGAAGAAATACAGATCCCCAGACCAAATGATTCTTCAAAATGGAGTTGTTTCAGAAAACAAAATGGCATTGGTGTTTCAGGGTGCAGAAAAGGAAGAGATATCAGAATAATAGAATCACAGAATCAGTAAGGCTGGAAAAGAACTCTAAGATCATCTAGTCCAGCTGTCCATCCATCACCAACATTACCCAGTAAGCCATGCCCCTTGGTACCACATCTACAGGTTTCTGGGACACCTCCAGTGACAGTGACTCCCCCGCCTCCAGGGCAGCCTGTGGCAATGCATCACCACTCTTTTAGAAGAGAAATTCTTCCTAACATCCAACCTGAACCTCCCCTGATGCAGCTTGAGGCCGTTTCCTCTCAGCAGAGAAGATCTCCTGTGATCCAGGGTGGGGAGCTGGAAGGAGGTTGCCAAACATGGGCATCCAAGCAGGAAGCAAGCACTCAGACATAGCAGTATTGGGTCACAGAATCAATATAATCGTTTGAGTTGGAAGGAACGCTTAAAGGTCATTTGGTCCGACTCCCTGCAATGAACAGGGACATCTACAGCTTGACTGGGTGCTTGGAGCCCATCCAGCCTGACCTTGGATGTCTCCAAGGATGGGGCATCCACCATCTCTCTGGGCAACCTGTGCCAGTGCTTCAGTACTCTCACTGTAAAAAACCTCTTCCTTACACCCAAGCTCAATCTCCTTCAGTCTGAAATCATTTCCCATTGTCCATTTCTCTCGCAGCAACACACAGAAACGCTCTGAGAGGTGTAGAGCACCCACAACGTGCACCCAAGATCAGCCTCCACCTGCCCAGGAGCCATTTTGCTCAGTGCCTGATAAGGTGTAGCTGAGCTCTCAGCCAAGTGGCCAGCTGCCATAAAAACGCAAAGAAAATCAGAGCTATTCAGAAGGAGACACGTAGTTTTACTATGTAGTATGTATTATTCAGGATGTCTGGCAAAGTGGGCCACAGAAGACATGGCCATGGAGGATGGGGCTGTGCTCACAGTTTCCAGAATAAAAGCCCTGTCCTTGACTTACTGACTGACTTAGTGCTGCTGCCAAGTGTGGGCCAGGGAAGAGCAGGCTCAGCATTGCTGTGCAGAAAGGGCCAGACTCAATCAGCAGGAGGTGCTGGAGATCAGGAAAAAGCATGCTGAGATGCTGGATGGCAACAGAGGCAGCAGCAAGCCAGAACCTGAGGAGCAGAGTACCTGTTCTATAGGACACCTGCTCCTACATTTCCACGACCTGAAAATTCGTGTTACATCAGCTCTATTGGTGCGATTTGAGCAGAAGCAACAGGAGATGATTTAAAACAAGGGCTATCATATTCAGAGACTTCAATTTTACTTTCTGCACTCACACCAATGATTTTGCTCCTCTTTTCCCTTCCTTCCATCCTCACAACATAATTGCTGGCTTATAAACCTCAGCAGCCAGGGAACTGTGCACACTTCATGCTGAAAGATAATCTTCAACATCCACCTCAGGTGTTGCTGCTAAAGGCACAATTAGTCTCCAGCGAGCTAAGATGGATTTGTGCTGTCATCAGGCAGGTTTGTGCCATGGGCTGAGTGGGGGGGGATACTCTGTATGTTCATTAATTTGTTTCTGAGCTCATCAAGGACAAAACAGGAGTGACTGTGGGACACCATGAAACAGTCCCAGGGCATCAATGGCTGAAGGTCTTCATTCTAGTCCTGTCTTCTTCAGTGGTTTTGGTATTAAAAAAAAAACAACCTGTGGCAACCTTCCCTAGTCAAAAACCCTAATTATTCATTAATTCCCACATCACTAATGCTGTAATTCCCTAGCTAAATAATATAGGGCACTCTACACTGCACCATCTCCTGTAGTTGGAGAGCTGGTCCATGGATCATGTCAAATCTCAGTCTAATCTTGGGACCTGCCCATGCCTACATGGCTGAGCTGTAGCTGCCAACTCTGTTCATGAATCAGCCACACTGAAAAGCCATAAAACCCCAGACAGATTTTGTCTAGAGAGAGAAATACACAGCAGCAAGCTAAACAATGCCACTTTCAGTGGAAGAAATGGATGAACAAGGGTATGAAGTGGTAAAATAGGCAACAGCTCTGGGTCTAAAAGTCCCCATTTGAGACTTGCAGGTAAGTGAGGCAGATGGTGAGAAAGCCCAGGTGGGTGTCCAGCCTTGAGCAATGCATTTTGCACAAGGAGGGCCAGGTGCTGCAGCCTTGCAGGCTGTGCAAATAGTGGCTCTGGGAAAGGGGCAGGTAGGATCTGGGACAGACTGCAACAACACGACTCATCCTGGCCTGGGGCTCCTGAGACATTTCCAGAACTGCTTTACACTGACAAAAGGCTGTTTATACCAGCAGTCACTTCTTGCCAGGTCCCCTCTTGCAGCCTGGAAGGTGGGAGCAATTGGAAACCATTGCTGGCACAGGCAGGTGGGGAGGGTCTGCTCCACACCAAAGCCCGAGGGTTCGCATCTCTTCCAAAACACACTGTAGCCTTTGCATTTCTCTGTTTGAGTGCAACAATTCCTCTGGGCCATTTGCCTTTTGTACAGGCCGGCCATCAGACCTTTCTTCCTCATATGCTACTGCAGCTCTAGGGATCTGGGCACACATCCTGCTAGCTCAGCAGTGCTCAGGGCTGCTGCACGCTGCTCCTCACTTAGATGCTAACTAGGCTACATACAGCGCTCTGTACCACCACCTCCACGCTAACAAGCTCTGACATCTGCTCCCAGACACAAAGGCCAAATCTGTGATAAATGCCCGATATCTTTTGTTCAAAGAAAGCCTGGAATCAATTATAAAAAGAACTCATTCCTCTGGGTATAAAAGGATGCAAGGAACAGAGGGGAAGTGTCCTTCCTGAACATTATGCTAACATAAATAATTAGCAATCCGCTTCTGGAAGTACCTGGGAGCTCAGTATTTCTATGCACTGGTTCCACAAGACACATTACCACGCGATGCTGCACATTTCAGAGCTGCCCGATATCACTGCTATCTCCTGTTATCACTGTCCATAAATCACATTGGAGGCCACAAGAGACGCTCACCAAAGAACTGGGGCTGGCTGCGAGTCCAGCAGATTCGGCGTGTCTGCTTGCAAGCAGATAACACAAAGCTACAGCAAACAGCAGCAAGATAAAGAACAGAACTATTAACACTTCCGAGCAGGTGTCTCTGCTGGACAACACCGGTGCCAGAGCAGGTTCTGCTAGGGGAGAAATCACTGGCATAAACACGGGCATTTTTTAATGCAATCTTTTCATTTACTATAAGCTCTAGTCCTAGAAAGTAAGTGGAAAGAGCAATTTTTTAAAAAAAAATAAAAAAAAAAAAAACCCATTCATAAGAACTGAGTCAAACTCTTCAGTGGGATTAGGAGAGAGATTAAATACTGATGAGACAGCTTTCCTGGAGGGAAAAGGAAGAAAGGAAAAAGATCCAGTTTGCCAGCAGCACAGAAGCCACCTTGTGAAGAGAAATGGCAACCACCAAATCATACCCATGGAATCAACCCCACCTAACACAGACACCTTGGCAGCACTGGCTCCAAAATATGGGGCCACAGTGATTTCCAGGTCCTTCACCAACACCGAAACCAATGGGAAGAAGGAGGAGTGGGCTTGTCCTCCCTACCCGTGGCTTGAAGGAGCCAATACTGATGGCTTTCAGCTGTGGTGGCTATTCAGAAATACTGGCCAACCAGTTTAAAGATGCTTCCCCTTTCTATGGGAGGCCCGTGGCTGATTGCCATCTCTGTCTGTGGTCTTCCCCTTGCATTTCTGTCTGATTTCTCCCCCACGAGGCAGAGACAGACCCTAACCCCATGGCAGCTGACACCACCACCAGGATCACTGCCACAGTGCTTGCAGTAGATGGGTGCCTCAGAGCTGGAGAACCCACAAGCTACCATCTATAAACGCTTGACAAATATACAGCTAAAGTTTGTTGGAAAGAAATATATATGCATTTTGAAATGATAGATCCTATCCAAAAGTTTCATTGCCTTAAGAAAAAGAAAGTCCTTTCGATTCATATTAAACAGACAGGCCTTTTATTGGGTGTGTTTCCTTCAGCAACACAAGCAGAGCATTAAAACTGTACAAAACTATACATTCTCCATTTCTTCTTTTCCCTGCACTGCTTCCCGTGGCAGGCAGCGCTGATGACTGCTTTCCCCAACAACTGAAGTGTTTCAGCCCAAACCAGCACACACAGCACGCTTCTGGCTCAGGCTGGCAGGACTGCCAAGGTTTGGGAATGGCAGCAGAGCACCAAGCAGTGGGGGATAACCATCAGTCTTGCCATGAACCTGCTGAGCCTTTGAATGAATGCTCTTTGTTTGGAAACACGAAAGGCTCCGATGTCCGTCCTGCACAGCAAATGGCTCTGCTCTGACTCAGGCACCAGCCCACTATCATCACATTCCTGGACTGATTACTTCAGATGCTGTAGTAGCAATTTGGAAGGGAATCAGCCTTATTTGGGGTCAGAATCAGGCCAAAGGACTCCTGGCTTTCTAGGTTATAGGCTCTAAACTAAAGGAGCATTGAAACATGTAAACACCAGCCAGTCCAGTGTGAGAAGCATACAGTCGTGAAATACCCACAGATCCACAAGGAGTCACAAAGTACTCCTTCCCAGGTGTCAGGAAAATTAACATAAGCTTCATCCACAGGAAAATGAAAAGCCGTGACAACTGATTGAAACTGGCTGTAACATCCACAGGTGCCATAAAAGCTTATTACCCAGCAAATCTGATTCCTATCATATTTCATATGACGTTACAGCATTATAATCCTATCAGCTCTGTGGCACTCTCCAACAAGCAAATCCTGCTGCTCTGGTCTCCAGACTGCACAACCTCTGTGTTTGCCACTGGACCACTTTTCCTGACCCTGGAAGGAGCAGATGCCTGCAGTTATGGAGGAAAATCAAACATCTCCATCACTGAGCTGAACACTCAAGCAGCACCTCTTCCCCAGCCTTCCTTTAGAGCTCACAACCCGAGCTGCAGTACAAGCCAAAATGAGATCGTGGGTCCCACTGCCAGCCCCGCTTCTCCCAGCTGCAGCATAAAGCTGCATGCAGGCGGGGCTGAGAGCTGCTGGAAAGATGCCCTCTTTCACTCCATTTGATTTCACGGTGCGTAAGCTTTATCTTGACTACCAATGACACACAGTCAACACCAGGTCGGAGCCGATAAGTAGATGTGGCATGCTAATTGCACTGATTAATTCATGGCATGAACAGGTCCCACTGTTGGCTCCACCGCTCCACACTGGTGACGTCCCCACCAGCTGTTCCCAGGCCTTTCCATATGGAAGGACTCTGCTTGCCAGCTCTCTACCTCATAGGATGGCCAACACCAATCTCAGCATCCAAATACCTGCACGTCTAAGCTTACTCCTTCCCTTCAAAGCACACCTACAACAGCGTATAAAACATCCCAACTCTTTCCTTTGTAGGCGTCACTGAATTTGCCACCAGCCTCCAGCATACAGAATGCAGCCTGGAAATCAGTGCAACCTCTTTGCATGGCAGACATGCTCTGGAGTCCTAGGAAGAGACACAGCAAAATGAGAGCACTCCCCTCCCTGAACCACCTGCAACCTATTTTCCCGACTGTAATTCCTGCACCAGGCTCCAGGGAGATAAAAGGGAGAGGAGCATCTGTAGGCACACACTCCTCTGCTGTAGTGAGACAGTCAGCAGCCAAGCAGCGTGCAGCACTCAAACAACAAGAATGAGGTTTTGCAGAGCACAGGGCTGATGGCTTGGCGTCTGCCCAGGATGAAGGGAGATATTCTGGTTACAACGATGCAATTACTCAAATAAGTCCTTGTTGCTTCTAAGCAGGAAAGACATCAACACACCATGGCACGTAGTATAAAAGGAGGCTCATTTGCTGTAAGCCATGGCAGCTGGCAGGAAAATGCATGTGTCCAAATCATTTTACTGAGCATACACTGGGAAATCTGAGCACAGAGGAGTTAAAGCCAGCCTGCACTTCATCGTGGCTGGAAAGTAGGTCATACCTTGAGTCTTGCTAAATTAACATTACAAAGGAGAGATGACTGCTTTCTGTCCTTGGAAATGGGCATCCGAGAATTTTGTTCCTGGCAGCAGAGGAGGAGGAGAGCAGGAACTGGGAGCCCAGAGCACTTTCCTGGCATCCCACAGTCTTTTGGGTATGGGCAGGAAAACAGAGGGGGTTAGCTTAGTAACTCACAATCATAGAATCATAGGGAGGTTGGGTTGGAGCAGACCTTAAAGACCACCCAGTTCCAACCTCCTGCCGCAGGCAGGATTGCCAGCCACCAGGTCAAGATTCTTAAACAGGAGAGGGAGGGAAATGTCAGATTCAACAAAACGTTCAAAGTGTTTTTACTTTATGTCAGAGAAGGAAAAAAATAAAAAAGGAAGCAGTGAAACACCATTTGGGATCATTTGTTCCACATGTCAAATTCTAAAATGAACTATTCTGACTTCTAATGTGTTTTCCTTTTTAGCAAAAGCAATTCATGTCAAGCCTACAAATATTTTTGACTTGATTTAAAGCTGCCACTTGCCTGAAAAAAAAACAAGAAACACAAAACCTCAAATCCTGTATGCATGAAAGATATCTCCCCAACTAGATGCTAGATTTCAGTAAGTCAGGAGGAGCGTGACTGTGCTCTCTACTGGGCAAAGGGCAGAGGACAGCTGGTAGGTGGATGGGGGATGTGTTTTTCTGCCAGGTGGGCTAGCAGGGCAGCAAGGACACTGCAGGAGGGAAGAGGTCTGAGTCACTAAAAGCACATCTCAGCCCTCCATCGTCACAGGGCCCACCCAGCCTCCTTGCCAGGCTGCCCTGGGAGCAGTGACAAAACCTGCATTGTTTGGAACCAGAGCCACAACACCCTCTGCATTTGGCCAGTCCCCAGTGATAGCTGTTCAGGAGCTGAGCAGAAAATGTCATCACTGTCAAATTACACCGGTGTTGGGGGAAGGGGGAAGGAAAAAAGAAAAACACATACACAAAACCAGCCAACAGTGAAAGGTTCAGAACAGAGCTCAGCCTTCTCTCCTGGTGCAAGCAGAAGAGAAACGGAGAGCAACATCATTGAGGGGCAGGTGCAAAGGAGAAGGAAAATGTTTGGCAGTGCTGTGCACACCAGTCAGGATGAAAAGGAGACTCTTGTATCATTACTGTCTTTTGGGCCTGTTTGCACAGCTGGATTTTCTTCCCAAAGAGATCCTGCTAAGCCGTGCACTGGTTTCTAGAGGGCGTGCATGGAGGGAAGACCTTCCTCTGCATCCATGCGCTCCACCTTCTCATCAACCAGTGATCATCACCCTCCCTGAACTGATCCACTTCAGAACACAATGCCAGGAAGCAGCACAAGGAGGTGGCTGATCTTTGGAGCTAGAGCCATCTTTCTCCTCTCTGCTCTGCCAAGGCACAGTCCTGAATTCCTAAACATTAACAAGTGTTAATGCAGCGCTTTGCCACTGCACCACTGCAAGCTGTAAAGTGGCAAAAATGGATCAGCATCAGCATCTGTGCATGGATATACTCATGCATTTGGCCAACCAGAGATACAAAACAGCACACGAGTTGAACAGAGCCATGCTAGCAAGAGAGCTTGACCAGAACCTCAAAAACATTCTTTTTTTTTTCCCCTACAGTAGCAAAAAGCTGTCAAACAACAAGCCACCAGTATGTCATTGCCCCTTGCCTGCCTGTAGCCTAGTTGTATTGCTCCTTCCAGAACAAGCGTGCTATGCCCAAGGAGAAACACTCAAGTCAGGCTGCTACTTGTATATCATGACAGACGACCACTGAGATATAACTCGATATGCCAATCAAGCATCAAATGGGGTTAGTGGGTGAGCACCCACCACTGCTTGGTACTTCCTTATGTCTCCTCTAGCAGCTGGGAAGGTCTTCTATGGGGACACAGCCTGGGTCCATCTGCATGCCTGGATCAAGCTAATTTAATGACCTGGCTTTGGCACTGTGCTCATGACTTCTAGTTTAAGTCCACTGCAAGCAGATGAGACGTTGAGCATTTAGTTCACTAGCTAGTTCACTAGTTCTTTTAGCTCATTACTTAAAGAGTGGACAGGAGCCAACATTGAACTCAAGAGTGGTTGGAAAGCACACGGTTGTGTCATTATTCCCTAGATACATGTCGAATGCCCCAGGCTGCTGCTCATGTTACACCATCACATCACACCCCAAAGAGTGTGCCAGCTCCCTCCTCGCCTGTGCCTTCCCAGACATCTTAGCTTGAATCGATGCTGGAGCTGAATTCAGCCAGACTACAACTCAAATGCTCCTCATGCATTTCACATCCAAATCTCCTTGCTCAGAGCTGAAGCCTGATCAGCGTTCACACTCCAGAAATAAGTAGTCAGGCCCCAAACCCACAAAGCTAGATCGACAATTACTAGACCCTTTCAAGAATACTAATTATATTAGGGCTATTTGCATTGACTCCACAGGTTTTGCAGGCAGCTGGGGTCATGTTTTCAAGCTTTAATCTACCAGACACAAAAAATACTCGCTTTCAAATGAAATCTCCTCTGTCATAGAGGTCTTGAAGATGAGGATTAAAGTAAGGCAACTGATACCAAAAGACTTGTAAGGTAATATCCCTTCCCTACTGCACACCTGATTGCCACTTCCAAAAGATACTGGCTTCCCTCTTTCATAGAATTCTTTTCCTTAATTATTATTATTTTCTGTTTTGGCCTGAACTATCACAGCAAATATGTAATGTTGTTCTAAGGAAAACACAGTTTGCCAAGACATCTAAAATATTGTGTATTCCCTCCATCTGCTTCTCCTAAATAAACCCGGGGCCTTATCTAATGTAACGAGTAGATGTTGGCAATAATTGCATAGCCATCTGCACCGTGCTTTAAACCTGTTGCAAGCTGGGCTGTGGACATGAGAAAATCAGAATTTATTCCTTCCATACTGCAAACAGAAATTGTAACTTCCCCCCTTCTGTTTTTTAGGATAATTTCACTGCATCAGCTCATCTGCTTGGTGCTTGGGGAACTGTAATTCAGGACTGTGACAGATAAAATCCCTCTTTTCCCTATCTTGCATAGATAAAGCTCAAGATTTGAATCTGGTGAAGGTCGGAACAGTCCCAGGTGAGTACTGCCTGTAGCAGAGCAGCCTTGAAGAGCAGGTTCTGCACAGCATGGTGCAACCACGACACAGTATATTTCAGCAGTGACTGCACAACAGCAGTGCTCTGCCTGTACCTGAGCCCTGCTGGGAAGGACCAATGCAGAGGAGAGTTTCCCAGAAACCTTCGTGCCTGATTAGAAGTCTCTTCTGGCTGCACTCCGCTGCTTGCACCATTGCATGCAGGGCTCCATTACCCAAATTTACTGAGGAATTACTTGTTATCATCCCAACTCAAACTGAGCCTGTATCAGTTGTAAAGTATAGTTGGGCCTTTTTTAACCTTGTTCCTCTGCTAAGTGTGAGATATCACAGCACTCTTCACAGATAATGCCACAGAAATAGGGATTTCCTAGCAAGAGCAGCTGCTGGGTCAAGCTGCAGGGTCAGTCTCACCTCAAGAGTTGGACATACACTACTCAAACACAAGCCAGGTCCCAAGACCTTATGTATAAGGAGGACAGATATGAAATCCCATCAGCCTTCCTAGACACTGAACAAAGTTCTGGGAACAAGGAGATACAACACCATTTTGGATGTGCTCTATCCTGACATCAAGCACGGTCTCAGCTCTATCACCTCTCTCACTTGACCATGGGAAGGGGTCTGGTTGGCATGTCTGTGCCCAGGGTTGGGAGCCTGCAGGACCACAGCGAGCAGCAAGAAGAGGACGCCTGACTGGATTCACCCTCTGTAGAGCACGAGCAATGGCGTCTAGGAGAGGAGCACTCATCTACTTTACTCAAGAGTGAAACACACGAAGGTCCTTGGATAGAAAGAGCTGGGGTGAAGACCACTTGCTGCCAATGAAATCTAATCACCTCGATACACCAGGTATGCGCTGGCCTGGTGCCAAGGTTTTTCAGAGAAGACAGCATAGCTCCTGCCATCCTCTGCGTGCAACGACTGCAGGAACCCCCACCAATGCCAACACATGCCATGCCTACCACCACAGTCCCTACGAGCCCTTCTTTGCACCTCCTCCACCCCACACTGCAATTGCCCGCTCTCTCCCCACTCTCCCTCCATTTTTCACCCACCACAACATGACAATCCACTGCCTGAGACCAACATAACTGCACCAAGGGTCAGCAGTGCGGATTGGCATTGCCAGGTCGCACCGAGCTGAGCCTGCCGACCTCGGAGGCCGGAGCAATGTCACCGATGCAGAAAAGCGACATCTTTATATCAGGAGAGGGGAATGTGTTTAAATTAATTGGCAGTTCAGATAACGGAGGCTTTCGCTCTCCACTGGGCTGTTAAGAACGCTGGAATTGCTGCAGATAAAAGCCTAGCAGTATTTTCATCATGAGCTCAATGTCTCTGGACTGTATAATCCCGCCGTTAAAAAATATATGCTCTGGGCTGAAACTTGACATAGAAGGTCCCTGTGCAGCAGCAAACATTTGTGTTTTCCAAATTTCCAGGGCAGTCCCCTTGGGCCCATCGGGTAGCTACAAGCCAGCAGAGATGGAAGCTGCAGTTTTCCAGATGAGGCTGTGCTGGCACAAAGCTTTGCAGATTTGGGGTTTCATTTCACTGCACTGACCACGCAGGCGAGTTTGCCTGCAGCTAATGAAATACAAGCAGGACCGGGTGCTCATCGGCACTACTGATTTGCTGCAGCAAGTTCCCCCATGACATAAAGGCAGATCTGAATTATGGGGTAGGAGAGAGAGATCTGTGGGGGATTTCTCAGCTGCAGAAGAGGCAAGAAGCATCCTGCAACCCACAGCAGCTTTCTGACAAGGCGGTGCATGAGAATATAGCACGGAGGACTTTGGGATGAGGGCCAAAAGCATCAAAAGCTTTTTGTTGATACAGCCTATTGCTGTGAAATGGTCCAGAAATCCCTCCTAGCTTCTCAGCACCAGAGTTAAGTGTCTAGTTAGGAGCTAAATCACCTCTGCAGCCAATGGAGAAGAGTGTAAGTAGCAAAAAGGAAACCAAAAGCAGCACTGGCAATTTCTGGCATCCAAAATGCATGGGTCAAGTTCACCGAGGAGTAGCGAGAGAGGCTTTAACACCTGACCTGAGTTTAATCACCGAGTGAGCAAGGCGAGACAAGTCACTGCTTCATCTCATGCTTCTATTTTCTCTATATAACACACCTCTTGTGCATTTTTAGGAAGGGGAATGCTGCCCGTTTGACTGGGTCCCGACCCTTATCTCTGCCTATTGCTCTCCCAGAACATCTCTCTTGCTCACAGCACCCACTACCATTACAACACCCAACTCATTGCTCTCCGATTACCAAAACCCCCAGAAAAGAAGGTGTGAGGTTGCATCCAGCACTGAGGCAACAAAAGCCCTCCAAGCACATTTCCAGCCAGCCAGCATCAGCTAATGGAGTTTGCACAGAGCAGACCGTCGTCTAGACAGCGTTAAGCTCCAACTGGGGAAGGTGCGGGAGGACGCAGCGTGGTTTCCAGAGTAAGCATTTCTGACATTTGCTTAGTCATCCCCTTCCCTCCTGGTTGGTGTCTGAGTGATTCCTGGCTCCAGTAGCCCTGGAAACCACGGGAAGAGGCAGCTCCAGATGCACATGTGGCAGCTCCAGGTGTGGACTGCCACTATGAGGTGTTGCTAGTGGGGATGTGGGACTTGTCACCCCTGCCTAAATCCTTGCTGCCACCCATGGGACTCTGCAGATGAGCTTTGGATAGGGACAAGGTCAATTTGAAAGAGCTCTGGAAACTTTTATCCATCTTTTGGCTTAGGAATGTGACAACAAAGCAGGGCTGGGAGATGTGGCACTCTTCAGCTCCAGCAAAGAAATGGTAATTAAGATGTTTCAGCTAAGATCTGGATGAGATAGCAATCAGAAGCCATTCTCCCCACATCCCTCCTGAAGGAGCCGCTTACTGTTTTAGACCCCACACAGCATAATGATTAAGCACACTGGCACAGAAGGAGACATTCCAACATGGACCTAAGCCTCACAAACGGTCCGGATCAGTCCATACAGCAAAACGAAATAACCCAACACTGGGTCTCCATGGCACCCCAGCTGGGAAATCCCATCCATCACACCTTGGACTTCTGCCTCTTTCCACCACCCTACAAGCAGGAGCAGCTGCATGCTGAGAGCAGAGGATGACAGGCATCCATGGCAGGTCTGGGAGGACACCAACAGAGATAGAAGGACCCTAAAAAATTCAAGCCCTACTTCAATCAGTGTCCATAGCTTGTTTTGGGACCTGATTTCATTTCCTTCTGCCCTGATTCTGCTTTTTCTCCAGCTTCACTGGAGCAGTCCACAGCTCTGTCCACCACCAACAGCTCTGAAGAGCTCCAGCACAGCGTCATTACCATCTTATTCTTAGCACCACCTCAATTAAGAAACAGCAGAAGAATGTACAAAACACTGCGTTGTGTAACTCCTACATTAAGAGCAGCCACAGCAAAGTGCAAATAGGTGGCATCTCTGAGGTAATAACTCAAGCAAATCAAGAGGTGTTGTTGGTTCTTAGAAAAAGCACTCAGAAAAGAGGGCTTTTAGGCTGAAAAATACCCTTTTTCCACCCAAAATAAATAAATAAAAAAAAAGTATGCTGTTAGAGAAACATCAATTTCAGTTTTCCAGAGGGAAATAACAAACCATTTTGATTTCATTTTGTCTTCAAATATGACTTCAAATCTTATTTTTATTTGGTTGTTTCTAACTGCAATGATATTGTAAAGCTGGCTGAAAGTAGGCATTTCCACTTAAAATCAGGTTGAACTCTCCCAGGGGAAGCTCTACATTTTGAAAGAAAACTTTGGGAACCAGGAATTTTCCTCTGATATTTCTCATTGGGGAAAAGCCTGAATTTCTCAGCATCCATCCTGCAAGGCTGGAGAAAGGCAGCCCTCACCTGAAGCCGCTCATACTGCCTTCCCATTGGGATGTGGTGAGATTTTAAGCATCTGGGATGGAAGCAGACATTGGGTGTGAATGCAATTTTGGGACGAGGAAAAGCTTGCTTCAGAAGGAACAAGCACGGCAAAGACACATCCTCCTTCTGGAAGGCAAGACCATGCAGGACACAGATCTCCAAGAAAGTTTCCAGCAGAAGAGGATAAGCGAGGCTGTGGGAGGAGGAAAAAAGCAAGGGAGCAAAGAGAGGGGCTGGAGAATGCCAAGCAACATCAATTTGCTTGGGTTTGCCAAGAGCGCAGGTGGAGCTGGAGTGATAAAGTTTGCATCTGGATTTTGCAGATGACTAAATTTACAGGCTGAGGTAGAGTCAGAGTTTGGCATTTTATCTCAGGTCCCACACTGCTGCAAAAACTAAAGGAGCATTTCAGCCTGAAATTTCCCAAAATCAGCCATGGAGATGCTTGGATGCAATCAGCATGCATCTCCCCGGGGCACACAGGTGCCCCCTTCCCATTTATTCAGCTTGCATCAGAAAGGAGACCAGAGCTCTGCTCACTGCCAGCAAACAGCTTTTTCACCGTGATCTGAGAGCAGAGGCAAAGACATACAAGTCTAATCCTAACTTCTGTACCTCTTGTAGTACCTGAGACAACCCAGTTTGGTTGCACCAAAGAGTTCAGCTCCCGCTGTGTCCCTTTCCCTGGCCCAGCTGCAGGAGGGAAGTCGTCTTCCTCTTTTCATTTTGCTCTCTTGTTCCAACTTTCTCCCTTGTTACACGAATGAGACAGCAGAATTTTAATGCTTCTTATGTTCTGTGAAAGGTAGCAGTGAGCAGTACCACTCTGACCTTTTCAGCACTTTGCCATCTCATTGGTTGTCCAGAACCACTCTTCCCTCTTGTGCACATCAGGGATGGAGGGGAGTAGAACAGCAACACAGAAGACTGAAAAAATACCTTTTCTATAGGGTTAATCCATTCTATAGAAGCAGCTCAGCTTCCAGTAGAGAGTATGGGAAGCAGGAGGCTGACACCAGTCTCTGTTACGTGTCCCCATAGCAAGCTATGGGCACGTCAGCAGGGCACAACAGCCTCAGTGGGGAAATTGCTTTGGATCAATCAGAGCAGACCCTCTCTGTGCTGCAGATCCAGAGCCCAATTCACATCAGCCACAGATGAGGCTACCTCCAAACACAACCTCTCCTCCAGAATGCTGCACCTTCCTTGGAGGAAACATCTTGGAGCTGCTTCAACAGCCCAAAGGGCTCCTCCTCCTCTTCCAAAAATCACCCCATTCCCCAGATGCCAAACATGAAATCCCCTCTAACAAATTCCTCTCCTGCAAGGAGAAAGCAGCCCTGCCTGCCACAGGCAAGCGATAACCTAGTAAATTTTAATCCTTGCCTGTTATTGTGCTACCACTAGAAGTACACGGATTGAGATAAAAGGCTCACCAGCCCAACCATAATTATATTAGAAAGGTAATTATCTCCTCTCCCACCCAACTTTGTGCTTTCTTACTCTAACGAAGTTTCCAGCTAATGTCTGCAGCGACAGGGCCAGCCGCCACGACACCGCCGGGAAATGTAAGAGCTAATTGACTGTTTAGTGCATGAGACGCAGTGGATGAAGGCTGTGGAGGAGAGAAAGGGGAGGGAGAGCCCTAAACCAGAGCCCATCAGAGCTCCTGGCTGCTGCTGCTGCTCTGGCAGCACCCAGGAGCAAATAGATTTGTTTCAAAGCACTTGCCCCATAGATCTCACTCTTTCGTATGGCTTCCGAACTGTCACGGAGGTTAGAGATATATTTAAAAAAGACATTCTCATCACGTACAGGTTGTCTTAGCAATTAAGGAGAGTGGCTGCTCTCCCATCCTCATCACACTTTGCTGTGCTGTTGGATGTATCGGGCAGGATACAAGTGAAAAGGGAAACCGAGGCACAAAGAGGGCATCCTGCAAGATTATCATAGAACTGTTAAGGTTGGAAAAGACCTCTAAGATCACCCAGTCCAACTACCCACCTACCAGCAATACTGCTCACCAAACCATGTTCCTAAGTGCCACATCTAATGGCACTATGGGTACCCCAAGCCTTCATCCACGTGCAGCTCCACCCAGACTCGCTGTCTACAGCAATTTGGGCCACAGCTGCCTCTGTCCTCACTCTTGTTTCAAAGTATGGAAGTAACACAAGGGCTCTTCTCCAGCAGATAAGAAGTTATCTGGGACAGAACGAGCTAAATATAATTCTAAACAAGCACGTGTTGTACAGATCACAGCACGAAGATGTTGGCTGACATGCATTGGATCCATTGTTTCACAGAAGTTTCTTTGTGTTTTGTACCATTGCTGAGTAGAATGAAATTACCATTTAAGATGCTTAATTGTACTAATTATAATCTTTTGTGGAACATTTTGAAAAATTACTATCTTTTACCAATAATGCGTAACTGACCAAATAATGCCCCATCTATGGAACAGCCACCAGCCTTTCTTCTAGCTTTCCAAATTACAAGGTTGCAACTTTTTTGCAACACTCCCAACAGGATTAGTTCCCACCCAACACATCAACTTCAGCTGTTGCATGCCCTCCATGAACCTAGACTATCTCAAAACTTTGCTTTAAAAACCACTCAACACCTCCCATTGCAACAGAAGAACCAGCACAGGCAGCCAGTTCTTGAAACTGGCTCAGAAGTGGCCTTCCACCAGCTACACACAGAGATGGGGCAACCGGGAGTGGAGATCTGGCTGGAGATGGTGTTTTATTGTCTTAAGACTTCAGCCTGTAAACAGCTCTCCCTATGTAGCTGCTGAGTGAAGCTGGATGGATCTGGATGCAGCAGAGGAGAAGTAAAGGCAGATAAAATCAGTTGTGCAATCCAATGCCAAGTTCTTCTAACGCAGCACTTTAGAGACCTTGTGTGCTTACAGAAATACCTCTTTAATCCCTCATTTATCTAGAGATCTGTCCCACTCATCATTTCCAGGGGGGCACCAACAGTAGTGCAGGAGCAGCAGAACTCGTTTGGGCAGTGCAGACCCCTCCAGGCCCCCGACAGCTCCAGCCTCCCCACAGACACAGTGCTCTGCACTGACACCAGAGCCAGGCATGGGAAAGGCTTGGGGCTATGGAGCTGGTGTGATTTCATCAAGTAAAAAATACGTGTATGAGGTGACCTCTATGAGAACTTCAGTTCGATACCTGCAGAAAAGCCCTGACAGAGTCAGCACCTCTCTGCAGCACAGCCAGTGCCAGTTACCTCGACCACAACTGCACAATGGACAATTCTGAAAGGGCAAACAAGTGGCACGCACTTTGTACACCATCTGTCCTGGGCCAGGCTCTCCTCTGAGCCCCTCAGCAGCCCTGAGGGATGCTCCCCTCCCTGGTCCCATCTCAACAACGGATCATCTTCAACAGCACCGTCCAACCTCGCCGTAGGGTGCAAGGTCAGCAAATCCTCCTCCACATCTCAGCCTGCAGGTCACCGGGCTCTGCAGCCCAGATAATTGACTCATCTGTAGGCTTTCATCTCCTCCCTTTGCTGGAAAGATTAAGTCAAATTGCACCTTCAGCGTTCAAACTGTCTCTTGCCACCCTGGCCAGTCAATAAATCCCTACCACCCTCACCCTGTGGTTTTCAGCACAGCAATGAAAATATCAGGCCAAAGCACTTGCGGAAACATCCCTCTCATCTGTCACACAGCTTGCTCTGAAACATGAGCATCCTTTAACCCGCCTTTACTTATTTATTCAGGCAGGAAAGGAGGGAGAAAAACATCCCAGAGTAGCCTGTGTCAGCAATTAGGAGCATGAAATATCTGGCAAGAACAGCTTTATAATTACAGCTTTGTCTTGTCCTTCTCTTCTCCTCCTGCCAAAAAGAAATCATTGAAGCCTCCCCACCGTCGCCTCTGGCAAAGGAGGAGGCATGGGGTACAGGAGCAGAGGCAGTTGGCTTTCTGCTAGCAAGAGCTGAGAGGATAGAGGGGGGAAAAGTAGTGTGTCTCAGTCCCTTGTTCTAAGGTCCCTGTTTCACAAACAGAACAGATGTGGGTATTAGGTTGGAAGCTTTTCCTGCTGAGGGATCTGAGTATCAGCCTTTTCTTTGAGTCCCTGAACACTACAGCACCTGGGTGTTTCAGCTTGTGCTCTGTCAGCAGCTGCTGCCCAGCTCAGCAAAGGCCCAGAGCTCACAGCCAGCCTGCTGCCTCACTGCCTCGCCTCATAAGTACACATTTCTAATGTGACAATGCAACAGTGCTGGCCCTCAGGTTGTTCTCACTTCCCCACTGCCTTCGGACAACTCACACAAAGGCATTGCATGTGTCTGCCCCCATCTTATATCCCAGTGTCCTACAACCCCTTTGAAAACAGTCACCCCAAGCCCACCACACCAGCAGCCTTCCTGCACTCCACATCCACTGTCAGCGTTCGTACAACATAAAGCCCTTCTTTCCACACACCTGCTACTGCCAGCTTGCTCCACATCAGCTGTCTCTGGTCTGTCTTCTAATTCTGAAATCATAAACTGCGATTTCTGGTGTCACATAATCTCAGGCTGGGATAAATACGTGGTCCCCAGCATGTATTTACTAATGAGATTGGCTCCTCATAGCCAGAGCCTGGTGGGTGACTGCCAGTGTCCTGACAGCAGCAGCAGACAACTGAGTGGCAGAGCTGTGCCATCCCTGGGCCACACGTATTGACATCTACTGGGCCAAGCCAACAGCTGCACATCATCCTAGCTTCCATGTCCCAGGAGCACAACGGACAGGGCCACCCCATCTCTCCAAAGGGCTCTTTCACTCTAGCCTGATGAATTTGTAAGGCTTCAGCCATCCTCTTGCACTGCCAGCCCACAGGAGAGCTGCTCCATCCCTAAGCACAGCCCAGCTTCACTTTAATCCTACCACCAACATGAGCCTCTCCAAATTCCCTTGCAAAAGCAATGCGTAACCCAACAGGATGAAGGCTTTAAAGACCATGCTGGGAGGAAGCATTGATCTGCCTGAAGTAGGAAGGCCCTCCAGAGGGATCTGGACAGGCTACCAATGGGCTGAGGCCAACGGGATGAAGTTCAACAAGACCAAGTGCCGAGTCCTGTACTTTGGTCACAACAACCCCATGCAGTGCTACAGGCTCTGAAAAGCTGCATGAATGAAAAGGACCTGGGGGTGTTGGCTGACAGCCAGCTGAACATGAGCCAGCAGTGTGCCCAGGTGGCCAACAAGGCCCACGGCATCCTGGCTTGTGTCAGCAGCAGTGCAGCCAGCAGGAGCAGGAGGGGATCGTCCCTCTGTACGGCACTGGTGGGGCCGCACCTCAGTGCTGTGCTCAGTGATGGGCCCTCACTGCAGTGCAGACATGGAGGCCCTGGAGCGTGTCCAGAGATGGGCATGGAGCTGTGAGGGGTGTGGAGCACAAGTGTGATGGGGAGCAGCTGAGGGAGCTGGGAGGGGTCAGTGCGGAGAAGAGGAGCTCAGGGGAGATCTCATCACTGTCTGCGTTGGTGGGATACATCCTGCACATCCCTCTGTTCCCTGAACAGCAGCTTGGCACACTGTTTCTATCTGAGAGAGACTTTTCATCTTCAAGAAGCATAAATGAGAACAAAAGGCAGCCACCTGTATATCACACATACCTCACAGTGCTAACAGAACTGCAGCTCCTGTGTCTGCAAGCCAGCACAATGCTCCTGAAGTTGTTCCATAATTTCTTACCCATAAATAAGCCAATGAGTTTCAGGAGCAGCTGGATCCCCATCCAACATCTGAGGCTGCAAAGAAACCCCAGGGATGGAGCAAAGGGCCCAAGGAGCCACAGGACACTCAGGGATGGGAATGCTGGTGGGATACCTCCTGCACTGGGAACGCCGGCTGCGTTTGGGAGGCAGTGTCCAGTGTCAGCACTGCCCAAAAGCAAGTCTCAGACAGGGCAGTTTCTCACCAGAGCTTATCAGAACGACACCAGAATATTTCTGCTGACCATTCAGCCAGCAGAGCGTTAAGTTGCCCGAAGCCCAGAGACATCACTACCAAGGCCAAACCCCACACCCAACTCTTCTCACCCCAGAGACAGCTATAATGCCTTAACACACAGTTTTCTACCTCGCACCAAAGGAACAGAAAAAAAACTATATAAAATCGGAGCAGCTGCTAGTAATTGGGAGAGCCTTTGGAGATTTGCAGCATTTGTGCAGTAAGCGGATTTCAATTAAGGCCGTCCATGAAGAGAGAGGGCCCCTCTTTCTTTCTAAATCACAGCGGCACATCAGAAGGAGTTGGAAATGTATTTTTAAGCGATATACCTCAGATGGTGGAGAGCTGCATCCTCTTACACGGAGGCGGGAGACAAATTAATTGATGCAGGTCAAACCAGAGCAAGAATCTCAATTATTCTACGGTAATTACCCTAATAAAAATTTAAACACGCGAGCCAGCTCAGTAGGTTTCAGTCTCAATATTGGCTACATGAGAAATCCATCATCTACATCTGTCCAAGGAAAAAGTGGGAGCAGATCTCCAAAGGTTTGGGCAGGTCTCCTTCCCATAGACAGCATTCAGCACCCATGGAAATACATTGCCAGTGCACACACAAGTGCAAACGCCTTCCTTCTGTGCAAACACAGCTGTCACTCAAGGAAAATAAAATGCTTGTAACATAACACAACGTCTTCAAGCCACAAACTAGTTGTCTCTTACAAAAGCACTGATACGCATCCTAAATAACATGAAATTTCACATCTAACAGAATCACAGAATGGCTTGGGTTGGAAGGGACCTCGAGGATCATGAAGCTCCAACCCCCCTCCCGCCCCCC